>CM026398.1:12578381-12625527 GCA_014843695.1 Archivesica marissinica
AATGGTGAAACTGTCAGTTATTATTGTGGGTTGCTTGCCTATTACAGCAAATAAAACAGTGAAATTGTCAGTTATTATTGTGGGTTGCTTGCCCATTACAGCAAATATAACAGTGAAATTGTCAGTTATTATTGTGGGTTGCTTGCCCATTACAGCAAATAAAACAGTGAAATTGTCAGTTATTATTGTGGGTTGCTTGCCCATTACAGCAAATATAATGGTGAAATTGTCAGTTATTATTGTGGGTTGCTTGCCCATTACAGCAAATATAATGGTGAAATTGTCAGTTATTATTGTGGGTTGCTTGCCCATTACAGCAAATATAATGGTGAAATTGTCAGTTATTATTGTGGGTTGCTTGCCCATTACAGCAAATATAATGGTGTAATTGTCAGTTATTATTGTGGGTTGCTTGCCCATTACAGCAAATATAATGGTGAAATTGTCAGTTATTATTGTGGGTTGCTTGCCCATTACAGCAAATATAACAGTGAAATTGTCAGTTACTATTGTGGGTTGCTTGCCCATTACAGCAAATATAACAGTGAAATTGTCAGTTATTATTGTGGGTTGCTTGCCCATTACAGCAAATATAACAGTGAAATTGTCAGTTATTATTGTGGGTTGCTTGCCCATTACAGCAAATATAACAGTGAAATTGTCAGTTATTATTGTGGGTTGCTTGCCCATTACAGCAAATATAACAGTGAAATTGTCAGTTATTATTGTGGGTTGCTTGCCCATTACAGCAAATATAACAGTGAAATTGTCAGTTATTATTGTGGGTTGCTTGCCCATTACAGCAAATATAATGGTGAAATTGTCAGTTATTATTGTGGGTTGCTTGCCCATTACAGCAAATATAACAGTGAAATTGTCAGTTATTATTGTGGGTTGCTTGCCCATTACAGCAAATATAATGGTGAAATTGTCAGTTATTATTGTGGGTTGATTGCCCATTACAGCAAATATAATGGTGAAATTGTCAGTTATTATTGTGGGTTGCTTGCCCATTACAGCAAATATAATGGTGAAATTGTCAGTTATTATTGTGGGTTGCTTGCCCATTACAGCAAATATAATGGTGAAATTGTCAGTTATTATTGTGGGTTGCTTGCCCATTACAGCAAATATAATGGTGAAATTGTCAGTTATTATTGTGGGTTGCTTGCCCATTACAGCAAATATAATGGTGAAATTGTCAGTTATTATTGTGGGTTGCTTGCCCATTACAGCAAATATAATGGTGAAATTGTCAGTTATTATTGTGGGTTGCTTGCCCATTACAGCAAATATAATGGTGAAATTGTCAGTTATTATTGTGGGTTGCTTGCCCATTACAGCAAATATAACAGTGAAATTGTCAGTTATTATTGTGGGTTGCTTGCCCATTACAGCAAATATAATGGTGAAATTGTCAGTTATTATTGTGGGTTGCTTGCCCATTACAGCAAATATAACAGTGAAATTGTCAGTTACTATTGTGGGTTGCTTGCCCATTACAGCAAATATAACAGTGAAATTGTCAGTTATTATTGTGGGTTGCTTGCCCATTACAGCAAATATAACAGTGAAATTGTCAGTTATTATTGTGGGTTGCTTGCCCATTATAGCAAATATAACAGTGAAATTGTCAGTTATTATTGTGGGTTGCTTGCCCATTACAGCAAATATAATGGTGAAATTGTCAGTTATTATTGTGGGTTGATTGCCCATTACAGCAAATATAATGGTGAAATTGTCAGTTATTATTGTGGGTTGATTGCCCATTACAGCAAATATAATGGTGAAATTGTCAGTTATTATTGTGGGTTGCTTGCCCATTACAGCAAATATAATGGTGAAATTGTCAGTTATTATTGTGGGTTGCTTGCCCATTACAGCAAATATAATGGTGAAATTGTCAGTTATTATTGTGGGTTGCTTGCCCATTACAGCAAATATAATGGTGTAATTGTCAGTTATTATTGTGGGTTGCTTGCCCATTACAGCAAATATAACAGTGAAATTGTCAGTTATTATTGTGGGTTGCTTGCCCATTACAGCAAATATAATGGTGAAATTGTCAGTTATTATTGTGGGTTGCTTGCCCATTACAGCAAATATAACAGTGAAATTGTCAGTTATTATTGTGGGTTGCTTGCCCATTACAGCAAATATAATGGTGAAATTGTCAGTTATTATTGTGGGTTGCTTGCCCATTACAGCAAATATAATGGTGAAATTGTCAGTTATTATTGTGGGTTGCTTGCCCATTACAGCAAATATAATGGTGTAATTGTCAGTTATTATTGTGGGTTGCTTGCCCATTACAGCAAATATAATGGTGAAATTGTCAGTTATTATTGTGGGTTGCTTGCCCATTACAGCAAATATAACAGTGAAATTGTCAGTTACTATTGTGGGTTGCTTGCCCATTACAGCAAATATAACAGTGAAATTGTCAGTTATTATTGTGGGTTGCTTGCCCATTACAGCAAATATAACAGTGAAATTGTCAGTTATTATTGTGGGTTGCTTGCCCATTACAGCAAATATAATGGTGAAATTGTCAGTTATTATTGTGGGTTGCTTGCCCATTACAGCAAATATAACAGTGAAATTGTCAGTTATTATTGTGGGTTGCTTGCCCATTACAGCAAATATAATGGTGAAATTGTCAGTTATTATTGTGGGTTGCTTGCCCATTACAGCAAATATAACAGTGAAATTGTCAGTTATTATTGTGGGTTGCTTGCCCATTACAGCAAATATAACAGTGAAATTGTCAGTTACTATTGTGGGTTGCTTGCCCATTACAGCAAATATAATGGTGAAATTGTCAGTTACTATTGTGGTGTCAGTTACTATTGTGGGTTGCTTGCCCATTACAGCAAATATAACAGTGAAATTGTCAGTTATTATTGTGGGTTGCTTGCCCATTACAGCAAATATAATGGTGAAATTGTCAGTTATTATTGTGGGTTGCTTGCCCATTACAGCAAATATAATGGTGAAATTGTCAGTTATTATTGTGGGTTGCTTGCCCATTACAGCAAATATAATGGTGAAATTGTCAGTTATTATTGTGGGTTGCTTGCCCATTACAGCAAATATAACAGTGAAATTGTCAGTTATTATTGTGGGTTGCTTGCCCATTACAGCAAATATAACAGTGAAATTGTCAGTTATTATTGTGGGTTGCTTGCCCATTACAGCAAATATAATGGTGAAATCACCGGTAATTATATGCAGGACTGGCGTGCAGCAAGCGACCATAATAAACTAATACAATAAACCATTCCTTTTCAGGGCAAGAACAGTACAGTGTTTGAGAATGTACCAACAAATACATACAGAATATATGTAAGTAAAACATATGTATTTAATTAATTTATTGATACACATTGCCTCTTCTCTCTCCCTCGTGGCGATGGATTCCATCAGGAATGAGGTCTCGAGAGTGATTAATATAAGTTGTAAGAACTTGTTTCGCAATCGAGCTAAAATAAATTTGTATAAAGTAAATGTATTTAATGAGAAAAAAGATAAGCTAGTATTTACCCCAAGTGTGTTATTTACTGTCACTACCCAGTGCCCATATGAGCAACCCCTCATAAGGGATTAGTAGTTTTAGATTTGGAGGATAGTGTAATAATACAGATAGAAGCCCATTCGATCCAGAGGATCCTCCGTTATTTTTACATGCACGCTGTAAAAGCACCAACACGAGACTTCATCCGGAAGATGGATATGAGTCATTTTAGTATGGTATAGTGGGGGATCGAACCTGCGACCCCAGGATTATGAGTCAAGCTAGTTAACCACTGAATGACTTATCTGTTATGAACTCTAAGTCCGTGGACACACTTAACCCTTTATATTCGGGATACACATCCGTGTGTAATTACCCTTTCCATTCGGGATACACATTCATGTGTATTTTGGAGAGGTGACATGTACACAGCTGATTTTTGTCAAATTTGTCGTAAATAATAGCTCTTCCGGTTTCGTTTTCACTGCGCAACGTTTTGCGCAGTTAGACAGGTGCTCGCCGCGAATTTTAAAACAGTCAGGAAGTGGGAAAAAAAGCATTTTTCGAAGCGATATTTTCAGAAATTTCGATCGTAGAATAATAATGGCGGATGGATCTGACTTGATTAGTGATGGGAGCTATGTAGAGGTGGATTTTGATGAGACTATCGACGATTTTGTTGGGAATGGGCATGATAGAGGCCGTTTAGACTTTGACGAGATTGATCGGTACCGTGATCCATTGTTAGATGGATTTTTTGCGTCGGATTCGGAGGAGGACGATGACGATTTTGATGGGTTTCACGAGCAATGGGTCCAGGATGGGTTTACCACTCGTATGAAATGCCGATTCACCATGCATCCAGGTGCTTCAGAACAACACCCTGAAGAAGCCCAACCCATGCATTATTTTGACATCCTTTGGGGGCAGGAACTCTGGAAACACCTGGTAACAGAGACCAACACCGTTATGCCGAACAGGAAAGGACCAGAAACCCGCCTCCACCTTTTGCACCGAAGTGGACGCCTGTTGATGTGCCTACCACAGTGGCTGTACCCAGTGCCAGGTACCAGTGTGTACCAAGTGTGTTGCTGAACACATACTTAGTGCAGTCTGACAGTGCTTACGACAAACAGACAACAATCAAACAGATGTAGACATGTATAGTTATAGTATAGAACAAATCAAAAATACCAACAAAAAAACAATACAATTTTTAAAAAAATTCAATGATATTTAAGTTTTAAATAAAATAATTTCATTTGGACACTAACCCAGCTATTATATATTATAAAATATGGAATACCATCAGAATAAACAGAAGAAGACCTGTGTATATAGTGTGAATACCAGTGTAGTGTTTTGTGTTGTTTTTTTTATCTCAGAAGTTCTTTCCAAATTGGAGAGGCAGTGGTTTTATTCAAAAATTCATATCTTTGGAAATATATGGAATAATTTTAAAAAAATTGGGTGCTTTTATAATGCTTAAAATTGTGCATAATCCATACATTGGATTATATTCTTTATGTTGGATGGTAATACCAGTAATAAAGCCTGAAGACGGGGGTAGCATTTTCGTTGTGGCCCAAATTTAATTTTACCCAATGTTTTTACTAATATTCCTTTTTATTGTGCATGCAAAATGTTGTTATGTTATATGCATGATATGAAGAATTTTATTACCTTTCCAAAAATATATAGTTATATGGGTGTTTATGAAGCATAATAAACAGCATATGCATTTAAATGTAACTACCATCAAAACAAAAGTGGATTAACAGATTTCTGATAAAATGTCCAGATATTCAGAGGTCCTTATCTGAAAGGGGTCCAGAATACAAAGGGTTAATATTTAAAATGTTTACTTTATTTGACACCAGACCATGTATAAATTGCATGTTTAGCCAGTGTAAGTTAGAACAATTGTTAATATCAGAGTGCTTTACACCGTGCACGTAAAAGAACCAGAGTAGACTCTGGAATGGGTCTCTGTCTGTATCTTTGCACTATCCTCCAAATATCTAAAATGGTGGCGTCGCTCACATGGGCAACTGGTAGCGACGATAAACCATTGAAATCATAAGTCCACAAAGTATGCTCGACTTATGGGAGGGTTCAGCTTAAAATCAGCATGTTTAACCCTTTCAACCCCACAGGCCTCTAAATAGGCTTACAAAAAGTGTAGATCCAGATGAGCCGGTTCGTGACGAGCCGTCTCATCAGGATCTGCACTTTTTGCCAGTGATATGACTATTTTTAGACATAATTACCCATTTTGATAAATGAACTTGTCCAAATGTGATTTTCTGATTCATTTATTGGTTTATGAATATCATGGACCAGTCCATGTGAGTTACTTGGTGTTGAATGGGTTAAGCCAAAGATTTACCCTTGACATATTGCTGAGGTCGACTTATGGCTGGGAATATGTGGTACACTAATTCTATCTCAGCAGTGTCAAATCAAACAGGGTCTTCACGCAGGATTCACGTAGGTCCCCCAGGATTCACGTAGGTCCCCCAGGATTCACGTAGGTCCCCCAGGATTCATGTAGGTCCCCCAGGATTCACGTAGGTCCCCCAGGATTCACGTAGGTCCCCCAGGATTCACGTAGGTCCCCCAGGATTCACGTAGGTCCCCCAGGATTCATGTAGGTCCCCCAGGATTCACGTAGGTCCCCCAGGATTCACGTAGGTCCCCAGGATTCACGTAGGTCCCCAGGATTCACGTAGGTCCCCCAGGATTCACGTAGGTACCCCATGATTCACGTAGGTCCCCCAGGATTCACGTAGGTGCCCCAAGATTCACGTAGGTCCCCCAGATTCACGTAGGTCCCCCAGGATTCACGTAGGTACCCCAGGATTCACGTAGGTACCCCAGGATTCACGTAGGTCCCCCATGATTCACGTAGGTCCCCCAGGATTCACGTAGGTCCCCCAGGATTCACGTAGGTCCCCCAGGATTCACGTAGGTCCCCCAGGATTCACGGTAGGTCCCCCAGGATTCACGGATTCACGTAGGTCCCCCAGGATTCACGTAGGTCCCCCAGGATTCACGTAGGTCCCCCAGGATTCACGTAGGTCCCCAGGATTCACGTAGGTCCCCAGGATTCATGTAGGTCCCCCAGGATTCACGTAGGTCCCCCAGGATTCACGTAGGTCCCCCAGGATTCACGTAGGTCCCCCAGGATTCACATGATTTTTATTAACAGATTAAGCTTCAGAAAGGTAAAAATTATTATCATAAATAAAATTAGCTACTCATTTTTATTAACAGGTTCAGGGGGATGATGACAGCTCAATGTTTGTTACAAAGGCCTTTAATGTTACAGGTATTTAAATGTTTTCGTATATACATGCATCAGCCCCTACTGTAATGACATGGAGCCTGTGCAGTGCAATGGGTGTTGTGTCTGCCTCGGAAACGACTGGTTTTGTATTCGAACCCTGCTAGAACCACGGGGATGGTGTTCTTAGAAAAGGCTGTTTACATCCACTTTACCTCTTCTCTCTACCTCATGGCGATATACCAGACCTGGAATGTGCTTTCAAAAGCAATTAAATTAATGTTCGAAGAACGGTTTTGCAATTAAGTTGAAAGAAATTTGCATAACCTAATTTCAGCATGAAAATATTACTGGAAGATATGCTGTATGTCTGCAACCACAGTATAATATACATACTGTGTTGATGTCACATCTATTAAGCAGCCAACCTGTATTAAGCAGCCAGTTTCCAGATTCCCAATATGATGTTTTATTATACATTTGACCTCTATTAACCACCAACCTGTATTAAGCAGCCTGTTTCCAGATTCCCAATATGATGTTTTATTATACATTTGACCTCTATTAAGCAGCCAACCTGTATTAAGCAGCCAGTATAAACATTGCACAACCACATTTCAATAATGTAGGTTGGATTTGTGTTGTTATATGTCGGTAGATAAAGCTTCTTGTGTCTTGTACAATGTATCTCTTATGACAAACACCTGCCACACACACAATAAACATTACTTCTATAACATTGCCAATGGAAGCCATGGACAGAATAAATTGTCACTTGTAGACTTGGTCTAGAGTGTCATCAGCAACAGATTAAATTTACTATTGTCCGATCAGCCTGGCTGCAATAAGATATAAAGAAGTGAGACTGGTCAGGGAGATATTTCTCTGAAATTGCCGGCTAGCTCGATTCCTGAGTAAATTATGAAAAGCCTACTTATGTGGTCAGAAACGTCTTTAGCAACTTACATTTACATTGTTTTTACACACACCATGTTGACCCCTTTCATTCCACTGTGTTGAACCCCTTCCATACCACTGTGTTGAGCCCTTCCAGCCCACTGTGTTGAGCCCCTTTCCATTCCACTGTGTTGAACCCTTCCATTCCACTTTGTTGAAACCCTTCCATTCCACTGTGTTGAAACCCTTCCATTCCACTGTGTTGAACCCCTTCCATTCCACTGTGTTGAACCCTTTCCATTCCACTGTGTTGAACCCCTTCCATTCCACTGTGTTGAAACCCTTCCATTCCACTGTGTTGAACCCCTTCCATTCCACTGCGTTGAACCCCTTCCATTCCACTGTGTTGAGCCCCTTCCATTCCACTGTGTTGAGCCCCTTCCATTCCACTGTGTTGAACCCCTTCCATTCCACTGCGATGAACCCCTTCCATTCCACTGTGTTGAGCCCCTTCCATTACACTGTGTTGAACCCCTTCTATTCCACTGTGCTTAACCCCTTCCATTCCATTCATGTGCGATGGAAACAGGAGTACCCGGAGAAAACCCACACCTGTCCGATCTGGTGACCACCGTACCACAATTTTAGACATTCGGAAAATAGAAACACTTAATACAAGTTTAACACGAATTTTGTAACATTAATGGTCATTTACTGTTTTAGACATTCGGAAAATAGAAACACTTAATACAAGTTTAACACAAATTTTGTAACATCTGTTTTACACATTCGGAAAATACAAACAATTAATACAGGTTTTAACACGACTTTTGTTTGTCATTACAGTGGGACCAGTCACGCGTACCATGCCACCGATCGCAGCGCCTATCATACTCGTGATTACAATGGCATTTATTATGTTTGTCGCAGGGATTACGACACTCTGCTTCTGCATCATGCGAAGACGTAAGTTCAAAAAGCCAGTACCCGAAGGTTATACATTTTTTCTCAGATCTCAAACTCAGTCTCAACCTGTGATACATTGAGATGGTTACATTTTGTAATCTGGATTTTTTACAATGAGAAGGTAACATTTTTACAATCTTGTTATTCTACAAGGAGAAGGTTAACTGTTACAATCTTGTTACTTTATAATAAGCAATTCACTTTTACAATCTTGTTATTTTATAATAAGCAATTCACTTTTACAATCTTGTTATTTTATAATAAGCAATTCACTTTTACAATCTTGTTATTTTATAATAAGCAATTCACTTTTACAATCTTGTTATTTTATAATAAGCAATTCACTTTTACAATCTTGTTATTTTATAATAAGCAGTTCACTTTTACAATCTTGTTATTTTACAAGAAGGTAACATTTTTACAATCTTGTTATTTTACAAGGAGAAGGTAACTTACACATTATTGTTATTTTACAAGAAGGTAACTTACACATTATTGTTATTTTACAAGAAGATAACTTACACATTATTGTTATTTTACAAGAAGATAACTTACACATTATTGTTATTTTACAAGAAGATGGTAACTTACACATTATTGTTATTTTACAAGGAGAAGGTAACTTACACATTATTGTTATTTTACAAGGAGAAGGTAACTTACACATTATTGTTATTTTACAAGAAGGTAACTTACACATTATTGTTATTTTACAAGGAGAAGATAACTTACACATTATTGTTATTTTACAAGAAGATAACTTACACATTATTGTTATTTTACAAGAAGATAACTTACACATTATTGTTATTTTACAAGAAGAAGGTAACTTACACATTATTGTTATTTTACAAGAAGATAACTTACACATTATTGTTATTTTACAAGAAGGTAACTTACACATTATTGTTATTTTACAAGAAGGTAACTTACACATTATTGTTATTTTACAAGAAGGTAACTTACACATTATTGTTATTTTACAAGAAGGTAACTTACACATTATTGTTATTTTACAAGAAGGTAACTTACACATTATTGTTATTTTACAAGAAGGTAACTTACACATTATTGTTATTTTACAAGAAGGTAACTTACACATTATTGTTATTTTACAAGAAGGTAACTTACACATTATTGTTATTTTACAAGAAGATAACTTACACATTATTGTTATTTTACAAGAAGGTAACTTACACATTATTGTTATTTTACAAGGAGAAGGTAACTTACACATTATTGTTATTTTACAAGGAGAAGATAACTTACACATTATTGTTATTTTACAAGGAGAAGATAACTTACACATTATTGTTATTTTACAAGAAGGTAACTTACACATTATTGTTATTTTACAAGGAGAAGGTAACTTACACATTATTGTTATTTTACAAGGAGAAGGTAACTTACACATTATTGTTATTTTACAAGAAGGTAACTTACACATTATTGTTATTTTACAAGGAGAAGGTAACTTACACATTATTGTTATTTTACAAGGAGAAGATAACTTACACATTATTGTTATTTTACAAGAAGGTAACTTACACATTATTGTTATTTTACAAGGAGAAGGTAACTTACACATTATTGTTATTTTACAAGAAGGTAACTTACACATTATTGTTATTTTACAAGAAGGTAACTTACACATTATTGTTATTTTACAAGAAGGTAACTTACACATTATTGTTATTTTACAAGAAGGTAACTTACACATTATTGTTATTTTACAAGAAGGTAACTTACACATTATTGTTATTTTACAAGGAGAAGGTAACTTACACATTATTGTTATTTTACAAGGAGAAGGTAACTTACACATTATTGTTATTTTACAAGAAGGTAACTTACACATTATTGTTATTTTACAAGGAGAAGGTAACTTACACATTATTGTTATTTTACAAGAAGATAACTTACACATTATTGTTATTTTACAAGGAGAAGGTAACTTACACATTATTGTTATTTTACAAGGAGAAGGTAACTTACACATTATTGTTATTTTACAAGAAGGTAACTTACACATTATTGTTATTTTACAAGGAGAAGGTAACTTACACATTATTGTTATTTTACAAGGAGAAGATAACTTACACATTATTGATATTTTACAAAGAAGGTAACTTACACATTATTGTTATTTTACAAGGAGAAGGTTCACTTTTACAATCTTGTTATTTTACAAGAAGGTAACATTTTTACAATCTTGTTATTTTACAAGGAGAAGATAACTTACACATTATTGTTATTTTACAAGAAGGTAACTTACACATTATTGATATTTTACAAAGAAGGTAACTTACATATTATTGTTATTTTACAAGAAGGTAACTTACACATTATTGTTATTTTACAAGGAGAAGGTAACTTACACATTATTGTTATTTTACAAGGAGAAGGTAACTTACACATTATTGTTATTTTACAAGGAGAAGGTAACTTACACATTATTGTTATTTTACAAGAAGGTAACTTACACATTATTGTTATTTTACAAGAAGGTAACTTACACATTATTGTTATTTTACAAGAAGGTAACTTACACATTATTGTTATTTTACAAGAAGATAACTTACACATTATTGTTATTTTACAAGAAGGTAACTTACACATTATTGTTATTTTACAAGGAGAAGGTAACTTACACATTATTGTTATTTTACAAGAAGAAGTAACTTACACATTATTGTTATTTTACAAGAAGATAACTTACACATTATTGTTATTTTACAAGAAGGTAACTTACACATTATTGTTATTTTACAAGGAGAAGGTAACTTACACATTATTGTTATTTTACAAGGAGAAGGTAACTTACACATTATTGTTATTTTACAAGAAGGTAACTTACACATTATTGTTATTTTACAAGGAGAAGGTAACTTACACATTATTGTTATTTTACAAGGAGAAGGTAACTTACACATTATTGTTATTTTACAAGGAGAAGGTAACTTACACATTATTGTTATTTTACAAGGAGAAGGTAACTTACACATTATTGTTATTTTACAAGGAGAAGGTAACTTACACATTATTGTTATTTTACAAGAAGGTAACTTACACATTATTGTTATTTTACAAGAAGGTAACTTACACATTATTGTTATTTTACAAGAAGGTAACTTACACATTATTGTTATTTTACAAGGAGAAGGTAACTTACACATTATTGTTATTTTACAAGAAGGTAACTTACACATTATTGTTATTTTACAAGGAGAAGGTAACTTACACATTATTGTTATTTTACAAGAAGGTAACTTACACATTATTGTTATTTTACAAGGAGAAGGTAACTTACACATTATTGTTATTTTACAAGAAGGTAACTTACACATTATTGTTATTTTACAAGAAGGTAACTTACACATTATTGTTATTTTACAAGGAGAAGGTAACTTACACATTATTGTTATTTTACAAGGAGAAGGTAACTTACACATTATTGTTATTTTACAGAAGGTAACTTACACATTATTGTTATTTTACAAGAAGAAGGTAACTTACACATTATTGTTATTTTACAAGGAGAAGGTAACTTACACATTATTGTTATTTTACAAGGAAGGTAACTTACACATTATTGTTATTTTACAAGAAGGTAACTTACACATTATTGTTATTTTACAAGGAGAAGGTAACTTACACATTATTGTTATTTTACAAAAGGTAACTTACACATTATTGTTATTTTACAAGGAGAAGGTAACTTACACATTATTGTTATTTTACAAGAAGGTAACTTACACATTATTGTTATTTTACAAGGAGAAGGTAACTTACACATTATTGTTATTTTACAAGAAGAGTAACTTACACATTATTGTTATTTTACAAGGAGAAGGTAACTTACACATTATTGTTATTTTACAAGGAGAAGGTAACTTACACATTATTGTTATTTTACAAGAAGGTAACTTACACATTATTGTTATTTTACAAGGAGAAGGTAACTTACACATTATTGTTATTTTACAAGGAGAAGGTAACTTACACATTATTGTTATTTTACAAGAAGGTAACTTACACATTATTGTTATTTTACAAGGAGAAGGTAACTTACACATTATTGTTATTTTACAAGAAGGTAACTTACACATTATTGTTATTTTACAAGGAGAAGGTAACTTACACATTATTGTTATTTTACAAGGAGAAGGTAACTTACACATTATTGTTATTTTACAAGGAGAAGGTAACTTACACATTATTGTTATTTTACAAGAAGGTAACTTACACATTATTGTTATTTTACAAGGAAAGGTAACTTACACATTATTGTTATTTACAAGAAGATAACTTACACATTATGTTATTTTACAAGAAGGTAACTTACACATTATTGTTATTTTACAAGAAGGTAACTTACACATTATTGTTATTTTACAAGAAGGTAACTTACACATTATTGTTATTTTACAAGAAGGTAACTTACACATTATTGTTATTTTACAAGAAGGTAACTTACACATTATTGTTATTTTACAAGAAGGTAACTTACACATTATTGTTATTTTACAAGAAGGTAACTTACACATTATTGTTATTTTACAAGAAGGTAACTTACACATTATTGTTATTTTACAAGAAGGTAACTTACACATTATTGTTATTTTACAAGGAGAAGGTAACTTACACATTATTGTTATTTTACAAGGAGAAGATAACTTACACATTATTGTTAGTTTACAAGAAGGTAACTTACACATTATTGTTAGTTTACAAGGAGCATACAAGAGACATGTAACTTGCAATTGTGTTATTTTACAGGTGGTCACTGCATATACATTAGTGAGAAAATGTGTAGCTGTTCAACTAGGTACCATAGACCACCACAAAGTACACCCAATAATATATACGGCAAGCAATGTGGTACGTTCAGCAAATCTGGATCTGTGTAAATGTTTTATATGTGTGTTTCATATATGTCAAACACCTTGCGGGGACATAGACATGTTTTTGTGGTTAGCAAATTTGCTATTCACCAATGCAACCAGGGTTTGGTCCTGGTTCAATCCTCTAACCGGAATGTGGCGATACAGTGGCCGCCATATCAGACAGGTTGGTTCTCTGGGAATCTAGTTTCCTCCCACACGAAGAACCACATATGCTCTAATCCACAAAAACGAGAGTGATTAAGAATAGTTGGAAAAGTTGTTTCACAAACGTGTAACTTAAAATTTACTATACAGTCTACAACCGTTATGTCGAATTCCGTTGGACCGAACAAAATACTTCGATATAAGAGAAGTTTGACATAACGAAATTCGATATAAACAGAGCCAGTTATATGGAAAATGATAGAATCTGAAACGGGACGTTGAACCGACTTCGAGATAACCGGAGAATTTGACATAACCGACTTTGACATAACGGATGTGGACTATATTTTACAACGAAGTATACCGGTGTACTTTTCATATTGCTGTACTTTGTACACTGTACAGTTATGTATAACTCAATTCTATATTATACAGTTGGTGTATAGCTGACCGGTACACTGTACAGTTGGTGTATAGCTGACCTGTACACTGTACAGTTGGTGTATAGCTGACCTGTACACTGTACAGTTGGTGTATAGCTGACCTGTACACTGTACAGTTGATGTATAGCTGACCTGTACACTGTACAGTTGGTGTATAGCTGACCTGTACACTGTACAGTTGGTGTATAGCTGACCTGTACACTGTACAGTTGGTGTATAGCTGACCTGTACACTGTACAGTTGGTGTAAAGCTGACCTGTACACTGTACAGTTGGCGTATAGCCAACCTGTACACTGTACAATTGGTGTATAGCTGACCTGTACACTGTACAGTATGTGTATAGCTGACCTGTACACTGTACAGTTGGTGTATAGCTGACCTGTACACTGTACAGTTGGTGTATAGCTGACCTGTACACTGTACAGTATGTGTATAGCTGACCTGTACACTGTACAGTTGGCGTATAGCCAACCTGTACACTGTACAATTGGTGTAAAGCTGACCTGTACACTGTACAGTTGGCGTATAGCCAACCTGTACACTGTACAATTGGTGTATAGCTGACCTGTACACTGTACAGTATGTGTATAGCTGACCTGTACACTGTACAGTTGGTGTATAGCTGACCTGTACACTGTACAGTTGGTGTATAGCTGACCTGTACACTGTACAGTATGTGTATAGCTGACCTGTACACTGTACAGTTGGTGTATAGCTGACCTGTACACTGTACAGTTGGTGTATAGCTGACCTGTACACGGTACAGTTGGTGTATGGCTGACATGTACACTGTACAGTTGGTGCATAGCTGACCTGTACAGTTGGTGTATAACTGACCTGTACATGGTACAGTTGGTGTATAGCTGACCTCTACACGGTACAGTTGGTGCATAGCTGACATGTACATGGTACAGTTGGTGTATAACTGACCTCTACACGGTACAGTTGGTGCATAGCTGACATGTACACGGTACAGTTGGTGCATAGCTGACATGTACACTGTACAGTTGGTGTATAACTGACCTGTACACGGTACAGTTGGTGTATAGCTGACCTGTACACGGTACAGTTGGTGCATAGCTGACATGTACACGGTACAGTTGGTGTATAACTGACCTCTACACGGTACAGTTGGTGCATAGCTGACATGTACACTGTACAGTTGGTGCATAGCTGACATGTACACTGTACAGTTGGTGTATGATGACATGTACTGTATCATATTACATAGTATAATTGTTTCATTCTCTTCCACAGATTCCATTCCTGAAATCTTGCCGGTCTACTACGACGAGTCAGAACAGTTCAAACAGGCTGTCGAAAATATCTGCATGTATCTAGGAAAGTGGGCAAATTGCAGGATCAATGTTGACTGGACAACGCATATTTCGGATGAGCCACTCCTATCGTTTGAGGAAAAACCCCTAAACAGTATACTCCTTATTGTACTTTCATCTCGGATGTGGACACTTTTGAACAAAGAATCTCCGAGTTCAGACTTTCATGGAAATGATGATGAGAAATCGGAACTATTCAGAAGGATTTTGTCAGGAAAGGATGGAAACATGTACCGTAGAATAATAGTCAGTCTGTTACCATTGCAGGAGACAGGTAGACAGTTGAAAGGCATGCTGGTCTACAGAATGACAAAACATATGCCCGGCCTTAACCAAAACCAACTTCAGATAAACACCGAGGACTTATATGCCGTATTAAAATTAATAAATGATGAGACAAAAACCTTACAACGTGGCTGGTCAAGTTATGAAGAATTGCTTTCTCTTTTAAATTCTATAAAATGTGTTCCTAAAAGTAGTGTGACCGTCAATCAACCTTTGGTAGAAGATACCAATAAGAAACTACCAGACTTTTGCAGTAAAACTGTAGCTTTTCCATCTGAAGATCATGAAGTGTTGTCAGGATGTATGTCTGCTACACAGAAACAGGCGGAAACATTTACATGGGCTCACAAGCAGATGACCATGCAGCATCAGATGGTAAGAAATTCTCCCAACAACACAAATGCCGGTGTCCATTTCACCACAAGTTATCCATTGAATGATATCGGTCCAGTCCATTCCTATCTGAATGGGGTGGATATGGATGTGGACAGTGCCAGTATGTACCAGGATAGTGTTTTGGGTACGACGGAAGTAGGTCAACCATTGTGCCAATCACAGTTGCAGCCCTCAGACAGTAACCATGGTAATGGTTGTAATGGAAACACACAGAGAGAATGGGAACCACCAGAGGACGACCTTGAAAGTGTGTCGTGTTCACTGATTGGTCAGAGACAAATGGAGATTTACCAAAATTACAAGTCGTCAGTTCGTAACAATTAAATTGACAGAACTAGGCCTACAAGGCATCAGTTTGGAATAAATAAATTCAACAGAACTGCAAGGCATCAGTTTTAAGGATATTTATCATCGCTACCGGTTGCCCATATGAGCGACAGGCAGTTTACCTAACAACACCTTTCTTGGACAGACTCCAGCGGTTAACCAGTACTTGATGCACCAACCTCCATAAGAAACTGCCAACTTTTGCATATAAAGACAGTACGAGCGGGACTGGAACTATTGACCATCAGTGATGAGGTTACAGTGTTATACAAGCCTGTGACCTTAACCACTCGACCACGGAGGCAGACTAATGCAGAGAGTGTGTTTTACGTTTATTTATCGTCGCTACCGGTTGCCCATATGAGCGACGCCTCCTGATGAGATTAGTCATTTTAGATTTTTGGAGGAGAGTGCAATGATACAGACAGAGACCCATTCCAGAGTCTCCTCTGGTTCTTTTACGTACACGGTGTACAGCACCGACACAAGACTTCCTGGATTACCAGTCGTGTTACTACTGGACTACAGATTGTTCTGTTAATGTAGAGAATGATGAGAGCCTGGTTATAAATAGCCTGTTCCGCTCAGTTGATTTTTGAGGAAATTATCTCCCCTTGAACGAGTTTTAAGCTTAGTTTGTTCCAGCCTGTTCTACTAAAACTACTAGCCGGCATTCAACAATTTTTGCAGTGAATGCTAGTGCGCTTAACCACAATATGCTCCAGTTTAATGAACATTTATTTGATTTTGCCTTTTCTTTACAGAAAATAGCCAATATAATAAAACCAATTATGGTCTCACTAGCTATGATACATGCTTGATGCTCGTTTCATAGAACTTTATCTCAAATGACAACCCTTCTACGCCCCTGTGATGTATACATAACAGTACATATTATATGCATGTGAGCTACTGGGGAGGGAGGGGGGGTTAGTGGATATTTTGGTATCTTAATGTGTTACTGGTGTCTGTCTGTACACTCTGTATGTGGTGATTACCTTATATTATACAGGTGTCTGTCTGTACACTATATATGTGGTGATTACCTTATATTATACCTGTGTCTGTCTGTACACTATATATATGGTGATTACCTTATATTATACCTGTGTCTGTCTGTACACTATATATATGGTGATTACCTTATATTATACTGGTGTCTGTCTGTACACTCTGTATGTGGTGATTACCTTATATTATACAGGTGTCTGTCTGTACACTATATATGTGGTGATTACCTTATATTATACCTGTGTCTGTCTGTACACTATATATATGGTGATTACCTTATATTATACCTGTGTCTGTCTGTACACTATATATATGGTGATTACCTTATATTATACTGGTGTCTGTCTGTACACTATATATGTGGTGATTACCTTATAGTATACAGGTGTCTGTCTGTCTGTACACTCTATATGTGGTGATCACCTTATATTATACCTGTGTCTGTCTGTACACTCTATATGTGGTGATTACCTTATAGTATACCTGTGTCTGTCTGTACACTCTGTATGTGGTGATTACCTTATATTATACAGGTGTCTGTCTATACACTCTGTATGTGGTGATTACCTTATATTATACAGGTGTCTGTCTGTACACTATGTATGTGGTGATTGCCTTATATTATACAGGTGTCTGTACACTCTATATGTGGTGATTACCTTATATTATACAGGTGTCTGTACACTATGTATGTGGTGATTACCTTATATTATACAGGTGTCTGTCTGTACACTATGTATGTGGTGATTACCTTATATTATACAGGTGTCTGTACACTATATATGTGGTGATTATCTTATATTATACAGGTGTCTGTACACTATGTATGTGGTGATTACCTTATATTATACAGGTGTCTGTCTGTACACTATGTATGTGGTGATTACCTTATATTATACTGGTGTCTGTCTGTACACTATGTATGTGGTGATTACCTTATATTATACTGGTGTCTGTCTGTACACTATATATGTGGTGATTACCTTATATTATACTGGTGTCTGTCTGTACACTATGTATGTGGTGATTACCTTATATTATACCGGTGTCTGTCTGTACACTATATATGTGGTGATTACCTTATATTATACTGGTGTCTGTCTGTACACTCTGTATGTGGTGATTACCTTATATTATACAGGTGTCTGTCTGTACACTATATATGTGGTGATTACCTTATAGTATACCGGTGTCTGTCTGTACACTATATATGTGGTGATTACCTTATATTATACTGGTGTCTGTCTGTACACTGTATGTGGTGATTACCTTATATTATACTGGTGTCTGTCTGTACACTATATATGTGGTGATTACCTTATATTATACAGGTGTCTGTACACTCTGTATGGTGATTACCTTATATTATACAGGTGTCTGTCTGTACACTTTGTATGTGGTGATTACCTTATATTATACAGGTGTCTGTCTGTACACTATATATGTGGTGATTACCTTATATTATACAGGTGTCTGTACACTCTGTATGGTGATTACCTTATATTATACAGGTGTCTGTCTGTACACTCTGTATGTGGTGATTACCTTATATTATACAGGTGTCTGTCTGTACACTATATATGTGGTGATTACCTTATATTATACCTGTGTCTGTCTGTACACTATATATATGGTGATTACCTTATATTATACCTGTGTCTGTCTGTACACTATATATATGGTGATTACCTTATATTATACTGGTGTCTGTCTGTACACTCTGTATGTGGTGATTACCTTATATTATACAGGTGTCTGTCTGTACACTATATATGTGGTGATTACCTTATATTATACCTGTGTCTGTCTGTACACTATATATATGGTGATTACCTTATATTATACCTGTGTCTGTCTGTACACTATATATATGGTGATTACCTTATATTATACTGGTGTCTGTCTGTACACTCTGTATGTGGTGATTACCTTATATTATACAGGTGTCTGTCTGTACACTATATATGTGGTGATTACCTTATATTATACCTGTGTCTGTCTGTACACTATATATATGGTGATTACCTTATATTATACCTGTGTCTGTCTGTACACTATATATATGGTGATTACCTTATATTATACTGGTGTCTGTCTGTACACTATATATGTGGTGATTACCTTATAGTATACAGGTGTCTGTCTGTCTGTACACTCTATATGTGGTGATCACCTTATATTATACCTGTGTCTGTCTGTACACTCTATATGTGGTGATTACCTTATATTATACCTGTGTCTGTCTGTACACTCTGTATGTGGTGATTACCTTATATTATACGGGTGTCTGTCTGTACACTCTGTATGTGGTGATTACCTTATATTATACAGGTGTCTGTCTGTACACTATGTATGTGGTGATTGCCTTATATTATACAGGTGTCTGTCTGTACACTATGTATGTGGTGATTACCTTATATTATACTGGTGTCTGTACACTCTATATGTGGTGATTACCTTATATTATACAGGTGTCTGTACACTATGTATGTGGTGATTACCTTATATTATACAGGTGTCTGTCTGTACACTCTGTATGTGGTGATTACCTTATATTATACAGGTGTCTGTACACTATGTATGTGGTGATTACCTTATATTATACAGGTGTCTGTACACTATATATGTGGTGATTATCTTATATTATACAGGTGTCTGTACACTATGTATGTGGTGATTACCTTATAGTATACAGGTGTCTGTCTGTACACTATGTATGTGGTGATTACCTTATATTATAATGGTGTCTGTCTGTACACTATGTGTGTGGTGATTACCTTATATTATACTGGTGTCTGTCTGTACACTATATATGTGGTGATTACCTTATATTATACTGGTGTCTGTCTGTACACTATGTATGTGGTGATTACCTTATATTATACCGGTGTCTGTCTGTACACTATATATGTGGTGATTACCTTATATTATACTGGTGTCTGTCTGTACACTCTGTATGTGGTGATTACCTTATATTATACAGGTGTCTGTCTGTACACTATATATGTGGTGATTACCTTATAGTATACCGGTGTCTGTCTGTACACTATATATGTGGTGATTACCTTATATTATACTGGTGTCTGTCTGTACACTGTATGTGGTGATTACCTTATATTATACTGGTGTCTGTCTGTACACTATATATGTGGTGATTACCTTATATTATACAGGTGTCTGTACACTCTGTATGGTGATTACCTTATATTATACAGGTGTCTGTCTGTACACTTTGTATGTGGTGATTACCTTATATTATACAGGTGTCTGTCTGTACACTATATATGTGGTGATTACCTTATATTATACCTGTGTCTGTCTGTACACTATATATATGGTGATTACCTTATATTATACTGGTGTCTGTCTGTACACTATATATGTGGTGATTACCCTTTATTATGCAGGTGTCTGTCTGTACACTCTGTATGTGGTGATTACCTTATATTATACAGGTGTCTGTCTGTACACTATGTATGGTGATTACCTTATATTATACAGGTGTCTGTACACTATGTATGTGGTGATTACCCTATATTATGCAGGTGTCTGTCTGTACACTCTGTATGTGGTGATTACCTTATGTTATACAGGTGTCTGTCTGTACACTATGTATGGTGATTACCTTATATTATACAGGTGTCTGTACACTATATATGTGGCGATTATCTTATATTATACAGGTGTCTGTCTGTACACTATGTATGGTGATTACCTTATATTATACAGGTGTCTGTACACTATATATGTGGTGATTACCTTATATTATACAGGTGTCTGTCTGTACACTATGTATGTGGTGATTACCTTATATTATACAGGTGTCTGTCTGTACACTATATATGGTGATTACCTTATATTATACCGGTGTCTGTACACTATATATGTGGTGATTACCTTATATTATACAGGTGTCTGTCTGTACACTATGTATGTGGTGATTACCTTATAGTATACAGGTGTCTGTCTGTACACTCTATATGTGGTGATTACCTTATAGTATACAGGTAGGTGTCTGTCTGTCTGTCTGTACACTCTATATGTGGTGATTACCTTATATTATACAGGTGTCTGTCTGTACACTCTATATGTGGTGATTACCTTATATTATACAGGTGTCTGTCTGTCTGTACACTCTGTATGTGGTGATTACCTTATATTATACCGGTGTCTGTCTGTACACTCTGTATGTGGTGATTACCTTATATTATACCGGTGTCTGTCTGTACACTATATATGTGGTGATTACCTTATATTATACCGGTGTCTGTCTGTACACTCTGTATGTGGTGATTACCTTATATTATACAGGTGTCTGTCTGTACACTATATATATGGTGATTACCTTATATTATACCGGTGTCTGTCTGTACACTATATATGTGGTGATTACCTTATATTATACAGGTGTCTGTCTGTACACTCTGTATGTGGTGATTACCTTATATTATACCGGTGTCTGTCTGTACACTATATATGTGGTGATTACCTTATATTATACTGGTGTCTGTCTGTACACTCTGTATGTGGTGATTACCTTATATTATACCGATGTCTGTACACTCTGTATGTGGTGATTACCTTATATTATACCGGTGTCTGTCTGTACACTATATATGTGGTGATTACCTTATATTATACAGGTGTCTGTCTGTACACTCTGTATGTGGTGATTACCTTATATTATACCGGTGTCTGTCTGTACACTATATATGTGGTGATTACCTTATATTATACTGGTGTCTGTCTGTACACTCTGTATGTGGTGATTACCTTATATTATACCGATGTCTGTACACTCTGTATGTGGTGATTACCTTATATTATACCAGTGTCTGTACACTATATATGTGGTGATTACCCTATATTATACAGGTGTCTGTCTGTACACTCTGTATGTGGTGATTACCTTATATTATACCGGTTTCTGTCTGTACACTATATATGTGGTGATTACCTTATATTATACCGGTGTCTGTTTGTACACTATATATGTGGTGATTACCTTATATTATACCGGTGTCTGTCTGTACACTATATATGTGGTGATTACCTTATATTATACAGGTGTCTGTCTGTACACTCTATATGTGGTGATTACCTTATATTATACCGGTGTCTGTCTGTACACTATATATGTGGTGATTACCTTATATTATACCGGTGTCTGTCTGTACACTATATATGTGGTGATTACCTTATATTATACCGGTGTCTGTACACTCTGTATGTGGTGATTACCTTATATTATACCGGTTTCTGTCTGTACACTATATATGTGGTGATTACCTTATATTATACAGGTGTCTGTACACTCTATATGTGGTGATTACCTTATATTATACCGGTGTCTGTCTGTACACTATGTATGTGGTGATTACCTTATATTATACTGGTGTCTGTCTGTACACTCTATATGTGGTGATTACCTTATATTATACCGGTGTCTGTACACTATATGTGGTGATTACCTTATATTATACAGGTGTCTGTACACTATATATGTGGTGATTACCTTATATTATACCGGTATCTGTCTGTACACTATGTATGGTGATTACCTTATATTATACAGGTGTCTGTCTGTACACACTATATGTGGTGATTACCTTATATTATACAGGTGTCTGTCTGTACACTCTGTATGTGGTGATTACCTTATATTATACCTGTGTCTGTCTGTACACTATGTATGGTGATTACCTTATATTATACAGGTGTCTGTCTGTACACTCTATATGTGGTGATTACCTTATATTATACAGGTGTCTGTCTGTACACTATGTATGGTGATTACCTTATATTATACAGGTGTCTGTACACTCTGTATGTGGTGATTACCTTATATTATACAGGTGTCTGTCTGTACACTATGTATGTGGTGATTACCTTATATACTGACAAACATTAAGCTCACAATATTGTTGCATAATTTATTACTGATGGTTGCAAATGTTTTCTTTTCGATTTCATAGTACAGATAGCATATGGTGTGTTATTTCTGTTGAGAATTTGATTCTGCTTTGTATTTTACCTCTATTTTATTTTGTATTTTACCTCTATTTTATTTTGTATTTTACCTCTATTTCATTTTGTATTAATGCAGTTTCTTGTCCAATATATTAGTTTTCCTACAGTGTGGCTCAAATTATTGTTAGACATTATCAGGGAAAGCGCATTTTGTTAGACATTATAAGGGAACCGCATTTTGTTAGACATTATTTTGTTAGACATTATAAGGGAAGCGCATTTTGTTAGACATTATAAGGGAAGCGCATTTTGTTAGACATAAGGGAAGCACATTTTGTTAGACATTATAAGGGAAGCGCATTTTGTTAGACATTATAAGGGAAGCGCATTTTGTTAGACATTATAAGGGAAGCGCATTTTGTTAGACATTATAAGGGAAGCACATTTTGTTAGACATTATAAGGGAGCGCATTTTGTTAGACATTATAAGGGAAGCGCATTTTGTTAGACATAAGGGAAGCCATTTTGTTAGACATTATAAGGGAAGCGCATTTTGTTAGACATTATAAGGGAAGCGCATTTTGTTAGACATTATAAGGGAAGCGCATTTTGTTAGACATTATAAGGGAAGCGCATTTTGTTAGACATTATAAGGGAAGCGCATTTTGTTAGACATAAGGGAAGTGCATTTTGTTAGACATTATAAGGGAAGCACATTTTGATAGACATTATAAGGGAATCGCATTTTGTTAGACATTATAAGGGAAGCACATTTTGTTAGACATAAGGGAAGCACATCTTGTTAGACATTATAAGGGAAGCACATCTTTTTAGACATTATAAGGGAAGCACATTTTGTTAGACATTCCAAGGAAAGCACATTTTGTTAGACATTCCAAAGAAAGCACATTTTGTTAGACATTCCAAGAAAATCACATTTTGTTAGACATTCCAAGGAAAGCACGAAAGCACATTTTGTTATACATTCCAAAGAAAGCACATTTTGTTAGACATTCCAAAGAAAGCACATTTTGTTAGACATTCCAAAGAAAGCACATTTTGTTAGACATTCCAAAGAAAGCACATTTTGTTTGACATTCCAAGGAAAGCATGAAAGCACATTTTGTTAGACATTCCAAAGAAAGCACATTTTGTTTGACATTCCAAGGAAAGCATGAAAGCACATTTTGTTAGACATTCCAAAGAAAGCACATTTTGTTTGACATTCCAAGGAAAGCATGAAAGCACATTTTGTTATACATTCCAAAGAAAGCACATTTTGTTAGACATTCCAAAGAAAGCACATTTTGTTAGACATTCCAGGGAAATCACATTTTGTTAGACATTCCAAAGAAAGCACATTTTGTTAGACATTCCAAAGAAAGCACATTTTGTAAGACATTCCAAAGTCCAAAGAAAGCACATTTTGTTAGTCATTCCAAGGAAAGCACATTTTGTTAGACATTCCAAAGAAATCACATTTTGTTAGACATTCCAAGAAAATCACATTTTGTTTACAGATTCCAAAGAAAGCACATTTTGTTAGATATTCCAAAGAAAGCACATTTTGTTAAACATTCCAAGGAAAGCACATTTTTTAGACATTCCAAGGAAAGCACGAAACCACATTTTGTTAAACATTCCAAAGAAACCACATTTTGTTAGACGGTCCAAGGAAAGCACATTTTGTTAGAGATTCCAAAGAAAGCACATTTTGTTATACATTCCAAAGGAAGCACATTTTGTTAGACATTCCAAAGAAAGCACATTTTGTTAGACATTCCAAAGAGAGCACATTTTGTTATATATTCCAAAGAAAGCACATTTTGTTATACATTCCAAAGGAAGCACATTTTGTTAGACATTCCAAAGAAAGCACATTTTGTTACATATTCCAAAGAAAGCAAAGTTTGTTAGATATCCCAAAGAAATCACATTTTGTTAGACATTCCAAAGAAAGCACATTTTGTTAGACATTCCAAGGAAAGCACATTTTGTTACACATTCCAAAGAAAGCACATTTTGTTATACATTCCAAAGAAAGCACATTTTGTTAGACATTCCAAAGAAAGCACATTTTGTTAGACATTCCAAGGACAGCATTTTTCAGAACTTTATTGCTCAGTGATATGGAGACATCACAACCCATTGAGCTTGCTGTATTGTGTTCACTGTATTTGAGCTCACTGTATTGAGCTCACTGTATTTGAGCTCACTGTATTTGAGCTCACTGTATCTGAGCTCACTGTATTTGAGCTCACTATATCTGAGCTCACTGTATTTGAGCTCACTATATATGAGCTTACTGTATTTGAGCTCACTGTATTTGAGCTCGCTGTATTGAGCTCACTGTATTGAAGTCGCTGTCAATAGTAAAACATAATAACATAATATTACAATCAGCATTCTCACTGTTGTTGTGTCATTGTTATAATATCATTAAATGCATTGCATCCATTTGATGGTTCATAGGAACTGTCCATATGTGTTCACAGTTTGTTCAATTGTATAATCCATATTAGTTTAACCCATTTCATTCTGGATACATATAAAGGCTTTTGCAAACAACATAGATCCAGATCAGCCACAGTATGAGGCTGCATGCTGATCAGAATCTATGTTGTTTGCTACATAACCATGTGTCTTAGCAAGATCATCTGAATAGCAAACAGCATAGAGTCTGATCAGACAGCACGTTCCGTGGCGGTTGATCTGGCTCTATGTTCTTTGCAAATACTGTTTCAACGGTATCCAGAATGAAATGGGTTAAACATATTATTTTCTATCATGTACATGATTATTTACAACAATAGATAATAATAAGAAATTGGAAAGATATAGAGCTTACGGTTGTCCTCACCCCGATGTCATCCTTATTAAGCCTGTTATTATGTTGTCATTTCCTGTATATAGCAAACGTTACGAAAGGCAGCTGATGTTGGGGCCTCATAAATATTGGCTCGAGCATCGCAAGGCAAGGGGTTAGGGGTCCTCCCTCCCCAAGAATATTTTAAGAACCAGATCGTCCCAGACAAGATTTACTGGTACACAGATCATGATTTCGCCATTCCCCCCAAATACCTCGCTTAATGCATTAAGCCCACAATTTTAATTCTCATTTTTGAAAAGATCTATGAAATTCCATATTTTGTGTCCCATGTACTCTATATTAACATACCGTATTTATTCTAATAAACGCTCATACTCTTAATAAACGCCCACCCCGACTATTCGGCATAAAAGCTGTAATTCGGAAATAAGAGAGCCTCTTTTAAACGCTCGCCCCGATTCAGATAATAAAATATAAATGTAAATAAACAATCTTGAAGAGCGAGGATACCACACAGGGTTACCTTTATATATCACATATATTAGATCGACAACAAATTATTACAATTTGTGACATTAATGGGCACTGGTACATTTGCCGAATCTTTGCCAATGTACACTCGCGGTGGTAGATTTCAAAGTGAATTGAACGACCATTTTGAAAGCTTGTGGCATTGAACTGGCAAAATATCATCGCCCATCCCCACAGCTGCCAGAGTTGCAGTCGAATATTGCGAGATTGGAACAAATATGTAGTATCCAGTTACTTAGCCTGGGAACAGACGTTGATATAGTTTGTCTGGTCAGTCATATAAATATACTTTAATACCGAGATCATTAATTGTGCCGTATTGAGTTCTGATGTCATTTTACCAAAAGTAAATTGGTGAAAAATCGACAGGCTGGAACCCAGGCTACCAGTTACTGTCAACCATATAAATTGTAAGTAAAGAAAATAAACAGGTGGATCAAATAATTCAGTCCAGTCTCAGATTTATTAAACTTTTTAAAGCAGCATTACATCGTATGAAATAAAAGATATTTGAAAAATTCAATTTTTACATATGGGTAGCAATACTGCTACACAATCTAACATTATACTGTGTATGCTTATGTTCATTTGGTAAACTTGCGATAAAACAAACTCGAAACCGAAAGTAAGACTCTGAGTCGGTCGGTCACGCACTTGTTTACAACCGGAACGCATCGTCCGCACTTGTTTACATTCTGAATGCATCGTCCCCATTTTTCCCACGTTGTCTTTTGTAATTAAATTACTTGATATGTTGATTCATACCTCTGTTAGCTAAGTCTTTAGGGACATTTCTACATCCCCGCGAGGGGTTCGACATTAGAGGAAGATAGATAGATAGTCTTTCATGCTTAAAATATATACATTGTTTTCTACATCCTCTGTTGTTTCACGCATGCGCGCTGTGCGTGTTTACATTTCGTGTGTTGATAAACAAATTCGCGTATACGACGGTTTATATTTATTGGAATTTTATCGTTTCTGAGCGACTATTTCGATTTTTGTAAACACACACACATTAGTATTTATATTTTACCCAAAACATCCTTTATTACGATGTAATGCTGCTTTAACATTTAGCTCTTGCAGCTAGGGGAAATGGATGGCACGACTGTTAAGTTTCACAAATGGTCAGATTTGTCAGCGTAATGCTTGGAACTAACTATGTTGAGTGTTTTTATTCCAAAGTGCTAATTTCACAAGCAATTGAATGATGCAGACTGCTTCTAAATATGTGACAAAATATGGCTGCATAGTAGCCTGATCTACATACATGTATGCCTAGATATCGTTGAGCGCATACGGACGCCGTGTTGTACATTAGGCATATCTATTATATATGAAATATTAATCAGGAATATTTCCTCTCGTTCCCATCAATATCTTCTTCGAAGTTTTCTTCCATTGGGGTAATTAACCCTTTCAACACCACAGACCTCTAAATAGGCTTACAAAAAGTGTAGATCCAGATGAGCCGGCTCGTGACGAGCCGTCTCATCAGGATCTGCACTTTTTGCCAGTGATATGACTATTTTTAGACATAATTACCCATTTTGATAAATGAAATTGTTCAAATGTGATTTTCTGATTCATTTATTGGTTTATGAATATCATGGACCAGTCCATGTGAGTTACTTGGTATTGAATGAGTTAAATCAAGATCGTCCAGCTGCTTATAATAAGGAATCAAGCATTTGGCATTTGTTTTGATGTGTTTTTAAATATTAGCAGATTAAAAACTATGTGTTTGTTTATACTAGTATAGTTTATATGCAGTAATGCGAGACTATATGTGTAGATTTGAACACGATAAATGTGTAATCACTCACTTTAATATGTATGTTTGTTAAAAACAATTGTCTGCAAAGAAGTGATGATTCTAATAAACACTGGGGGGTGTTTATTAGAATAAATACGGTAGTTCATTTTTTAATCTCATCTTTTTGCCTCTTGAACAACCTAGACAAAGACAAACTGTGAAATATATAGAGGCAAATTTATCTTAAGCAGCCAGCCAAGGGAGTCGGAGAAAGTGGCTGCTTAGCACAGGTGGCTGCTTAATAGAGGTCAAATGTATAATAAAACAACCGATTTGGAATCTGGAAACTGGCTGCTTAATGGAGGTGACCACTAACACAGGTTTGACTGTACTTGAAATATATTGATGATCACATTTAGTGTAACTCCGTAACCTGCTAATTGCAAGTAAAGTCACTTTTGCACACAACATAGATCCAGATCAAACAACACAGAACTTGCCGTCTCATCAGGCTCTCTGCTGCCGGCTGTTCTGATAGTGGAGCTACAATACTTGGCTGAATAGCAAACAACATAGATCCTGATCAGACGCAGCGTTACTTCATCTATGGAAGCCTGGATCTATGTTGTTTACACATTTCTTCCAATATATTTGGCAGGATAAGAACGAATGAACATCATTTAGTCACATAAACTATATAGTTTCTAGTGAATAAATATACATTTTACGACATAAGCATATAATTATGGCAACAAATGTAGGTTATAATTATTGCAATACATATAGGGATGAACTATAGTAGAAATTTACTTGATCGAAATCTTAAGATTTTACTGAATGTAATCCCAAATTATTCCCAATGGCATGATAAGTGTTAATGTGTAATAGATTTATTGTACACGTATGTCTAAATTGTTTGGTGTTTGTCATGTGCTCAAGTGGATTTGTGCCTTTATGCTTTAACCCTTTCAACCCCACAGGCCTCTAAATAGGCTTATGAAAAGTGTAGATCCAGATGAGCCGGCTCGTGACAAGCCGTCTCATCAGGATCTGCACTTTTTTGCCAGTAATAATTATTACTATTTTTAGATAAAATTACCTATTTTGATAAATGAACTGGTCCAAAGGTAATTTTCTTATTAATTTATTGGTCTGAAAATATCACGCACCAGTCCATGTCAGTTACTTGGGGTTGAATGGGTTAAACTGTGTAATATCGTTTAAATATTTATGGTAGAGGATAGTTGTTTGTTTCAGTGTATGATCAAATTATATTTCACCCAACATCGAAAGCATTATTATCACGAGTGGTGATAATCACTTATTATTCACTTAAATCTTATTATTTTAGTCTTAAAAATTAGTTGGGTTTTTATTTCTTCATGGAAAAACATGCTACCATACTTACCATACTGAAAAATTGGCACTAAAATGTTGTGTTTAGATGATGTCACTGATTTTGGTCAGGAAGTGTTGTTCATACTGATGTTATTTTATGTTGTATATGCCAGGAACCACGAAGTGTACAGCAGTGAGATATATTAAGAGGATATTTGTTTGTTTCAGTGAAAGATCGAATTATATTTCACCGAATGAACATTGAAAGCATTATTTTCACCCGTTGCCATGCTTTCTATGCTCATAAGTCAAATATTCGATCAAGTCACCAAAACAATTAGAACATATTCTTAAGTGAATGTTTGATTGATATTCCACTGGTGAATATGGAAAGCTATCATTGGCTAGCAGAAAGTCGTTATATTGCTTTCAATGTACAATCGGTGAAATATAATCCGACCATATACACTGAAATAAACATATATCCTCTTTAATATTTTGCTACTGAACATTTTAAAGCCTTTTAAAGCTCAGTGGAAATATAACTGATGACACGCTGAAACGGATTTATTACTGTTTATAAAGTAAAACGTGTTGTTATAGTTGCATTCTTGTTCAAGTTTTATATAGTTTATGTGAATGAATTTAATTGCTCATTTGTATGTATGTATGTATGGGTAGAGCCCAGCCTAATGGTCTATGTATGGGTAGAGCCCAGCCTAATGGTCTATGTATGGGTAGAGCACAGCCTAATGGTCTATGTATGGGTAGAGCCCAGCCTAATGGTCTATGTATGGGTAGAGCACAGCCTAATGGTCTATGTATGGATAGAGCACAGCCTAATGGTCTATGTATGGGTAGAGCCCAGCCTAATGGTCTATGTATGGGTAGAGTCCAGCCTAATGGTCTATGTATGGGTAGAGTCCAGCCTAATGGTCTATGTATGGGTATAACCCACAGCCTAATGGTATAAGTATGGGTAGAACCCACAGTCTAATGGTCTATGTATGGGTAGAGCCCAGCCTAATGGTCTATGTATGGGTAGAGTCCAGCCTAATTGTCTATGTATGGGTAGAACCCACAGCCTAATTGTATATGTATGGGTAGAGCCCAGCCTAATTGTATATGTATGGGTAGAGCCCAGCCTAATTGTCTATGTATGGGTAGAGCCCAGCCTAATGGTCTATGTATGGGCAGAGCCCAGCCTAATGGTCTATGTATGGGTAGAACCCAGCCTAATGGTATATGTATGGGTAGAGTCCAGCCTAATGGTATATGTATGGGTAGAGTCCAGCCTAATGGTCTATGTATGGGTAGAACCCAGCCTAATGGTATATGTATGGGTAGAGTCCAGCCTAATGGTCTATGTATGGGTAGAGTCCAGCCTAATGGTCTATGTATGGGTAGAGTCCAGCCTAATGGTATATGTATGGGTAGAGTCCAGCCTAATGGTATATGTATGGGTAGAGTCCAGCCTAATGGTATATGTATGGGTAGAGCCCAGCCTAATGGTATATGTATGGGTAGAGCCCAGCCTAATGGTATATGTATGGGTAGAGCCCAGCCTAATGGTATATGTATGGGTAGAGCCCAGCCTAATGGTATATGTATGGGTAGAACCCAGCCTAATGGTATATGTATGGGTATAGCCCACAGCCTAATGGTATATGTATGGGTAGAACCCAGCCTAATGGTATATGTATGGGTAGAACCCAGCCTAATGGTATATGTATGGGTAGAACCCAGCCTAATGGTATATGTATGGGTAGAACCCAGCCTAATGGTATATGTATGGGTAGAACTCACAGCCTAATGGTATATGTATGGGTAGAGCCCAGCCTAATGGTATATGTATGGGTAGAACCCAGCCTAATGGTATATGTATGGGTAGAACCCAGCCTAATGGTATATGTATGGGTAGAACCCAGCCTAATGGTATATGTATGGGTAGAGCCCACAGCCTAATGGTCTATGTATGGGTAGAGCCCAGCCTAATGGTCTATGTATGGGTAGAGCCCAGCCTAATGGTATATGTATGGGTAGAACTCACAACCTAATGGTATATGTATGGGTAGAGCCCAGCCTAATTGTCTATGTATGGGTAGAGCCCAGCCTAATGGTCTATGTATGGGTAGAGCCCAGCCTAATGGTATATGTATGGGTAGAACTCACAACCTAATGGTATATGTATGGGTAGAGCCCAGCCTAATTGTCTATGTATGGGTAGAGCCCAGCCTAATGGTCTATGTATGGGTAGAGCCCAGCCTAATGGTCTATGTATGGGTAGAGCCCAGCCTAATGGTCTATGTATGGGTAGAGCCCAGCCTAATGGTCTATGTATGGGTAGAGCCCAGCCTAATGGTATATGTATGGGTAGAGCCCAGCCTAATGGTCAATGTATGGGTATAGCCCAGCCTAATGGTCTATGTATGGGTAGAGCCCGGCCTAATGGTATATGTATGGGTAGAGCCCAGCCTAATGGTATATGTATGGGTAGAACCCAGTATAATGGTATATGTATGGGTAGAACCCAGTATAATGGTATATGTATGGGTAGAGCCCGGCCTAATGGTCTATGTATGGGTAGAACCCAGCCTAATGGTCTATGTATGTGTAGAACCCAGCCTAATGGTTAATGTATGGGTAGAGCCCAACCTAATGGTCTATGTATGGGTAGAGCCAGCCTTATGGTCTATGTTATAAGCTCATAGTATAATTATCGTTAACTTATTATAATGTATGTAGAATTGTGAGAAAGGGATTTCTATTTTCTATTATTCACTGCAAGGGATACATGCATCTATTTTCTAGAGCTATCAGAAAGGGATTTCTATTTTATGGGTCATGATACTTGGCTAGGTGGGGGATTACAAAAATGTTAAAATCACGTCATTACGTAATCCAAGATGGTCACTGTCTAAAAATAGCACAAATTCTTAAATAAATCTTTTCACGAACCGTCAGCCAGATTTTGAGTCATTTGGGTAGGAATGATCGATGTACAATGCTCTTACAAAGTTGTTCAAATGATGATCCCTGGATCAAAAATAGGCGTGGCCTGTGAGGTCAAATGGGATAGAAATTTATTTTGGAGCGAATATGGTCATGTCATAATATGAAATCGAAGCTTGATGAGGCGATTACTCTGGTGCAATTTTGTTGTCAAAATTAAATGATTTTTGTCGTCAAAATTAAATGATTTTTGTCAACCAAGGATGGCCACCAAAGGTTGAATAATTGTTCTTTTATTATTTTAAAATTCTTCTTCACTCAAATTGCATGGCCAATGGTAGCTAAATTTCACACTTATGGTCCATGGGTGAAGCCTTTTCAGATTTGATCAAATGAAGGTTGGCCACCATCTAAAAATAACACAAATTCTTCAAACATCTTCTCACAAACCACCGGTCGGAGTTTGGTAGGAATGATCGACTCTTTGTACAAATGTACAATGCTCTTTCAAATTTGTTAAAATGGTGACACCGGGATAAAAATGAAGTCAGGTGAGCAATACAGGGCCATCGTTGGCCTCTCTCCTGTTCAACCCTCCCTCGGCACATATATTTTGAAGACAATGTCTTGTTTATGTATTTGTTTTATCATTTTGATTTATTTCTTGAAATAACTTCTTTGTGGCATTATTTTATTGAAGATGATGCAATATCTGTTTGGCTTGCTGGTGATGTCCTAGTCTTACAGACCTGACTGAATGTTGGGACATAGCCGATGATGCAATATCTGTTTAGCTTGCTGGTGATGTCCTAGTCTTGCAGACAGACTAAATGTTGGGACATAGCCGATGATGCAATATCTGTTTGGCTTGCTGGTGATGTCCTAGTCTTGCAGACCAGACTAAATGTTGGGACATAGCCGATGATGCAATATCTGTTTGGCTTGCTGGTGATTCCTAGTCTTGCAGACCTGACTAAATGTTGGGACATAGCCGATGATGCAATATCTGTTTGGCTTGCTGGTGATGTCCTAGTCTTGCAGACCAGACTAAATGTTGGGACATAGCCGATGATGCAATATCTGGTTGGCTTGCTGGTGATTCCTAGTCTTGCAGACCTGACTGAATGTTGGGACATAGCCGATGATGCAATATCTGGTTGGCTTGCTGGTGATGTCCTGGTCTTGCAGACCTGACTAAATATTGGGACATAGCCGATGATGCAATATCTGGTTGGCTTGCTGGTGATTCCTAGTCTTGCAGACAGACTAAATGTTGGGACATAGCCGATGATGCAATATCTGTTTGGCTTGCTGGTGATGTCCTGGTCTTGCAGACCTGACTAAATATTGGGACATAGCCGATGATGCAATATCTGGTTGGCTTGCTGGTGATGTCCTAGTCTTGCAGACCAGACTAAATGTTGGGACATAGCCGATGATGCAATATCTGTTTGGCTTGCTGGTGATGTCCTGGTCTTGCAGACCTGACTAAATATTGGGACATAGCCGATGATGCAATATCTGTTTGGCTTGCTGGTGATGTCCTAGTCTTACAGACCTGACTGAATGTTGGGACATAGCCGATGATGCAATATCTGTTTGGCTTGCTGGTGATGTCCTAGTCTTGCAGACCAGACTAAATGTTGGGACATAGCCGATGATGCAATATCTGGTTGGCTTGCTGGTGATTCCTAGTCTTGCAGACCTGACTGAATGTTGGGACATAGCCGATGATGCAATATCTGGTTGGCTTGCTGGTGATGTCCTGGTCTTGCAGACCTGACTAAATATTGGGACATAGCCGATGATGCAATATCTGGTTGGCTTGCTGGTGATTCCTAGTCTTGCAGACAGACTAAATGTTGGGACATAGCCGATGATGCAATATCTGTTTGGCTTGCTGGTGATGTCCTGGTCTTGCAGACCTGACTAAATATTGGGACATAGCCGATGATGCAATATCTGGTTGGCTTGCTGGTGATTCCTAGTCTTGCAGACAGACTAAATGTTGGGACATAGCCGATGATGCAATATCTGTTTGGCTTGCTGGTGATGTCCTAGTCTTGCAGACGACTGAATGTTGGGACATAGCCGATGATGCAATATCTGTTTGGCTTGCTGGTGATGTCCTAGTCTTGCAGACCTGACTAAATGTTGGGACATAGCCGATGATGCAATATCTGTTTGGCTTGCTGGTGATTCCTAGTCTTGCAGACAGACTAAATGTTGGGACATAGCCGATGATGCAATATCTGTTTGGCTTGCTGGTGATGTCCTAGTCTTGCAGACAGACTAAATGTTGGGACATAGCCGATGATGCAATATCTGTTTGGCTTGCTGGTGATGTCCTAGTCTTGCAGACCTGACTAAATGTTGGGACATAGCCGATGATGCAATATCTGTTTGGCTTGCTGGTGATGTCCTAGTCTTGCAGAAGACTAAATGTTGGGACATAGCCGATGATGCAATATCTGTTTGGCTTGCTGGTGATGTCCTAGTCTTGCAGACCAGACTAAATGTTGGGACATAGCCGATGATGCAATATCTGTTTGGCTTGCTGGTGATGTCCTAGTCTTGCAGACCAGACTAAATGTTGGGACATAGCCGATGATGCAATATCTGTTTGGCTTGCTGGTGATGTCCTAGTCTTGCAGACCAGACTAAATGTTGGGACATAGCCGATGATGCAATATCTGTTTGGCTTGCTGGTGATGTCCTAGTCTTGCAGACCAGACTAAATGTTGGGACATAGCCGATGATGCAATATCTGTTTGGCTTGCTGGTGATGTCCTAGTCTTGCAGACCAGACTAAATGTTGGGACATAGCCGATGATGCAATATCTGTTTGGCTTGCTGGTGATGTCCTAGTCTTGCAGACCAGACTAAATGTTGGGACATAGCCGATGATGCAATATCTGTTTGGCTTGCTGGTGATGTCCTAGTCTTGCAGACCAGACTAAATGTTGGGACATAGCCGATGATGCAATATCTGTTTGGCTTGCTGGTGATGTCCTAGTCTTGCAGACCAGACTAAATGTTGGGACATAGCCGATGATGCAATATCTGTTTGGCTTGCTGGTGATGTCCTAGTCTTGCAGACCAGACTAAATGTTGGGACATAGCCGATGATGCAATATCTGTTTGGCTTGCTGGTGATGTCCTAGTCTTGCAGACCAGACTAAATGTTGGGACATAGCCGATGATGCAATATCTGTTTGGCTTGCTGGTGATGTCCTAGTCTTGCAGACCAGACTAAATGTTGGGACATAGCTGATGATGCAATATCTGTTTGGCTTGCTGGTGATGTCCTAGTCTTGCAGACCAGACTAAATTTTGGGACATAGCCGATGATGCAATATCTGTTTGGCTTGCTGGTGATGTCCTAGTCTTGCAGACCAGACTAAATGTTGGGACATAGCTGATGATGCCCTGTTATGATATTCTACCGGTATGTTACGCTGTCCAACCAACTAACATTTTATCATTGTCATAGTAAAATTGTATCATTGTCATAGTAACATTGTCATAGTAACATTGTATCATTGTCATAGTAACATTGTATCATTGTTCATTTTATATCATTGCATGATCGTATAAATGTATATACAGTCAAACCTGTGTTAGTGGTTACCTCTATTAAGCAGCCAACATGTATTAAGCAGCCAGTTTCCAGATTACCAATATGTTTCTATATCATACATTTGCGCTCTATTAAGCAGCCACAGCCACCTATGTAAGCATCCATTTTCTGTGATTCCCTCGGCAGGCTGCTTGAGACAGGTTTTACTGTATTATTTACAACATTGAAGAGCATCGTAATGGATAGTTCAATGGTCTTACTGTTGCAGATTACAGCTCGGGGTGACCTCTTGACTTTAAATGCTGATGATGCCCTGTTATGATATCCTACCGGTATGTTATGCTGTCCAACCAACTAACATTTTATCATTGTCATAGTAACATTGTATCATTGTCATAGTAACATTGTATCATTGTCATAGTAACATTGTATCATTGTTCATTTTATATCATTGCATGATCGTATAAATGTATATACAGTCAAACCTGTGTTAGTGGTTACCTCTATTAAGCAGCCAACATGTATTAAGCAGCCAGTTTCCAGATTACCAATATGTTTCTATATCATACATTTGCGCTCTATTAAGCAGCCACAGCCACCTATGTAAGCATCCATTTTCTGTGATTCCCTCGGCAGGCTGCTTGAGACAGGTTTTACTGTATTATTTACAACATTGAAGAGCATCGTAATGGATAGTTCAATGGTCTTACTGTTGCAGATTACAGCTCGGGGTGACCTCTTGACTTTAAATATACTGAGTCAAAAAAGAAACGATACCAAACTAAACATGACGTAAAACGGATAAAACCATAGAAAGGTTTAATATATTATTACGTATCAGTACCGGGTATCTTATTGCAACATCAGCCAACCATAAACACAGGTAAATAAACGCCCGATAATCCTGGAATGCCGAATTTCCGATTTGGACGTGCTCCTCAACAAAGACAACTTCCTGCACATGTACAAATCGGAAAACTGGTTTATTGTACATGTATTGCATTATCATCGAGGAAAAACACCTTACATACCCATTGTTACCTCTAACAAAATGCCTAGGCTAAACCGCAATCAGAGAATGCGTGCCATTGGCATGATTGACGGCGGTTTACGTCAGCATGACGTCGCAAATCGACTCGGGGTTACGCGGATCACGATAACACGTCTACTTCGACGTTATCGAACACATGGATCGGTGGACGACTGTCCAAGATCTGGTCGACCACGTGTGACGACGCGTGAACAGGACCGTCACATTCGGACGTCACATTTACGTGACCGGTTCCTACCTGCTACGCACACAGCTGCCGTTACTCCTGGGATGACCAACAATCGCATCAGTGCATTCGTGCCTATCGGCCATACGTTGGACCCATCCTGACACGACGTCACCGTGACGTACGGCGGGAATGGACGACGGAACGTGCTCGCTGGACTCGGTTACAGTGGAATTCGGTGATGTTTAGCGATGTATCGCGGTTCTGTTTGCGTCGAGCGGATGGCAGAGAGCGGGTATATCGCAGACGCGGTGAACGTTACGCCGACGCATGTCTACGTCAGGTCGATCTGTTCGGGGGCGGAGGCGTTATGGCGTGGGGCGGTATCACCTTCGGCAGTCGCACTGAACTGTTAGTGGTGGACGGGAACCTAAACGCCCAGCGGTACTGTGATGAGATCCTTGCGCCAGTTGTTGTGTCGTTCTTTAACGCCAACAGAAACGTCACACTGTTCCAACAGGACAACGCCAGGTGTCATACTGCTCGGATTTCCACCACATTATTGGAGCAGAACAATATTGAAACCCTGCCGTGGCCTGCTTTGTCACCAGACTTGTCACCCATAGAACATGTGTGGGATACGTTAGACCGCCGCGTCAGACGACGTCAGTCGGTAACGTTAAACCAACTGAGGGATGTTTTGCGTCAGGAGTGGACAAATATTGACCAGCAAGAGATTCAGACACTCTTCCGTTCGATGCGACGGCGTTGCATTGCAGTGAGAGACGCAAATGGTGCCCATACTCGGTATTGACGTCTGTGTGAAAACTCCATTAGACCCCTGTCCGACGAATTACGTCATCACGCAGCAGACAGTTTCGGAGGCTCATTATGCTTTATGTGCTCCTCTTTCAAACATGTTGGACTATCATCTTATGAATTTTCAAAGAATTTTCTTAATAAATGTTGAAATTATAGACACATAAACACCAGGTATCGTTTCTTTTTTGACTCAGTATATGTTACAGGTGTACCACAGGGATATTCATAGCTCTTAGCTTGTTCATATACTTTGTAATACAAATGTTCAAGCATGTTTCTTTAAGTTTTTCTATTAACAATTAAACTTATATGCATTTGATAATCATCTTTCCAACGTGTATCCAGCGTCATGTGATTGCTGGTACATGTAGTATCACTATGGACATCTCTGGTTCCCAGTGTTGTATATTTTCGGATTTATGCAAAAACCAGTTCTATGTATCAATATTCACAGTATTTTTAGTGTATCTCGTAGTTGTGATACAAACATGTTACTGTTAGTGTAGGCTACTTGTTAACATCTTCGCAACCCACCAAGGAAATGGGTTGATAATTCACAGATGTTCACCTCAATAAGACGAAGAGCCACATATAACCCCAAGGTCACAGCTCACATGTTCTGATTGTGCCTGCAACCCGTCAAGGTATTGGGTTGTCAATGGCCAATAAGACAAAGGGCCACATATACACCAAGTTCACAGCTCACATGTTCTGATTGTGCCTGCAACCCGTCAAGGTATTGGGTTGTCAATGGCAATTACGCAGTCCCTACCTAATCAAATTTCATACCATACCATACCATTACAATTGCCTTAACATTCATGTATAAGATTTCATCGTCAGCATCATTATCTTCATCACCATCATCTCTGAAGGTGCACATTCTGCTATTATGATGTTTTAACGTCATGCTAACTTCGTAAAGTAAATCAGGGCCTACGCTATTGAGGGCAACGTGGGAGAAGAAATCTCCCTTAACTCTCCTCCCTATTTTAGGTAGAATGTAGACAACATACCGTCCATATTCGCCTATACGACAATCTCGTCTATAACACGACCCCCCCTACTTTGGTCCTGAAATCTGTGGAGGTTTGGCATGCACCCTATGTATAAATTGCATGTTTGGCCAACCAGTGCAAGTTGATAAACACAAAATACAATTTTTTTTTAAATATTTATTTTTAGAAAGGCAAAATGTTGGGGCAAAAAGGGCGGAGCTAAAAAGGGCAGGATGGCACACCTGAATGTTCAGTACCAGAGTGATTTCTTTTATAGCATTATAATTTTAACACATTTTAAGGCCATAATCTGGAGGCGACTATGGAAGCTAGTAAGCCTTTGGTTGAAGTGCCAAAATTATGCCTAATATACAATTTCATTGTTTTAAACTTGATAAAGACTTACATTAATCTTGTTAGTATTATTATTACATATTATTATTATTACATGTATTATTATTACACAGTCCGCCTCCGTGGTCGAGTGGTTACGGTCGCTGACTTGTATACCACTGTAACCTATCATTACTGATGGTCACGGGTTCGAGCCCCCGCTCAGACTGTGTCTCATTTATGTGAAAAAGTTGGCAGTTTCTTACGGAGGTTGGTGCAACCAAGTACTGGTTAACCGCTGGAGCCTGCCCAGGAAAGGTGTTGTTAGGTAAACTGCCCGCCGTCGATATAGCCCAAAATGGTGCTGATGCAGGCGTAAAACCCAAAATATAACAAACTATTATTACATGTATTATTACTACATGTACTATTATTGTGTGTCTCAAGTTTACTCTTACAAATAGAAAGACAGTTAATGCCATAGTTTTTCAAAAGCATTATTTTATCCGGGAGCATGTATCATACAACGTTCACATGTTTCTTGTTGTACTAATGTTATGGAATAAATTCTATATTGTCTACTTTGATTTGTTTGTTTTATTTGTTGTTAAGAAGAGGAAGCAATGTAATTTTATCATCTTATAAATCATTTTCAAATATTTTATTAGCCCCGAAAGGTTGGGCAAGTTTTGTGAGACAGTATCCAGCATTCATCTCTGTTCTCTGATGCACCGGACTGAGTTGTTCTCTGATGCACCAGACTGAGTTGTTCTCTGATGCACCGGACTGAGTTGTTCTCTGATGCACCTGACTGATGCACCAGACTGAGTTGTTCTCTGATGCACCTGACTGATGCACCGGACTGAGTTGTTCTCTGATGCACCGGACTGAGTTGTTCTCTGATACACCGGACTGATGCACCGGACTGAGTTGTTCTCTGATGCACCGGACTGAGTTGTTCTCTGATGCACCGGACTGAGTTGTTCTCTGATACACCTGACTGATGCACCGGACTGATGCACCTGACTGATGCACCGGACTGAGTTGTTCTCTGATGCACCGGACTGAGTTGTTCTCTGATGCACCGGACTGATGCACCTGACTGATGCACCGGACTGATGCACCGGACTGAGTTGTTCTCTGATGCACCGGACTGATGCACCGGACTGAGTTGTTCTCTGATGCACCGGACTGATGCACCGGACCGAGTTGTTCTCTGATGCACCAGACTGATGCACCGACCGAGTTGTTCTCTGATGCACCGAACTGAGTTGAGTACAAGTACCCGTTCAGTACAGAGTAAAGTTGTAACATGGCTCTGCATTTTGTATAAACAATAAACTTACCGTGTTTAAATCTGCAATAAAGCATGGTTCAGCATGTGATGTCAAACGTGGCATCATTTTACCAGCATTTTTGTAGTTGTGACGTCATTATGCATTTTTTCGATATTTTGGTCATGTTAAAATCGAAGTAACATTTGTCTTTCAGTTATTTATTGACGAATAAAATACGATTTGTTGTTCTGATTGTCATGATGCCACTAAATTTTTATGACGTCACTACGCAAAGCAGCGTTATATTTATGGTTTAAACAGGGTTATAATTACATCGAGACTTATGTTGAATCGTCAGTTGTCTTATCATTAATGTTATGCACCAATTCTCCTAGAAATATGTATAATTTAAGCTTGATTTACAAATTATAAGGATAATTCTCTCAACCAATCAGAATCCTTCCAGGTGTTATTACACGTGTGTACATATAAGAAATTGTGAAATGACTGTATTAAATTGAATACAAGCAAAGATATGTGATAAATAATATGTATTTGTAAGTATTGCTTAAACACAGCGTAAACTAAAAGTATGCTATAGATTTAGATTCTGTGTCCACGAGATTCAGGAGTTACAACTCTCGTCAAGTCACAGTATTTCAGCATCACAAACACCCAGTGGACCTCTTCACAGTGTTATTATGCTGTGTCGGGATGACCATGTAATGACCTCTTCACAGTGTTATTATGCTGTGTCGGGATGACCATGTAATGACCTCTTCACAGTGTTATTATGCTGTGTCGGGATGACCATGTAATGACCTCTTCAGTGTTATTATGCTGTGTCGGGATGACCATGTAATGACCTCTTCACAGTGTTATTATGCTGTGTCGGGACGACCATGTGGCAACCTCTTCACAGTGTTATTATGCTGTGTCGGGACGACCATGTGATGACCTCTTCACAGTGTTATTATGCTGTGTCGTGACGACCATGTGGCAACCTCTTCACAGTGTTATTATGCTGTGTCAGGATGACCATGTGGCAACCTCTTCACAGTGTTATTATGCTGTGTCGGGATGACCATGTAATGACCTCTTCACAGTGTTATTATGCTGTGTCAGGATGACCATGTGGCAACCTCTTCACAGTGTTATTATGCTGTGTCGGGGTGACCATGTGGCAACCTCTTCACAGTGTTATTATGCTGTGTCGTGATGACCATGTGGCAACCTCTTCACAGTGTTATTATGCTGTGTCGGAACGACCATGCAACCTCTTCACAGTGTTATTATGCTGTGTCGGAACGACCATGTGGCAACCTCTTCACAGTGTTATTATGCTGTGTCGGGGTGACCATGTGGCAACCTCTTCACAGTGTTATTATGCTGTGTCAGGATGACCATGTGGCAACCTCTTCACAGTGTTATTATGCTGTGTCGGGATGACCATGTAATGACCTCTTCACAATGTTATTATGCTGTGTCAGGATGACCATGTGGCAACCTCTTCACAGTGTTATTATGCTGTGTCGGGGTGACCATGTGGCAACCTCTTCACAGTGTTATTATGCTGTGTCAGGATGATCATGTGGCAACCTCTTCACAGTGTTATTATACTGTGTCGGGACGACCATGTGGCAACCTCTTCACAGTGTTATTATGCTGTGTCGGAATGACCATGTAATGACCTCTTCACAGTGTTATTATGCTGTGTCGGGACGACCATGTGGCAACCTCTTCACATTGTTATTATGCTGTGTCGGGACGACCATGTAATGACCTCTTCACAGTGTTATTATGCTGTGTCGGGACGACCATGTGGCAACCTCTTCACAGTGTTATTATGATGTGTCGGGATGACCATGTGATGACCTCTTCACAGTGTTATTATGCTGTGTCGGGACGACCATGTGGCAACCTCTTCACATTGTTATTATGCTGTGTCGGGACGACCATGTAATGACCTCTTCACAGTGTTATTATGCTGTGTCGGGACGACCATGTGGCAACCTCTTCACAGTGTTATTATGCTGTGTCGGGACGACCATGTAATGACCTCTTCACAGTGTTATTATGCTGTGTCGGGACGACCATGTAATGACCTCTTCACAGTGTTATTATGCTGTGTCGGGACGACCATGTGGCAACCTCTTCACAGTGTTATTATGCTGTGTCGGGACGACCATGTGATGACCTCTTCACAGTGTTATTATGCTGCGTCAGGATGACCATGTAACAAGGAGTGTGGCCATAAGAGGCTCCGAGTCATGGTTGAATGCTGGTTCTGCCTCAGTTTATCAACTGGGAGGAAGAAGTTGCCACATCACAGTTGTCGACGTATATCACACATAGCAATAAACTAAAACCTATGTCATTTCTTTATACCTCCAGCCCCACCCCCTAAAACATATTTTTAGTTAATCATAGCCTCTATATTTATGATTAATAAAATCCAACCATTTTTCCAAAAGAAGATAGAAGTATAAACAAGTGGAATAGAAAATGTGACCACAAATTGTTATATTTTCAAAATTGAAGTGATATACATGTATAATTAGGGTTTTGTCTAGAGTGTAATGGCAGGGTGTCCCATCCTGCCCTTTTTAGCTCCGCCTTTTTTGCCCCAACATTTTGCCTTTCTAAAAATAAATATTTAAAAAAAAATTAAATTTTATTTTGTGTTTATCATTTTTTATATATAAGCCTCAATAAGTGCCTGCGGGCGGGCGAACCGTTATAACTTAGAACTCGTCTGCCCTTTTCGCTAATACGTACTGCCTTTTTGATTAATCACCGTAATTTAGCATAATTGTCTAGGAGCTAACCCCATAATACTCCCGCTCCAGGGCCTTCCGCACCTCATCGCGGCTCATAATGCACACTGCCCCTTTTCCGCCCAACCTGCCCTTTTTTCCACTCTAGAATAAACACTATATAATGAATGTGCCATAACATGGGTATAATGTAACATTAATTACTGTGAAACACTATTTGTTCGCGAGCATTTATATTTCCCTAATTTTCGTAATCTACGTTGACCACAAATTCAAGATTCCCGTGAATAACAACGTGTCAATGTAGAGCTATATCCGAGGTTAAAATCGCGAATTCAAAACGTCGATTTAAATGTTCAAAATTGTGAAAATCTCGAAATAAAATGTTTGTGAAATTATAGTGTTTTACAGTATTCAAAACATGATTTGCAGACAATTCATTAGCCTGGGAACAGACGTCGATATCTTTTGCCTGGTCAGTAAAATAAATATATTTTAACACCGAGACTATTAAATGGGCCGTATTGAGTTTTTCTGATAATATGTCATTTTGTTAAGTTAAAAAGTGAAAAATCGACAGACTGGAACCCAGACTAACAATTCATATGTAAGTCTAAATATAATGCATGTAGGAATTGTACAGAAAATATCACACACTTGTACATAAATCAAGTTCCAATACCGGTAAATATAATATATATATATATGCATAGATTTAAATCTCAATTAGCTTTATTGTAATTTTAAATGTAAGGAATCTTCCACAAACTTGTAAACGTCGGTATAGTTGACCCTACTGCATTAACCAGAAGGCAGTATCCTATTGCTGGCGCGGTATTTCCAATATTCCTCATCATTTTCCATCAGCTTCCGTTCCACAAGCGCGAACACAGCCACGACAACCAACAAGGCAGCCATAACAGAGAATATGATTAACCGCTCGCTGCGCTTAGCAAGTTTCCGCGCAAGATCAATGTCGCCACGCAGTATACCCGCATGAAATTCCTTCTCACATTTGAAGGCGTTATACATCGCCGGAATTCCTAGTGGAAAGAAAATTACAACAGCCACAAAAGATAATCCTTTAAGAAACTTGATATGTTTCAGCTTCAGAGGTCGTTCGCGGTTGTAGTTAGTTGGGGTGTGGCAACATTCGCGAGTCCGTATCACATGTACACCGTTCGCTTGTCGTATCACAACAGGCTCGCACACAATGTTAGTTTCACCCGTCTGTGAACTGTAATACACGGGCGGTGATGAAAGTGTCACCTCCCTACTGCTTCCGTTCTCTGCTTGAGCACTTGTATTTGTATTGTCGTTGTATGTGTTGTCACTTGCACTGTTTGTTTCAGCTTGTTCTTTGGTGTCATCTTCTACCATGACGGGGTTGACAAACTCCATAGACACAGCACCATCGGCGTGTAGTTGTTCACCGACATGGTTGAGGTGTGGCTGGAGTTCTCTGGATAATTCATCATTGTGAACCAACTGTGCAACGTCGTCCTCTTCTTTCGACATTCTGAAATAGTGTTATCACATTTATAAACACTGTAATATGTGCATTTTTAAACTCTCAATTTTGTTTCGCAAGGAAGTGAGACAAGTGGATATTTTACATGGCGAGATGGACCTGCTTGATAAGCTAGTCACACCACGGAAATAACAATTCATTCTATAACTCCTTAAGGGGGTACGACTTTTGTCATGTGCTAGATATTAAATACAAAATAAATTTGAAGCAAGAAAACTGGTGGGTTTTAAGAACACTGGCTACATTATGTTCTTGGATACCTTACTGGTGTTCTTGGATACCTCACTGGTGTTCTTGGATACCTTACTGGTGTTCCTGGATACCTTACTGGTGTTCTTGGATACCTTACTGATGTTCTTGGATACCTTACTGATGTTCCTGGATACCTTACTGGTGTTCTTGGATACCTTACTGGTGTTCTTGGATACCTTAATGGTGTTCTTGGATACCTTACTGGTGTTCTTGGATACCTTACTGGTGTTCTTGGATACCTTACTGTGTGTGGTGTTCTTGGATACCATACTGGTGTTCTTGGATACCTTACTGGTGTCCTTGGATATGGTGTTATTAGATACCTTACTGGTGTTCCTGGATACCTTACTGTGTTCTTGGATACCTTACTGGTATTATTAGATACCTTACTGGTGTTATTAGATACCTTACTGGTGTTCTTGGATACCTTACGGGTGTTCCTGGATACCTTACTGGTGTTCCTGGATACCTTACTGGTGTTCTTGGATACCTTACTGGTGTTCTTGGATACCTTACTGGTGTTCTTGGATACCGTACTGGTGTTCTTGGATACCTTACTGGTGTTCCTGGATACCTTACTGGTGTTCTTGGATACCTTACTGGTGTTCTTGGATACCTTACTGGTGTTCCTGGATACCTTACTGGTGTTCTTGGATACCTTACTGATGTTCCTGGATACCTTACTGTGTTTTGGTTTTGGTGTTCTTGGATACCTTACTGTGTTTTGGTTTTGGTGTTCGTGGATACCTTACTGGTGTTCCTGGATACCTTACTGGTGTTCCTGGATACCTTACTGATGTTCTTGGATACCTTACTGTGTGTGGTGTTCTTGGATACCATACTGGTGTTCTTGGATACCATACTGGTGTTCTTGGATACCTTACTGGTGTTCTTGGATACCTTACTGGTGTTCTTGGATACCATACTGGTGTTCTTGGATACCATACTGGTGTTCTTGGATACATTACTGGTGTTCTTGGATACCTTACTGGTGTTCGTGGATACTTACTGGTGTTATGAGATACCTTATGGTGTTCTTGGATACCTTACTGGTGTTCATGGATACCTTACTGGTGTTCTTGGATACCTTACTGGTGTTCTTGGATACCTTACTGGTGTTCTTGGATACCTTACTGGTGTTATTGGATACCATACTGGTGTTCCTGGATACCATACTGGTGTTCTTGGATACCTTACTGGTGTTCTTGGATACCTTACTGGTGTTCTTGGATACCTTACTGGTGTTCCTGGATACCTTACTGGTGTTCTTGGATACCTTACTGGTGTTCTTGGATACCTTACTGGTGTTCCTGGATACCATACTGGTGGTCTTGGATACCTTACTGGTGTTCCTGGATACCTTACTGGTGTTCGTGGATACCTTACTGGTGTTCTTGGATACCTTACTGGTGTTCTTGGATACCTTACTGGTGTTCCTGGATACCTTACTGGTGTTCCTGGATAC
>CM026398.1:12626527-12755597 GCA_014843695.1 Archivesica marissinica
AATGGTGAAACTGTCAGTTATTATTGTGGGTTGCTTGCCTATTACAGCAAATAAAACAGTGAAATTGTCAGTTATTATTGTGGGTTGCTTGCCCATTACAGCAAATATAACAGTGAAATTGTCAGTTATTATTGTGGGTTGCTTGCCCATTACAGCAAATAAAACAGTGAAATTGTCAGTTATTATTGTGGGTTGCTTGCCCATTACAGCAAATATAATGGTGAAATTGTCAGTTATTATTGTGGGTTGCTTGCCCATTACAGCAAATATAATGGTGAAATTGTCAGTTATTATTGTGGGTTGCTTGCCCATTACAGCAAATATAATGGTGAAATTGTCAGTTATTATTGTGGGTTGCTTGCCCATTACAGCAAATATAATGGTGTAATTGTCAGTTATTATTGTGGGTTGCTTGCCCATTACAGCAAATATAATGGTGAAATTGTCAGTTATTATTGTGGGTTGCTTGCCCATTACAGCAAATATAACAGTGAAATTGTCAGTTACTATTGTGGGTTGCTTGCCCATTACAGCAAATATAACAGTGAAATTGTCAGTTATTATTGTGGGTTGCTTGCCCATTACAGCAAATATAACAGTGAAATTGTCAGTTATTATTGTGGGTTGCTTGCCCATTACAGCAAATATAACAGTGAAATTGTCAGTTATTATTGTGGGTTGCTTGCCCATTACAGCAAATATAACAGTGAAATTGTCAGTTATTATTGTGGGTTGCTTGCCCATTACAGCAAATATAACAGTGAAATTGTCAGTTATTATTGTGGGTTGCTTGCCCATTACAGCAAATATAATGGTGAAATTGTCAGTTATTATTGTGGGTTGCTTGCCCATTACAGCAAATATAACAGTGAAATTGTCAGTTATTATTGTGGGTTGCTTGCCCATTACAGCAAATATAATGGTGAAATTGTCAGTTATTATTGTGGGTTGATTGCCCATTACAGCAAATATAATGGTGAAATTGTCAGTTATTATTGTGGGTTGCTTGCCCATTACAGCAAATATAATGGTGAAATTGTCAGTTATTATTGTGGGTTGCTTGCCCATTACAGCAAATATAATGGTGAAATTGTCAGTTATTATTGTGGGTTGCTTGCCCATTACAGCAAATATAATGGTGAAATTGTCAGTTATTATTGTGGGTTGCTTGCCCATTACAGCAAATATAATGGTGAAATTGTCAGTTATTATTGTGGGTTGCTTGCCCATTACAGCAAATATAATGGTGAAATTGTCAGTTATTATTGTGGGTTGCTTGCCCATTACAGCAAATATAATGGTGAAATTGTCAGTTATTATTGTGGGTTGCTTGCCCATTACAGCAAATATAACAGTGAAATTGTCAGTTATTATTGTGGGTTGCTTGCCCATTACAGCAAATATAATGGTGAAATTGTCAGTTATTATTGTGGGTTGCTTGCCCATTACAGCAAATATAACAGTGAAATTGTCAGTTACTATTGTGGGTTGCTTGCCCATTACAGCAAATATAACAGTGAAATTGTCAGTTATTATTGTGGGTTGCTTGCCCATTACAGCAAATATAACAGTGAAATTGTCAGTTATTATTGTGGGTTGCTTGCCCATTATAGCAAATATAACAGTGAAATTGTCAGTTATTATTGTGGGTTGCTTGCCCATTACAGCAAATATAATGGTGAAATTGTCAGTTATTATTGTGGGTTGATTGCCCATTACAGCAAATATAATGGTGAAATTGTCAGTTATTATTGTGGGTTGATTGCCCATTACAGCAAATATAATGGTGAAATTGTCAGTTATTATTGTGGGTTGCTTGCCCATTACAGCAAATATAATGGTGAAATTGTCAGTTATTATTGTGGGTTGCTTGCCCATTACAGCAAATATAATGGTGAAATTGTCAGTTATTATTGTGGGTTGCTTGCCCATTACAGCAAATATAATGGTGTAATTGTCAGTTATTATTGTGGGTTGCTTGCCCATTACAGCAAATATAACAGTGAAATTGTCAGTTATTATTGTGGGTTGCTTGCCCATTACAGCAAATATAATGGTGAAATTGTCAGTTATTATTGTGGGTTGCTTGCCCATTACAGCAAATATAACAGTGAAATTGTCAGTTATTATTGTGGGTTGCTTGCCCATTACAGCAAATATAATGGTGAAATTGTCAGTTATTATTGTGGGTTGCTTGCCCATTACAGCAAATATAATGGTGAAATTGTCAGTTATTATTGTGGGTTGCTTGCCCATTACAGCAAATATAATGGTGTAATTGTCAGTTATTATTGTGGGTTGCTTGCCCATTACAGCAAATATAATGGTGAAATTGTCAGTTATTATTGTGGGTTGCTTGCCCATTACAGCAAATATAACAGTGAAATTGTCAGTTACTATTGTGGGTTGCTTGCCCATTACAGCAAATATAACAGTGAAATTGTCAGTTATTATTGTGGGTTGCTTGCCCATTACAGCAAATATAACAGTGAAATTGTCAGTTATTATTGTGGGTTGCTTGCCCATTACAGCAAATATAATGGTGAAATTGTCAGTTATTATTGTGGGTTGCTTGCCCATTACAGCAAATATAACAGTGAAATTGTCAGTTATTATTGTGGGTTGCTTGCCCATTACAGCAAATATAATGGTGAAATTGTCAGTTATTATTGTGGGTTGCTTGCCCATTACAGCAAATATAACAGTGAAATTGTCAGTTATTATTGTGGGTTGCTTGCCCATTACAGCAAATATAACAGTGAAATTGTCAGTTACTATTGTGGGTTGCTTGCCCATTACAGCAAATATAATGGTGAAATTGTCAGTTACTATTGTGGTGTCAGTTACTATTGTGGGTTGCTTGCCCATTACAGCAAATATAACAGTGAAATTGTCAGTTATTATTGTGGGTTGCTTGCCCATTACAGCAAATATAATGGTGAAATTGTCAGTTATTATTGTGGGTTGCTTGCCCATTACAGCAAATATAATGGTGAAATTGTCAGTTATTATTGTGGGTTGCTTGCCCATTACAGCAAATATAATGGTGAAATTGTCAGTTATTATTGTGGGTTGCTTGCCCATTACAGCAAATATAACAGTGAAATTGTCAGTTATTATTGTGGGTTGCTTGCCCATTACAGCAAATATAACAGTGAAATTGTCAGTTATTATTGTGGGTTGCTTGCCCATTACAGCAAATATAATGGTGAAATCACCGGTAATTATATGCAGGACTGGCGTGCAGCAAGCGACCATAATAAACTAATACAATAAACCATTCCTTTTCAGGGCAAGAACAGTACAGTGTTTGAGAATGTACCAACAAATACATACAGAATATATGTAAGTAAAACATATGTATTTAATTAATTTATTGATACACATTGCCTCTTCTCTCTCCCTCGTGGCGATGGATTCCATCAGGAATGAGGTCTCGAGAGTGATTAATATAAGTTGTAAGAACTTGTTTCGCAATCGAGCTAAAATAAATTTGTATAAAGTAAATGTATTTAATGAGAAAAAAGATAAGCTAGTATTTACCCCAAGTGTGTTATTTACTGTCACTACCCAGTGCCCATATGAGCAACCCCTCATAAGGGATTAGTAGTTTTAGATTTGGAGGATAGTGTAATAATACAGATAGAAGCCCATTCGATCCAGAGGATCCTCCGTTATTTTTACATGCACGCTGTAAAAGCACCAACACGAGACTTCATCCGGAAGATGGATATGAGTCATTTTAGTATGGTATAGTGGGGGATCGAACCTGCGACCCCAGGATTATGAGTCAAGCTAGTTAACCACTGAATGACTTATCTGTTATGAACTCTAAGTCCGTGGACACACTTAACCCTTTATATTCGGGATACACATCCGTGTGTAATTACCCTTTCCATTCGGGATACACATTCATGTGTATTTTGGAGAGGTGACATGTACACAGCTGATTTTTGTCAAATTTGTCGTAAATAATAGCTCTTCCGGTTTCGTTTTCACTGCGCAACGTTTTGCGCAGTTAGACAGGTGCTCGCCGCGAATTTTAAAACAGTCAGGAAGTGGGAAAAAAAGCATTTTTCGAAGCGATATTTTCAGAAATTTCGATCGTAGAATAATAATGGCGGATGGATCTGACTTGATTAGTGATGGGAGCTATGTAGAGGTGGATTTTGATGAGACTATCGACGATTTTGTTGGGAATGGGCATGATAGAGGCCGTTTAGACTTTGACGAGATTGATCGGTACCGTGATCCATTGTTAGATGGATTTTTTGCGTCGGATTCGGAGGAGGACGATGACGATTTTGATGGGTTTCACGAGCAATGGGTCCAGGATGGGTTTACCACTCGTATGAAATGCCGATTCACCATGCATCCAGGTGCTTCAGAACAACACCCTGAAGAAGCCCAACCCATGCATTATTTTGACATCCTTTGGGGGCAGGAACTCTGGAAACACCTGGTAACAGAGACCAACACCGTTATGCCGAACAGGAAAGGACCAGAAACCCGCCTCCACCTTTTGCACCGAAGTGGACGCCTGTTGATGTGCCTACCACAGTGGCTGTACCCAGTGCCAGGTACCAGTGTGTACCAAGTGTGTTGCTGAACACATACTTAGTGCAGTCTGACAGTGCTTACGACAAACAGACAACAATCAAACAGATGTAGACATGTATAGTTATAGTATAGAACAAATCAAAAATACCAACAAAAAAACAATACAATTTTTAAAAAAATTCAATGATATTTAAGTTTTAAATAAAATAATTTCATTTGGACACTAACCCAGCTATTATATATTATAAAATATGGAATACCATCAGAATAAACAGAAGAAGACCTGTGTATATAGTGTGAATACCAGTGTAGTGTTTTGTGTTGTTTTTTTTATCTCAGAAGTTCTTTCCAAATTGGAGAGGCAGTGGTTTTATTCAAAAATTCATATCTTTGGAAATATATGGAATAATTTTAAAAAAATTGGGTGCTTTTATAATGCTTAAAATTGTGCATAATCCATACATTGGATTATATTCTTTATGTTGGATGGTAATACCAGTAATAAAGCCTGAAGACGGGGGTAGCATTTTCGTTGTGGCCCAAATTTAATTTTACCCAATGTTTTTACTAATATTCCTTTTTATTGTGCATGCAAAATGTTGTTATGTTATATGCATGATATGAAGAATTTTATTACCTTTCCAAAAATATATAGTTATATGGGTGTTTATGAAGCATAATAAACAGCATATGCATTTAAATGTAACTACCATCAAAACAAAAGTGGATTAACAGATTTCTGATAAAATGTCCAGATATTCAGAGGTCCTTATCTGAAAGGGGTCCAGAATACAAAGGGTTAATATTTAAAATGTTTACTTTATTTGACACCAGACCATGTATAAATTGCATGTTTAGCCAGTGTAAGTTAGAACAATTGTTAATATCAGAGTGCTTTACACCGTGCACGTAAAAGAACCAGAGTAGACTCTGGAATGGGTCTCTGTCTGTATCTTTGCACTATCCTCCAAATATCTAAAATGGTGGCGTCGCTCACATGGGCAACTGGTAGCGACGATAAACCATTGAAATCATAAGTCCACAAAGTATGCTCGACTTATGGGAGGGTTCAGCTTAAAATCAGCATGTTTAACCCTTTCAACCCCACAGGCCTCTAAATAGGCTTACAAAAAGTGTAGATCCAGATGAGCCGGTTCGTGACGAGCCGTCTCATCAGGATCTGCACTTTTTGCCAGTGATATGACTATTTTTAGACATAATTACCCATTTTGATAAATGAACTTGTCCAAATGTGATTTTCTGATTCATTTATTGGTTTATGAATATCATGGACCAGTCCATGTGAGTTACTTGGTGTTGAATGGGTTAAGCCAAAGATTTACCCTTGACATATTGCTGAGGTCGACTTATGGCTGGGAATATGTGGTACACTAATTCTATCTCAGCAGTGTCAAATCAAACAGGGTCTTCACGCAGGATTCACGTAGGTCCCCCAGGATTCACGTAGGTCCCCCAGGATTCACGTAGGTCCCCCAGGATTCATGTAGGTCCCCCAGGATTCACGTAGGTCCCCCAGGATTCACGTAGGTCCCCCAGGATTCACGTAGGTCCCCCAGGATTCACGTAGGTCCCCCAGGATTCATGTAGGTCCCCCAGGATTCACGTAGGTCCCCCAGGATTCACGTAGGTCCCCAGGATTCACGTAGGTCCCCAGGATTCACGTAGGTCCCCCAGGATTCACGTAGGTACCCCATGATTCACGTAGGTCCCCCAGGATTCACGTAGGTGCCCCAAGATTCACGTAGGTCCCCCAGATTCACGTAGGTCCCCCAGGATTCACGTAGGTACCCCAGGATTCACGTAGGTACCCCAGGATTCACGTAGGTCCCCCATGATTCACGTAGGTCCCCCAGGATTCACGTAGGTCCCCCAGGATTCACGTAGGTCCCCCAGGATTCACGTAGGTCCCCCAGGATTCACGGTAGGTCCCCCAGGATTCACGGATTCACGTAGGTCCCCCAGGATTCACGTAGGTCCCCCAGGATTCACGTAGGTCCCCCAGGATTCACGTAGGTCCCCAGGATTCACGTAGGTCCCCAGGATTCATGTAGGTCCCCCAGGATTCACGTAGGTCCCCCAGGATTCACGTAGGTCCCCCAGGATTCACGTAGGTCCCCCAGGATTCACATGATTTTTATTAACAGATTAAGCTTCAGAAAGGTAAAAATTATTATCATAAATAAAATTAGCTACTCATTTTTATTAACAGGTTCAGGGGGATGATGACAGCTCAATGTTTGTTACAAAGGCCTTTAATGTTACAGGTATTTAAATGTTTTCGTATATACATGCATCAGCCCCTACTGTAATGACATGGAGCCTGTGCAGTGCAATGGGTGTTGTGTCTGCCTCGGAAACGACTGGTTTTGTATTCGAACCCTGCTAGAACCACGGGGATGGTGTTCTTAGAAAAGGCTGTTTACATCCACTTTACCTCTTCTCTCTACCTCATGGCGATATACCAGACCTGGAATGTGCTTTCAAAAGCAATTAAATTAATGTTCGAAGAACGGTTTTGCAATTAAGTTGAAAGAAATTTGCATAACCTAATTTCAGCATGAAAATATTACTGGAAGATATGCTGTATGTCTGCAACCACAGTATAATATACATACTGTGTTGATGTCACATCTATTAAGCAGCCAACCTGTATTAAGCAGCCAGTTTCCAGATTCCCAATATGATGTTTTATTATACATTTGACCTCTATTAACCACCAACCTGTATTAAGCAGCCTGTTTCCAGATTCCCAATATGATGTTTTATTATACATTTGACCTCTATTAAGCAGCCAACCTGTATTAAGCAGCCAGTATAAACATTGCACAACCACATTTCAATAATGTAGGTTGGATTTGTGTTGTTATATGTCGGTAGATAAAGCTTCTTGTGTCTTGTACAATGTATCTCTTATGACAAACACCTGCCACACACACAATAAACATTACTTCTATAACATTGCCAATGGAAGCCATGGACAGAATAAATTGTCACTTGTAGACTTGGTCTAGAGTGTCATCAGCAACAGATTAAATTTACTATTGTCCGATCAGCCTGGCTGCAATAAGATATAAAGAAGTGAGACTGGTCAGGGAGATATTTCTCTGAAATTGCCGGCTAGCTCGATTCCTGAGTAAATTATGAAAAGCCTACTTATGTGGTCAGAAACGTCTTTAGCAACTTACATTTACATTGTTTTTACACACACCATGTTGACCCCTTTCATTCCACTGTGTTGAACCCCTTCCATACCACTGTGTTGAGCCCTTCCAGCCCACTGTGTTGAGCCCCTTTCCATTCCACTGTGTTGAACCCTTCCATTCCACTTTGTTGAAACCCTTCCATTCCACTGTGTTGAAACCCTTCCATTCCACTGTGTTGAACCCCTTCCATTCCACTGTGTTGAACCCTTTCCATTCCACTGTGTTGAACCCCTTCCATTCCACTGTGTTGAAACCCTTCCATTCCACTGTGTTGAACCCCTTCCATTCCACTGCGTTGAACCCCTTCCATTCCACTGTGTTGAGCCCCTTCCATTCCACTGTGTTGAGCCCCTTCCATTCCACTGTGTTGAACCCCTTCCATTCCACTGCGATGAACCCCTTCCATTCCACTGTGTTGAGCCCCTTCCATTACACTGTGTTGAACCCCTTCTATTCCACTGTGCTTAACCCCTTCCATTCCATTCATGTGCGATGGAAACAGGAGTACCCGGAGAAAACCCACACCTGTCCGATCTGGTGACCACCGTACCACAATTTTAGACATTCGGAAAATAGAAACACTTAATACAAGTTTAACACGAATTTTGTAACATTAATGGTCATTTACTGTTTTAGACATTCGGAAAATAGAAACACTTAATACAAGTTTAACACAAATTTTGTAACATCTGTTTTACACATTCGGAAAATACAAACAATTAATACAGGTTTTAACACGACTTTTGTTTGTCATTACAGTGGGACCAGTCACGCGTACCATGCCACCGATCGCAGCGCCTATCATACTCGTGATTACAATGGCATTTATTATGTTTGTCGCAGGGATTACGACACTCTGCTTCTGCATCATGCGAAGACGTAAGTTCAAAAAGCCAGTACCCGAAGGTTATACATTTTTTCTCAGATCTCAAACTCAGTCTCAACCTGTGATACATTGAGATGGTTACATTTTGTAATCTGGATTTTTTACAATGAGAAGGTAACATTTTTACAATCTTGTTATTCTACAAGGAGAAGGTTAACTGTTACAATCTTGTTACTTTATAATAAGCAATTCACTTTTACAATCTTGTTATTTTATAATAAGCAATTCACTTTTACAATCTTGTTATTTTATAATAAGCAATTCACTTTTACAATCTTGTTATTTTATAATAAGCAATTCACTTTTACAATCTTGTTATTTTATAATAAGCAATTCACTTTTACAATCTTGTTATTTTATAATAAGCAGTTCACTTTTACAATCTTGTTATTTTACAAGAAGGTAACATTTTTACAATCTTGTTATTTTACAAGGAGAAGGTAACTTACACATTATTGTTATTTTACAAGAAGGTAACTTACACATTATTGTTATTTTACAAGAAGATAACTTACACATTATTGTTATTTTACAAGAAGATAACTTACACATTATTGTTATTTTACAAGAAGATGGTAACTTACACATTATTGTTATTTTACAAGGAGAAGGTAACTTACACATTATTGTTATTTTACAAGGAGAAGGTAACTTACACATTATTGTTATTTTACAAGAAGGTAACTTACACATTATTGTTATTTTACAAGGAGAAGATAACTTACACATTATTGTTATTTTACAAGAAGATAACTTACACATTATTGTTATTTTACAAGAAGATAACTTACACATTATTGTTATTTTACAAGAAGAAGGTAACTTACACATTATTGTTATTTTACAAGAAGATAACTTACACATTATTGTTATTTTACAAGAAGGTAACTTACACATTATTGTTATTTTACAAGAAGGTAACTTACACATTATTGTTATTTTACAAGAAGGTAACTTACACATTATTGTTATTTTACAAGAAGGTAACTTACACATTATTGTTATTTTACAAGAAGGTAACTTACACATTATTGTTATTTTACAAGAAGGTAACTTACACATTATTGTTATTTTACAAGAAGGTAACTTACACATTATTGTTATTTTACAAGAAGGTAACTTACACATTATTGTTATTTTACAAGAAGATAACTTACACATTATTGTTATTTTACAAGAAGGTAACTTACACATTATTGTTATTTTACAAGGAGAAGGTAACTTACACATTATTGTTATTTTACAAGGAGAAGATAACTTACACATTATTGTTATTTTACAAGGAGAAGATAACTTACACATTATTGTTATTTTACAAGAAGGTAACTTACACATTATTGTTATTTTACAAGGAGAAGGTAACTTACACATTATTGTTATTTTACAAGGAGAAGGTAACTTACACATTATTGTTATTTTACAAGAAGGTAACTTACACATTATTGTTATTTTACAAGGAGAAGGTAACTTACACATTATTGTTATTTTACAAGGAGAAGATAACTTACACATTATTGTTATTTTACAAGAAGGTAACTTACACATTATTGTTATTTTACAAGGAGAAGGTAACTTACACATTATTGTTATTTTACAAGAAGGTAACTTACACATTATTGTTATTTTACAAGAAGGTAACTTACACATTATTGTTATTTTACAAGAAGGTAACTTACACATTATTGTTATTTTACAAGAAGGTAACTTACACATTATTGTTATTTTACAAGAAGGTAACTTACACATTATTGTTATTTTACAAGGAGAAGGTAACTTACACATTATTGTTATTTTACAAGGAGAAGGTAACTTACACATTATTGTTATTTTACAAGAAGGTAACTTACACATTATTGTTATTTTACAAGGAGAAGGTAACTTACACATTATTGTTATTTTACAAGAAGATAACTTACACATTATTGTTATTTTACAAGGAGAAGGTAACTTACACATTATTGTTATTTTACAAGGAGAAGGTAACTTACACATTATTGTTATTTTACAAGAAGGTAACTTACACATTATTGTTATTTTACAAGGAGAAGGTAACTTACACATTATTGTTATTTTACAAGGAGAAGATAACTTACACATTATTGATATTTTACAAAGAAGGTAACTTACACATTATTGTTATTTTACAAGGAGAAGGTTCACTTTTACAATCTTGTTATTTTACAAGAAGGTAACATTTTTACAATCTTGTTATTTTACAAGGAGAAGATAACTTACACATTATTGTTATTTTACAAGAAGGTAACTTACACATTATTGATATTTTACAAAGAAGGTAACTTACATATTATTGTTATTTTACAAGAAGGTAACTTACACATTATTGTTATTTTACAAGGAGAAGGTAACTTACACATTATTGTTATTTTACAAGGAGAAGGTAACTTACACATTATTGTTATTTTACAAGGAGAAGGTAACTTACACATTATTGTTATTTTACAAGAAGGTAACTTACACATTATTGTTATTTTACAAGAAGGTAACTTACACATTATTGTTATTTTACAAGAAGGTAACTTACACATTATTGTTATTTTACAAGAAGATAACTTACACATTATTGTTATTTTACAAGAAGGTAACTTACACATTATTGTTATTTTACAAGGAGAAGGTAACTTACACATTATTGTTATTTTACAAGAAGAAGTAACTTACACATTATTGTTATTTTACAAGAAGATAACTTACACATTATTGTTATTTTACAAGAAGGTAACTTACACATTATTGTTATTTTACAAGGAGAAGGTAACTTACACATTATTGTTATTTTACAAGGAGAAGGTAACTTACACATTATTGTTATTTTACAAGAAGGTAACTTACACATTATTGTTATTTTACAAGGAGAAGGTAACTTACACATTATTGTTATTTTACAAGGAGAAGGTAACTTACACATTATTGTTATTTTACAAGGAGAAGGTAACTTACACATTATTGTTATTTTACAAGGAGAAGGTAACTTACACATTATTGTTATTTTACAAGGAGAAGGTAACTTACACATTATTGTTATTTTACAAGAAGGTAACTTACACATTATTGTTATTTTACAAGAAGGTAACTTACACATTATTGTTATTTTACAAGAAGGTAACTTACACATTATTGTTATTTTACAAGGAGAAGGTAACTTACACATTATTGTTATTTTACAAGAAGGTAACTTACACATTATTGTTATTTTACAAGGAGAAGGTAACTTACACATTATTGTTATTTTACAAGAAGGTAACTTACACATTATTGTTATTTTACAAGGAGAAGGTAACTTACACATTATTGTTATTTTACAAGAAGGTAACTTACACATTATTGTTATTTTACAAGAAGGTAACTTACACATTATTGTTATTTTACAAGGAGAAGGTAACTTACACATTATTGTTATTTTACAAGGAGAAGGTAACTTACACATTATTGTTATTTTACAGAAGGTAACTTACACATTATTGTTATTTTACAAGAAGAAGGTAACTTACACATTATTGTTATTTTACAAGGAGAAGGTAACTTACACATTATTGTTATTTTACAAGGAAGGTAACTTACACATTATTGTTATTTTACAAGAAGGTAACTTACACATTATTGTTATTTTACAAGGAGAAGGTAACTTACACATTATTGTTATTTTACAAAAGGTAACTTACACATTATTGTTATTTTACAAGGAGAAGGTAACTTACACATTATTGTTATTTTACAAGAAGGTAACTTACACATTATTGTTATTTTACAAGGAGAAGGTAACTTACACATTATTGTTATTTTACAAGAAGAGTAACTTACACATTATTGTTATTTTACAAGGAGAAGGTAACTTACACATTATTGTTATTTTACAAGGAGAAGGTAACTTACACATTATTGTTATTTTACAAGAAGGTAACTTACACATTATTGTTATTTTACAAGGAGAAGGTAACTTACACATTATTGTTATTTTACAAGGAGAAGGTAACTTACACATTATTGTTATTTTACAAGAAGGTAACTTACACATTATTGTTATTTTACAAGGAGAAGGTAACTTACACATTATTGTTATTTTACAAGAAGGTAACTTACACATTATTGTTATTTTACAAGGAGAAGGTAACTTACACATTATTGTTATTTTACAAGGAGAAGGTAACTTACACATTATTGTTATTTTACAAGGAGAAGGTAACTTACACATTATTGTTATTTTACAAGAAGGTAACTTACACATTATTGTTATTTTACAAGGAAAGGTAACTTACACATTATTGTTATTTACAAGAAGATAACTTACACATTATGTTATTTTACAAGAAGGTAACTTACACATTATTGTTATTTTACAAGAAGGTAACTTACACATTATTGTTATTTTACAAGAAGGTAACTTACACATTATTGTTATTTTACAAGAAGGTAACTTACACATTATTGTTATTTTACAAGAAGGTAACTTACACATTATTGTTATTTTACAAGAAGGTAACTTACACATTATTGTTATTTTACAAGAAGGTAACTTACACATTATTGTTATTTTACAAGAAGGTAACTTACACATTATTGTTATTTTACAAGAAGGTAACTTACACATTATTGTTATTTTACAAGGAGAAGGTAACTTACACATTATTGTTATTTTACAAGGAGAAGATAACTTACACATTATTGTTAGTTTACAAGAAGGTAACTTACACATTATTGTTAGTTTACAAGGAGCATACAAGAGACATGTAACTTGCAATTGTGTTATTTTACAGGTGGTCACTGCATATACATTAGTGAGAAAATGTGTAGCTGTTCAACTAGGTACCATAGACCACCACAAAGTACACCCAATAATATATACGGCAAGCAATGTGGTACGTTCAGCAAATCTGGATCTGTGTAAATGTTTTATATGTGTGTTTCATATATGTCAAACACCTTGCGGGGACATAGACATGTTTTTGTGGTTAGCAAATTTGCTATTCACCAATGCAACCAGGGTTTGGTCCTGGTTCAATCCTCTAACCGGAATGTGGCGATACAGTGGCCGCCATATCAGACAGGTTGGTTCTCTGGGAATCTAGTTTCCTCCCACACGAAGAACCACATATGCTCTAATCCACAAAAACGAGAGTGATTAAGAATAGTTGGAAAAGTTGTTTCACAAACGTGTAACTTAAAATTTACTATACAGTCTACAACCGTTATGTCGAATTCCGTTGGACCGAACAAAATACTTCGATATAAGAGAAGTTTGACATAACGAAATTCGATATAAACAGAGCCAGTTATATGGAAAATGATAGAATCTGAAACGGGACGTTGAACCGACTTCGAGATAACCGGAGAATTTGACATAACCGACTTTGACATAACGGATGTGGACTATATTTTACAACGAAGTATACCGGTGTACTTTTCATATTGCTGTACTTTGTACACTGTACAGTTATGTATAACTCAATTCTATATTATACAGTTGGTGTATAGCTGACCGGTACACTGTACAGTTGGTGTATAGCTGACCTGTACACTGTACAGTTGGTGTATAGCTGACCTGTACACTGTACAGTTGGTGTATAGCTGACCTGTACACTGTACAGTTGATGTATAGCTGACCTGTACACTGTACAGTTGGTGTATAGCTGACCTGTACACTGTACAGTTGGTGTATAGCTGACCTGTACACTGTACAGTTGGTGTATAGCTGACCTGTACACTGTACAGTTGGTGTAAAGCTGACCTGTACACTGTACAGTTGGCGTATAGCCAACCTGTACACTGTACAATTGGTGTATAGCTGACCTGTACACTGTACAGTATGTGTATAGCTGACCTGTACACTGTACAGTTGGTGTATAGCTGACCTGTACACTGTACAGTTGGTGTATAGCTGACCTGTACACTGTACAGTATGTGTATAGCTGACCTGTACACTGTACAGTTGGCGTATAGCCAACCTGTACACTGTACAATTGGTGTAAAGCTGACCTGTACACTGTACAGTTGGCGTATAGCCAACCTGTACACTGTACAATTGGTGTATAGCTGACCTGTACACTGTACAGTATGTGTATAGCTGACCTGTACACTGTACAGTTGGTGTATAGCTGACCTGTACACTGTACAGTTGGTGTATAGCTGACCTGTACACTGTACAGTATGTGTATAGCTGACCTGTACACTGTACAGTTGGTGTATAGCTGACCTGTACACTGTACAGTTGGTGTATAGCTGACCTGTACACGGTACAGTTGGTGTATGGCTGACATGTACACTGTACAGTTGGTGCATAGCTGACCTGTACAGTTGGTGTATAACTGACCTGTACATGGTACAGTTGGTGTATAGCTGACCTCTACACGGTACAGTTGGTGCATAGCTGACATGTACATGGTACAGTTGGTGTATAACTGACCTCTACACGGTACAGTTGGTGCATAGCTGACATGTACACGGTACAGTTGGTGCATAGCTGACATGTACACTGTACAGTTGGTGTATAACTGACCTGTACACGGTACAGTTGGTGTATAGCTGACCTGTACACGGTACAGTTGGTGCATAGCTGACATGTACACGGTACAGTTGGTGTATAACTGACCTCTACACGGTACAGTTGGTGCATAGCTGACATGTACACTGTACAGTTGGTGCATAGCTGACATGTACACTGTACAGTTGGTGTATGATGACATGTACTGTATCATATTACATAGTATAATTGTTTCATTCTCTTCCACAGATTCCATTCCTGAAATCTTGCCGGTCTACTACGACGAGTCAGAACAGTTCAAACAGGCTGTCGAAAATATCTGCATGTATCTAGGAAAGTGGGCAAATTGCAGGATCAATGTTGACTGGACAACGCATATTTCGGATGAGCCACTCCTATCGTTTGAGGAAAAACCCCTAAACAGTATACTCCTTATTGTACTTTCATCTCGGATGTGGACACTTTTGAACAAAGAATCTCCGAGTTCAGACTTTCATGGAAATGATGATGAGAAATCGGAACTATTCAGAAGGATTTTGTCAGGAAAGGATGGAAACATGTACCGTAGAATAATAGTCAGTCTGTTACCATTGCAGGAGACAGGTAGACAGTTGAAAGGCATGCTGGTCTACAGAATGACAAAACATATGCCCGGCCTTAACCAAAACCAACTTCAGATAAACACCGAGGACTTATATGCCGTATTAAAATTAATAAATGATGAGACAAAAACCTTACAACGTGGCTGGTCAAGTTATGAAGAATTGCTTTCTCTTTTAAATTCTATAAAATGTGTTCCTAAAAGTAGTGTGACCGTCAATCAACCTTTGGTAGAAGATACCAATAAGAAACTACCAGACTTTTGCAGTAAAACTGTAGCTTTTCCATCTGAAGATCATGAAGTGTTGTCAGGATGTATGTCTGCTACACAGAAACAGGCGGAAACATTTACATGGGCTCACAAGCAGATGACCATGCAGCATCAGATGGTAAGAAATTCTCCCAACAACACAAATGCCGGTGTCCATTTCACCACAAGTTATCCATTGAATGATATCGGTCCAGTCCATTCCTATCTGAATGGGGTGGATATGGATGTGGACAGTGCCAGTATGTACCAGGATAGTGTTTTGGGTACGACGGAAGTAGGTCAACCATTGTGCCAATCACAGTTGCAGCCCTCAGACAGTAACCATGGTAATGGTTGTAATGGAAACACACAGAGAGAATGGGAACCACCAGAGGACGACCTTGAAAGTGTGTCGTGTTCACTGATTGGTCAGAGACAAATGGAGATTTACCAAAATTACAAGTCGTCAGTTCGTAACAATTAAATTGACAGAACTAGGCCTACAAGGCATCAGTTTGGAATAAATAAATTCAACAGAACTGCAAGGCATCAGTTTTAAGGATATTTATCATCGCTACCGGTTGCCCATATGAGCGACAGGCAGTTTACCTAACAACACCTTTCTTGGACAGACTCCAGCGGTTAACCAGTACTTGATGCACCAACCTCCATAAGAAACTGCCAACTTTTGCATATAAAGACAGTACGAGCGGGACTGGAACTATTGACCATCAGTGATGAGGTTACAGTGTTATACAAGCCTGTGACCTTAACCACTCGACCACGGAGGCAGACTAATGCAGAGAGTGTGTTTTACGTTTATTTATCGTCGCTACCGGTTGCCCATATGAGCGACGCCTCCTGATGAGATTAGTCATTTTAGATTTTTGGAGGAGAGTGCAATGATACAGACAGAGACCCATTCCAGAGTCTCCTCTGGTTCTTTTACGTACACGGTGTACAGCACCGACACAAGACTTCCTGGATTACCAGTCGTGTTACTACTGGACTACAGATTGTTCTGTTAATGTAGAGAATGATGAGAGCCTGGTTATAAATAGCCTGTTCCGCTCAGTTGATTTTTGAGGAAATTATCTCCCCTTGAACGAGTTTTAAGCTTAGTTTGTTCCAGCCTGTTCTACTAAAACTACTAGCCGGCATTCAACAATTTTTGCAGTGAATGCTAGTGCGCTTAACCACAATATGCTCCAGTTTAATGAACATTTATTTGATTTTGCCTTTTCTTTACAGAAAATAGCCAATATAATAAAACCAATTATGGTCTCACTAGCTATGATACATGCTTGATGCTCGTTTCATAGAACTTTATCTCAAATGACAACCCTTCTACGCCCCTGTGATGTATACATAACAGTACATATTATATGCATGTGAGCTACTGGGGAGGGAGGGGGGGTTAGTGGATATTTTGGTATCTTAATGTGTTACTGGTGTCTGTCTGTACACTCTGTATGTGGTGATTACCTTATATTATACAGGTGTCTGTCTGTACACTATATATGTGGTGATTACCTTATATTATACCTGTGTCTGTCTGTACACTATATATATGGTGATTACCTTATATTATACCTGTGTCTGTCTGTACACTATATATATGGTGATTACCTTATATTATACTGGTGTCTGTCTGTACACTCTGTATGTGGTGATTACCTTATATTATACAGGTGTCTGTCTGTACACTATATATGTGGTGATTACCTTATATTATACCTGTGTCTGTCTGTACACTATATATATGGTGATTACCTTATATTATACCTGTGTCTGTCTGTACACTATATATATGGTGATTACCTTATATTATACTGGTGTCTGTCTGTACACTATATATGTGGTGATTACCTTATAGTATACAGGTGTCTGTCTGTCTGTACACTCTATATGTGGTGATCACCTTATATTATACCTGTGTCTGTCTGTACACTCTATATGTGGTGATTACCTTATAGTATACCTGTGTCTGTCTGTACACTCTGTATGTGGTGATTACCTTATATTATACAGGTGTCTGTCTATACACTCTGTATGTGGTGATTACCTTATATTATACAGGTGTCTGTCTGTACACTATGTATGTGGTGATTGCCTTATATTATACAGGTGTCTGTACACTCTATATGTGGTGATTACCTTATATTATACAGGTGTCTGTACACTATGTATGTGGTGATTACCTTATATTATACAGGTGTCTGTCTGTACACTATGTATGTGGTGATTACCTTATATTATACAGGTGTCTGTACACTATATATGTGGTGATTATCTTATATTATACAGGTGTCTGTACACTATGTATGTGGTGATTACCTTATATTATACAGGTGTCTGTCTGTACACTATGTATGTGGTGATTACCTTATATTATACTGGTGTCTGTCTGTACACTATGTATGTGGTGATTACCTTATATTATACTGGTGTCTGTCTGTACACTATATATGTGGTGATTACCTTATATTATACTGGTGTCTGTCTGTACACTATGTATGTGGTGATTACCTTATATTATACCGGTGTCTGTCTGTACACTATATATGTGGTGATTACCTTATATTATACTGGTGTCTGTCTGTACACTCTGTATGTGGTGATTACCTTATATTATACAGGTGTCTGTCTGTACACTATATATGTGGTGATTACCTTATAGTATACCGGTGTCTGTCTGTACACTATATATGTGGTGATTACCTTATATTATACTGGTGTCTGTCTGTACACTGTATGTGGTGATTACCTTATATTATACTGGTGTCTGTCTGTACACTATATATGTGGTGATTACCTTATATTATACAGGTGTCTGTACACTCTGTATGGTGATTACCTTATATTATACAGGTGTCTGTCTGTACACTTTGTATGTGGTGATTACCTTATATTATACAGGTGTCTGTCTGTACACTATATATGTGGTGATTACCTTATATTATACAGGTGTCTGTACACTCTGTATGGTGATTACCTTATATTATACAGGTGTCTGTCTGTACACTCTGTATGTGGTGATTACCTTATATTATACAGGTGTCTGTCTGTACACTATATATGTGGTGATTACCTTATATTATACCTGTGTCTGTCTGTACACTATATATATGGTGATTACCTTATATTATACCTGTGTCTGTCTGTACACTATATATATGGTGATTACCTTATATTATACTGGTGTCTGTCTGTACACTCTGTATGTGGTGATTACCTTATATTATACAGGTGTCTGTCTGTACACTATATATGTGGTGATTACCTTATATTATACCTGTGTCTGTCTGTACACTATATATATGGTGATTACCTTATATTATACCTGTGTCTGTCTGTACACTATATATATGGTGATTACCTTATATTATACTGGTGTCTGTCTGTACACTCTGTATGTGGTGATTACCTTATATTATACAGGTGTCTGTCTGTACACTATATATGTGGTGATTACCTTATATTATACCTGTGTCTGTCTGTACACTATATATATGGTGATTACCTTATATTATACCTGTGTCTGTCTGTACACTATATATATGGTGATTACCTTATATTATACTGGTGTCTGTCTGTACACTATATATGTGGTGATTACCTTATAGTATACAGGTGTCTGTCTGTCTGTACACTCTATATGTGGTGATCACCTTATATTATACCTGTGTCTGTCTGTACACTCTATATGTGGTGATTACCTTATATTATACCTGTGTCTGTCTGTACACTCTGTATGTGGTGATTACCTTATATTATACGGGTGTCTGTCTGTACACTCTGTATGTGGTGATTACCTTATATTATACAGGTGTCTGTCTGTACACTATGTATGTGGTGATTGCCTTATATTATACAGGTGTCTGTCTGTACACTATGTATGTGGTGATTACCTTATATTATACTGGTGTCTGTACACTCTATATGTGGTGATTACCTTATATTATACAGGTGTCTGTACACTATGTATGTGGTGATTACCTTATATTATACAGGTGTCTGTCTGTACACTCTGTATGTGGTGATTACCTTATATTATACAGGTGTCTGTACACTATGTATGTGGTGATTACCTTATATTATACAGGTGTCTGTACACTATATATGTGGTGATTATCTTATATTATACAGGTGTCTGTACACTATGTATGTGGTGATTACCTTATAGTATACAGGTGTCTGTCTGTACACTATGTATGTGGTGATTACCTTATATTATAATGGTGTCTGTCTGTACACTATGTGTGTGGTGATTACCTTATATTATACTGGTGTCTGTCTGTACACTATATATGTGGTGATTACCTTATATTATACTGGTGTCTGTCTGTACACTATGTATGTGGTGATTACCTTATATTATACCGGTGTCTGTCTGTACACTATATATGTGGTGATTACCTTATATTATACTGGTGTCTGTCTGTACACTCTGTATGTGGTGATTACCTTATATTATACAGGTGTCTGTCTGTACACTATATATGTGGTGATTACCTTATAGTATACCGGTGTCTGTCTGTACACTATATATGTGGTGATTACCTTATATTATACTGGTGTCTGTCTGTACACTGTATGTGGTGATTACCTTATATTATACTGGTGTCTGTCTGTACACTATATATGTGGTGATTACCTTATATTATACAGGTGTCTGTACACTCTGTATGGTGATTACCTTATATTATACAGGTGTCTGTCTGTACACTTTGTATGTGGTGATTACCTTATATTATACAGGTGTCTGTCTGTACACTATATATGTGGTGATTACCTTATATTATACCTGTGTCTGTCTGTACACTATATATATGGTGATTACCTTATATTATACTGGTGTCTGTCTGTACACTATATATGTGGTGATTACCCTTTATTATGCAGGTGTCTGTCTGTACACTCTGTATGTGGTGATTACCTTATATTATACAGGTGTCTGTCTGTACACTATGTATGGTGATTACCTTATATTATACAGGTGTCTGTACACTATGTATGTGGTGATTACCCTATATTATGCAGGTGTCTGTCTGTACACTCTGTATGTGGTGATTACCTTATGTTATACAGGTGTCTGTCTGTACACTATGTATGGTGATTACCTTATATTATACAGGTGTCTGTACACTATATATGTGGCGATTATCTTATATTATACAGGTGTCTGTCTGTACACTATGTATGGTGATTACCTTATATTATACAGGTGTCTGTACACTATATATGTGGTGATTACCTTATATTATACAGGTGTCTGTCTGTACACTATGTATGTGGTGATTACCTTATATTATACAGGTGTCTGTCTGTACACTATATATGGTGATTACCTTATATTATACCGGTGTCTGTACACTATATATGTGGTGATTACCTTATATTATACAGGTGTCTGTCTGTACACTATGTATGTGGTGATTACCTTATAGTATACAGGTGTCTGTCTGTACACTCTATATGTGGTGATTACCTTATAGTATACAGGTAGGTGTCTGTCTGTCTGTCTGTACACTCTATATGTGGTGATTACCTTATATTATACAGGTGTCTGTCTGTACACTCTATATGTGGTGATTACCTTATATTATACAGGTGTCTGTCTGTCTGTACACTCTGTATGTGGTGATTACCTTATATTATACCGGTGTCTGTCTGTACACTCTGTATGTGGTGATTACCTTATATTATACCGGTGTCTGTCTGTACACTATATATGTGGTGATTACCTTATATTATACCGGTGTCTGTCTGTACACTCTGTATGTGGTGATTACCTTATATTATACAGGTGTCTGTCTGTACACTATATATATGGTGATTACCTTATATTATACCGGTGTCTGTCTGTACACTATATATGTGGTGATTACCTTATATTATACAGGTGTCTGTCTGTACACTCTGTATGTGGTGATTACCTTATATTATACCGGTGTCTGTCTGTACACTATATATGTGGTGATTACCTTATATTATACTGGTGTCTGTCTGTACACTCTGTATGTGGTGATTACCTTATATTATACCGATGTCTGTACACTCTGTATGTGGTGATTACCTTATATTATACCGGTGTCTGTCTGTACACTATATATGTGGTGATTACCTTATATTATACAGGTGTCTGTCTGTACACTCTGTATGTGGTGATTACCTTATATTATACCGGTGTCTGTCTGTACACTATATATGTGGTGATTACCTTATATTATACTGGTGTCTGTCTGTACACTCTGTATGTGGTGATTACCTTATATTATACCGATGTCTGTACACTCTGTATGTGGTGATTACCTTATATTATACCAGTGTCTGTACACTATATATGTGGTGATTACCCTATATTATACAGGTGTCTGTCTGTACACTCTGTATGTGGTGATTACCTTATATTATACCGGTTTCTGTCTGTACACTATATATGTGGTGATTACCTTATATTATACCGGTGTCTGTTTGTACACTATATATGTGGTGATTACCTTATATTATACCGGTGTCTGTCTGTACACTATATATGTGGTGATTACCTTATATTATACAGGTGTCTGTCTGTACACTCTATATGTGGTGATTACCTTATATTATACCGGTGTCTGTCTGTACACTATATATGTGGTGATTACCTTATATTATACCGGTGTCTGTCTGTACACTATATATGTGGTGATTACCTTATATTATACCGGTGTCTGTACACTCTGTATGTGGTGATTACCTTATATTATACCGGTTTCTGTCTGTACACTATATATGTGGTGATTACCTTATATTATACAGGTGTCTGTACACTCTATATGTGGTGATTACCTTATATTATACCGGTGTCTGTCTGTACACTATGTATGTGGTGATTACCTTATATTATACTGGTGTCTGTCTGTACACTCTATATGTGGTGATTACCTTATATTATACCGGTGTCTGTACACTATATGTGGTGATTACCTTATATTATACAGGTGTCTGTACACTATATATGTGGTGATTACCTTATATTATACCGGTATCTGTCTGTACACTATGTATGGTGATTACCTTATATTATACAGGTGTCTGTCTGTACACACTATATGTGGTGATTACCTTATATTATACAGGTGTCTGTCTGTACACTCTGTATGTGGTGATTACCTTATATTATACCTGTGTCTGTCTGTACACTATGTATGGTGATTACCTTATATTATACAGGTGTCTGTCTGTACACTCTATATGTGGTGATTACCTTATATTATACAGGTGTCTGTCTGTACACTATGTATGGTGATTACCTTATATTATACAGGTGTCTGTACACTCTGTATGTGGTGATTACCTTATATTATACAGGTGTCTGTCTGTACACTATGTATGTGGTGATTACCTTATATACTGACAAACATTAAGCTCACAATATTGTTGCATAATTTATTACTGATGGTTGCAAATGTTTTCTTTTCGATTTCATAGTACAGATAGCATATGGTGTGTTATTTCTGTTGAGAATTTGATTCTGCTTTGTATTTTACCTCTATTTTATTTTGTATTTTACCTCTATTTTATTTTGTATTTTACCTCTATTTCATTTTGTATTAATGCAGTTTCTTGTCCAATATATTAGTTTTCCTACAGTGTGGCTCAAATTATTGTTAGACATTATCAGGGAAAGCGCATTTTGTTAGACATTATAAGGGAACCGCATTTTGTTAGACATTATTTTGTTAGACATTATAAGGGAAGCGCATTTTGTTAGACATTATAAGGGAAGCGCATTTTGTTAGACATAAGGGAAGCACATTTTGTTAGACATTATAAGGGAAGCGCATTTTGTTAGACATTATAAGGGAAGCGCATTTTGTTAGACATTATAAGGGAAGCGCATTTTGTTAGACATTATAAGGGAAGCACATTTTGTTAGACATTATAAGGGAGCGCATTTTGTTAGACATTATAAGGGAAGCGCATTTTGTTAGACATAAGGGAAGCCATTTTGTTAGACATTATAAGGGAAGCGCATTTTGTTAGACATTATAAGGGAAGCGCATTTTGTTAGACATTATAAGGGAAGCGCATTTTGTTAGACATTATAAGGGAAGCGCATTTTGTTAGACATTATAAGGGAAGCGCATTTTGTTAGACATAAGGGAAGTGCATTTTGTTAGACATTATAAGGGAAGCACATTTTGATAGACATTATAAGGGAATCGCATTTTGTTAGACATTATAAGGGAAGCACATTTTGTTAGACATAAGGGAAGCACATCTTGTTAGACATTATAAGGGAAGCACATCTTTTTAGACATTATAAGGGAAGCACATTTTGTTAGACATTCCAAGGAAAGCACATTTTGTTAGACATTCCAAAGAAAGCACATTTTGTTAGACATTCCAAGAAAATCACATTTTGTTAGACATTCCAAGGAAAGCACGAAAGCACATTTTGTTATACATTCCAAAGAAAGCACATTTTGTTAGACATTCCAAAGAAAGCACATTTTGTTAGACATTCCAAAGAAAGCACATTTTGTTAGACATTCCAAAGAAAGCACATTTTGTTTGACATTCCAAGGAAAGCATGAAAGCACATTTTGTTAGACATTCCAAAGAAAGCACATTTTGTTTGACATTCCAAGGAAAGCATGAAAGCACATTTTGTTAGACATTCCAAAGAAAGCACATTTTGTTTGACATTCCAAGGAAAGCATGAAAGCACATTTTGTTATACATTCCAAAGAAAGCACATTTTGTTAGACATTCCAAAGAAAGCACATTTTGTTAGACATTCCAGGGAAATCACATTTTGTTAGACATTCCAAAGAAAGCACATTTTGTTAGACATTCCAAAGAAAGCACATTTTGTAAGACATTCCAAAGTCCAAAGAAAGCACATTTTGTTAGTCATTCCAAGGAAAGCACATTTTGTTAGACATTCCAAAGAAATCACATTTTGTTAGACATTCCAAGAAAATCACATTTTGTTTACAGATTCCAAAGAAAGCACATTTTGTTAGATATTCCAAAGAAAGCACATTTTGTTAAACATTCCAAGGAAAGCACATTTTTTAGACATTCCAAGGAAAGCACGAAACCACATTTTGTTAAACATTCCAAAGAAACCACATTTTGTTAGACGGTCCAAGGAAAGCACATTTTGTTAGAGATTCCAAAGAAAGCACATTTTGTTATACATTCCAAAGGAAGCACATTTTGTTAGACATTCCAAAGAAAGCACATTTTGTTAGACATTCCAAAGAGAGCACATTTTGTTATATATTCCAAAGAAAGCACATTTTGTTATACATTCCAAAGGAAGCACATTTTGTTAGACATTCCAAAGAAAGCACATTTTGTTACATATTCCAAAGAAAGCAAAGTTTGTTAGATATCCCAAAGAAATCACATTTTGTTAGACATTCCAAAGAAAGCACATTTTGTTAGACATTCCAAGGAAAGCACATTTTGTTACACATTCCAAAGAAAGCACATTTTGTTATACATTCCAAAGAAAGCACATTTTGTTAGACATTCCAAAGAAAGCACATTTTGTTAGACATTCCAAGGACAGCATTTTTCAGAACTTTATTGCTCAGTGATATGGAGACATCACAACCCATTGAGCTTGCTGTATTGTGTTCACTGTATTTGAGCTCACTGTATTGAGCTCACTGTATTTGAGCTCACTGTATTTGAGCTCACTGTATCTGAGCTCACTGTATTTGAGCTCACTATATCTGAGCTCACTGTATTTGAGCTCACTATATATGAGCTTACTGTATTTGAGCTCACTGTATTTGAGCTCGCTGTATTGAGCTCACTGTATTGAAGTCGCTGTCAATAGTAAAACATAATAACATAATATTACAATCAGCATTCTCACTGTTGTTGTGTCATTGTTATAATATCATTAAATGCATTGCATCCATTTGATGGTTCATAGGAACTGTCCATATGTGTTCACAGTTTGTTCAATTGTATAATCCATATTAGTTTAACCCATTTCATTCTGGATACATATAAAGGCTTTTGCAAACAACATAGATCCAGATCAGCCACAGTATGAGGCTGCATGCTGATCAGAATCTATGTTGTTTGCTACATAACCATGTGTCTTAGCAAGATCATCTGAATAGCAAACAGCATAGAGTCTGATCAGACAGCACGTTCCGTGGCGGTTGATCTGGCTCTATGTTCTTTGCAAATACTGTTTCAACGGTATCCAGAATGAAATGGGTTAAACATATTATTTTCTATCATGTACATGATTATTTACAACAATAGATAATAATAAGAAATTGGAAAGATATAGAGCTTACGGTTGTCCTCACCCCGATGTCATCCTTATTAAGCCTGTTATTATGTTGTCATTTCCTGTATATAGCAAACGTTACGAAAGGCAGCTGATGTTGGGGCCTCATAAATATTGGCTCGAGCATCGCAAGGCAAGGGGTTAGGGGTCCTCCCTCCCCAAGAATATTTTAAGAACCAGATCGTCCCAGACAAGATTTACTGGTACACAGATCATGATTTCGCCATTCCCCCCAAATACCTCGCTTAATGCATTAAGCCCACAATTTTAATTCTCATTTTTGAAAAGATCTATGAAATTCCATATTTTGTGTCCCATGTACTCTATATTAACATACCGTATTTATTCTAATAAACGCTCATACTCTTAATAAACGCCCACCCCGACTATTCGGCATAAAAGCTGTAATTCGGAAATAAGAGAGCCTCTTTTAAACGCTCGCCCCGATTCAGATAATAAAATATAAATGTAAATAAACAATCTTGAAGAGCGAGGATACCACACAGGGTTACCTTTATATATCACATATATTAGATCGACAACAAATTATTACAATTTGTGACATTAATGGGCACTGGTACATTTGCCGAATCTTTGCCAATGTACACTCGCGGTGGTAGATTTCAAAGTGAATTGAACGACCATTTTGAAAGCTTGTGGCATTGAACTGGCAAAATATCATCGCCCATCCCCACAGCTGCCAGAGTTGCAGTCGAATATTGCGAGATTGGAACAAATATGTAGTATCCAGTTACTTAGCCTGGGAACAGACGTTGATATAGTTTGTCTGGTCAGTCATATAAATATACTTTAATACCGAGATCATTAATTGTGCCGTATTGAGTTCTGATGTCATTTTACCAAAAGTAAATTGGTGAAAAATCGACAGGCTGGAACCCAGGCTACCAGTTACTGTCAACCATATAAATTGTAAGTAAAGAAAATAAACAGGTGGATCAAATAATTCAGTCCAGTCTCAGATTTATTAAACTTTTTAAAGCAGCATTACATCGTATGAAATAAAAGATATTTGAAAAATTCAATTTTTACATATGGGTAGCAATACTGCTACACAATCTAACATTATACTGTGTATGCTTATGTTCATTTGGTAAACTTGCGATAAAACAAACTCGAAACCGAAAGTAAGACTCTGAGTCGGTCGGTCACGCACTTGTTTACAACCGGAACGCATCGTCCGCACTTGTTTACATTCTGAATGCATCGTCCCCATTTTTCCCACGTTGTCTTTTGTAATTAAATTACTTGATATGTTGATTCATACCTCTGTTAGCTAAGTCTTTAGGGACATTTCTACATCCCCGCGAGGGGTTCGACATTAGAGGAAGATAGATAGATAGTCTTTCATGCTTAAAATATATACATTGTTTTCTACATCCTCTGTTGTTTCACGCATGCGCGCTGTGCGTGTTTACATTTCGTGTGTTGATAAACAAATTCGCGTATACGACGGTTTATATTTATTGGAATTTTATCGTTTCTGAGCGACTATTTCGATTTTTGTAAACACACACACATTAGTATTTATATTTTACCCAAAACATCCTTTATTACGATGTAATGCTGCTTTAACATTTAGCTCTTGCAGCTAGGGGAAATGGATGGCACGACTGTTAAGTTTCACAAATGGTCAGATTTGTCAGCGTAATGCTTGGAACTAACTATGTTGAGTGTTTTTATTCCAAAGTGCTAATTTCACAAGCAATTGAATGATGCAGACTGCTTCTAAATATGTGACAAAATATGGCTGCATAGTAGCCTGATCTACATACATGTATGCCTAGATATCGTTGAGCGCATACGGACGCCGTGTTGTACATTAGGCATATCTATTATATATGAAATATTAATCAGGAATATTTCCTCTCGTTCCCATCAATATCTTCTTCGAAGTTTTCTTCCATTGGGGTAATTAACCCTTTCAACACCACAGACCTCTAAATAGGCTTACAAAAAGTGTAGATCCAGATGAGCCGGCTCGTGACGAGCCGTCTCATCAGGATCTGCACTTTTTGCCAGTGATATGACTATTTTTAGACATAATTACCCATTTTGATAAATGAAATTGTTCAAATGTGATTTTCTGATTCATTTATTGGTTTATGAATATCATGGACCAGTCCATGTGAGTTACTTGGTATTGAATGAGTTAAATCAAGATCGTCCAGCTGCTTATAATAAGGAATCAAGCATTTGGCATTTGTTTTGATGTGTTTTTAAATATTAGCAGATTAAAAACTATGTGTTTGTTTATACTAGTATAGTTTATATGCAGTAATGCGAGACTATATGTGTAGATTTGAACACGATAAATGTGTAATCACTCACTTTAATATGTATGTTTGTTAAAAACAATTGTCTGCAAAGAAGTGATGATTCTAATAAACACTGGGGGGTGTTTATTAGAATAAATACGGTAGTTCATTTTTTAATCTCATCTTTTTGCCTCTTGAACAACCTAGACAAAGACAAACTGTGAAATATATAGAGGCAAATTTATCTTAAGCAGCCAGCCAAGGGAGTCGGAGAAAGTGGCTGCTTAGCACAGGTGGCTGCTTAATAGAGGTCAAATGTATAATAAAACAACCGATTTGGAATCTGGAAACTGGCTGCTTAATGGAGGTGACCACTAACACAGGTTTGACTGTACTTGAAATATATTGATGATCACATTTAGTGTAACTCCGTAACCTGCTAATTGCAAGTAAAGTCACTTTTGCACACAACATAGATCCAGATCAAACAACACAGAACTTGCCGTCTCATCAGGCTCTCTGCTGCCGGCTGTTCTGATAGTGGAGCTACAATACTTGGCTGAATAGCAAACAACATAGATCCTGATCAGACGCAGCGTTACTTCATCTATGGAAGCCTGGATCTATGTTGTTTACACATTTCTTCCAATATATTTGGCAGGATAAGAACGAATGAACATCATTTAGTCACATAAACTATATAGTTTCTAGTGAATAAATATACATTTTACGACATAAGCATATAATTATGGCAACAAATGTAGGTTATAATTATTGCAATACATATAGGGATGAACTATAGTAGAAATTTACTTGATCGAAATCTTAAGATTTTACTGAATGTAATCCCAAATTATTCCCAATGGCATGATAAGTGTTAATGTGTAATAGATTTATTGTACACGTATGTCTAAATTGTTTGGTGTTTGTCATGTGCTCAAGTGGATTTGTGCCTTTATGCTTTAACCCTTTCAACCCCACAGGCCTCTAAATAGGCTTATGAAAAGTGTAGATCCAGATGAGCCGGCTCGTGACAAGCCGTCTCATCAGGATCTGCACTTTTTTGCCAGTAATAATTATTACTATTTTTAGATAAAATTACCTATTTTGATAAATGAACTGGTCCAAAGGTAATTTTCTTATTAATTTATTGGTCTGAAAATATCACGCACCAGTCCATGTCAGTTACTTGGGGTTGAATGGGTTAAACTGTGTAATATCGTTTAAATATTTATGGTAGAGGATAGTTGTTTGTTTCAGTGTATGATCAAATTATATTTCACCCAACATCGAAAGCATTATTATCACGAGTGGTGATAATCACTTATTATTCACTTAAATCTTATTATTTTAGTCTTAAAAATTAGTTGGGTTTTTATTTCTTCATGGAAAAACATGCTACCATACTTACCATACTGAAAAATTGGCACTAAAATGTTGTGTTTAGATGATGTCACTGATTTTGGTCAGGAAGTGTTGTTCATACTGATGTTATTTTATGTTGTATATGCCAGGAACCACGAAGTGTACAGCAGTGAGATATATTAAGAGGATATTTGTTTGTTTCAGTGAAAGATCGAATTATATTTCACCGAATGAACATTGAAAGCATTATTTTCACCCGTTGCCATGCTTTCTATGCTCATAAGTCAAATATTCGATCAAGTCACCAAAACAATTAGAACATATTCTTAAGTGAATGTTTGATTGATATTCCACTGGTGAATATGGAAAGCTATCATTGGCTAGCAGAAAGTCGTTATATTGCTTTCAATGTACAATCGGTGAAATATAATCCGACCATATACACTGAAATAAACATATATCCTCTTTAATATTTTGCTACTGAACATTTTAAAGCCTTTTAAAGCTCAGTGGAAATATAACTGATGACACGCTGAAACGGATTTATTACTGTTTATAAAGTAAAACGTGTTGTTATAGTTGCATTCTTGTTCAAGTTTTATATAGTTTATGTGAATGAATTTAATTGCTCATTTGTATGTATGTATGTATGGGTAGAGCCCAGCCTAATGGTCTATGTATGGGTAGAGCCCAGCCTAATGGTCTATGTATGGGTAGAGCACAGCCTAATGGTCTATGTATGGGTAGAGCCCAGCCTAATGGTCTATGTATGGGTAGAGCACAGCCTAATGGTCTATGTATGGATAGAGCACAGCCTAATGGTCTATGTATGGGTAGAGCCCAGCCTAATGGTCTATGTATGGGTAGAGTCCAGCCTAATGGTCTATGTATGGGTAGAGTCCAGCCTAATGGTCTATGTATGGGTATAACCCACAGCCTAATGGTATAAGTATGGGTAGAACCCACAGTCTAATGGTCTATGTATGGGTAGAGCCCAGCCTAATGGTCTATGTATGGGTAGAGTCCAGCCTAATTGTCTATGTATGGGTAGAACCCACAGCCTAATTGTATATGTATGGGTAGAGCCCAGCCTAATTGTATATGTATGGGTAGAGCCCAGCCTAATTGTCTATGTATGGGTAGAGCCCAGCCTAATGGTCTATGTATGGGCAGAGCCCAGCCTAATGGTCTATGTATGGGTAGAACCCAGCCTAATGGTATATGTATGGGTAGAGTCCAGCCTAATGGTATATGTATGGGTAGAGTCCAGCCTAATGGTCTATGTATGGGTAGAACCCAGCCTAATGGTATATGTATGGGTAGAGTCCAGCCTAATGGTCTATGTATGGGTAGAGTCCAGCCTAATGGTCTATGTATGGGTAGAGTCCAGCCTAATGGTATATGTATGGGTAGAGTCCAGCCTAATGGTATATGTATGGGTAGAGTCCAGCCTAATGGTATATGTATGGGTAGAGCCCAGCCTAATGGTATATGTATGGGTAGAGCCCAGCCTAATGGTATATGTATGGGTAGAGCCCAGCCTAATGGTATATGTATGGGTAGAGCCCAGCCTAATGGTATATGTATGGGTAGAACCCAGCCTAATGGTATATGTATGGGTATAGCCCACAGCCTAATGGTATATGTATGGGTAGAACCCAGCCTAATGGTATATGTATGGGTAGAACCCAGCCTAATGGTATATGTATGGGTAGAACCCAGCCTAATGGTATATGTATGGGTAGAACCCAGCCTAATGGTATATGTATGGGTAGAACTCACAGCCTAATGGTATATGTATGGGTAGAGCCCAGCCTAATGGTATATGTATGGGTAGAACCCAGCCTAATGGTATATGTATGGGTAGAACCCAGCCTAATGGTATATGTATGGGTAGAACCCAGCCTAATGGTATATGTATGGGTAGAGCCCACAGCCTAATGGTCTATGTATGGGTAGAGCCCAGCCTAATGGTCTATGTATGGGTAGAGCCCAGCCTAATGGTATATGTATGGGTAGAACTCACAACCTAATGGTATATGTATGGGTAGAGCCCAGCCTAATTGTCTATGTATGGGTAGAGCCCAGCCTAATGGTCTATGTATGGGTAGAGCCCAGCCTAATGGTATATGTATGGGTAGAACTCACAACCTAATGGTATATGTATGGGTAGAGCCCAGCCTAATTGTCTATGTATGGGTAGAGCCCAGCCTAATGGTCTATGTATGGGTAGAGCCCAGCCTAATGGTCTATGTATGGGTAGAGCCCAGCCTAATGGTCTATGTATGGGTAGAGCCCAGCCTAATGGTCTATGTATGGGTAGAGCCCAGCCTAATGGTATATGTATGGGTAGAGCCCAGCCTAATGGTCAATGTATGGGTATAGCCCAGCCTAATGGTCTATGTATGGGTAGAGCCCGGCCTAATGGTATATGTATGGGTAGAGCCCAGCCTAATGGTATATGTATGGGTAGAACCCAGTATAATGGTATATGTATGGGTAGAACCCAGTATAATGGTATATGTATGGGTAGAGCCCGGCCTAATGGTCTATGTATGGGTAGAACCCAGCCTAATGGTCTATGTATGTGTAGAACCCAGCCTAATGGTTAATGTATGGGTAGAGCCCAACCTAATGGTCTATGTATGGGTAGAGCCAGCCTTATGGTCTATGTTATAAGCTCATAGTATAATTATCGTTAACTTATTATAATGTATGTAGAATTGTGAGAAAGGGATTTCTATTTTCTATTATTCACTGCAAGGGATACATGCATCTATTTTCTAGAGCTATCAGAAAGGGATTTCTATTTTATGGGTCATGATACTTGGCTAGGTGGGGGATTACAAAAATGTTAAAATCACGTCATTACGTAATCCAAGATGGTCACTGTCTAAAAATAGCACAAATTCTTAAATAAATCTTTTCACGAACCGTCAGCCAGATTTTGAGTCATTTGGGTAGGAATGATCGATGTACAATGCTCTTACAAAGTTGTTCAAATGATGATCCCTGGATCAAAAATAGGCGTGGCCTGTGAGGTCAAATGGGATAGAAATTTATTTTGGAGCGAATATGGTCATGTCATAATATGAAATCGAAGCTTGATGAGGCGATTACTCTGGTGCAATTTTGTTGTCAAAATTAAATGATTTTTGTCGTCAAAATTAAATGATTTTTGTCAACCAAGGATGGCCACCAAAGGTTGAATAATTGTTCTTTTATTATTTTAAAATTCTTCTTCACTCAAATTGCATGGCCAATGGTAGCTAAATTTCACACTTATGGTCCATGGGTGAAGCCTTTTCAGATTTGATCAAATGAAGGTTGGCCACCATCTAAAAATAACACAAATTCTTCAAACATCTTCTCACAAACCACCGGTCGGAGTTTGGTAGGAATGATCGACTCTTTGTACAAATGTACAATGCTCTTTCAAATTTGTTAAAATGGTGACACCGGGATAAAAATGAAGTCAGGTGAGCAATACAGGGCCATCGTTGGCCTCTCTCCTGTTCAACCCTCCCTCGGCACATATATTTTGAAGACAATGTCTTGTTTATGTATTTGTTTTATCATTTTGATTTATTTCTTGAAATAACTTCTTTGTGGCATTATTTTATTGAAGATGATGCAATATCTGTTTGGCTTGCTGGTGATGTCCTAGTCTTACAGACCTGACTGAATGTTGGGACATAGCCGATGATGCAATATCTGTTTAGCTTGCTGGTGATGTCCTAGTCTTGCAGACAGACTAAATGTTGGGACATAGCCGATGATGCAATATCTGTTTGGCTTGCTGGTGATGTCCTAGTCTTGCAGACCAGACTAAATGTTGGGACATAGCCGATGATGCAATATCTGTTTGGCTTGCTGGTGATTCCTAGTCTTGCAGACCTGACTAAATGTTGGGACATAGCCGATGATGCAATATCTGTTTGGCTTGCTGGTGATGTCCTAGTCTTGCAGACCAGACTAAATGTTGGGACATAGCCGATGATGCAATATCTGGTTGGCTTGCTGGTGATTCCTAGTCTTGCAGACCTGACTGAATGTTGGGACATAGCCGATGATGCAATATCTGGTTGGCTTGCTGGTGATGTCCTGGTCTTGCAGACCTGACTAAATATTGGGACATAGCCGATGATGCAATATCTGGTTGGCTTGCTGGTGATTCCTAGTCTTGCAGACAGACTAAATGTTGGGACATAGCCGATGATGCAATATCTGTTTGGCTTGCTGGTGATGTCCTGGTCTTGCAGACCTGACTAAATATTGGGACATAGCCGATGATGCAATATCTGGTTGGCTTGCTGGTGATGTCCTAGTCTTGCAGACCAGACTAAATGTTGGGACATAGCCGATGATGCAATATCTGTTTGGCTTGCTGGTGATGTCCTGGTCTTGCAGACCTGACTAAATATTGGGACATAGCCGATGATGCAATATCTGTTTGGCTTGCTGGTGATGTCCTAGTCTTACAGACCTGACTGAATGTTGGGACATAGCCGATGATGCAATATCTGTTTGGCTTGCTGGTGATGTCCTAGTCTTGCAGACCAGACTAAATGTTGGGACATAGCCGATGATGCAATATCTGGTTGGCTTGCTGGTGATTCCTAGTCTTGCAGACCTGACTGAATGTTGGGACATAGCCGATGATGCAATATCTGGTTGGCTTGCTGGTGATGTCCTGGTCTTGCAGACCTGACTAAATATTGGGACATAGCCGATGATGCAATATCTGGTTGGCTTGCTGGTGATTCCTAGTCTTGCAGACAGACTAAATGTTGGGACATAGCCGATGATGCAATATCTGTTTGGCTTGCTGGTGATGTCCTGGTCTTGCAGACCTGACTAAATATTGGGACATAGCCGATGATGCAATATCTGGTTGGCTTGCTGGTGATTCCTAGTCTTGCAGACAGACTAAATGTTGGGACATAGCCGATGATGCAATATCTGTTTGGCTTGCTGGTGATGTCCTAGTCTTGCAGACGACTGAATGTTGGGACATAGCCGATGATGCAATATCTGTTTGGCTTGCTGGTGATGTCCTAGTCTTGCAGACCTGACTAAATGTTGGGACATAGCCGATGATGCAATATCTGTTTGGCTTGCTGGTGATTCCTAGTCTTGCAGACAGACTAAATGTTGGGACATAGCCGATGATGCAATATCTGTTTGGCTTGCTGGTGATGTCCTAGTCTTGCAGACAGACTAAATGTTGGGACATAGCCGATGATGCAATATCTGTTTGGCTTGCTGGTGATGTCCTAGTCTTGCAGACCTGACTAAATGTTGGGACATAGCCGATGATGCAATATCTGTTTGGCTTGCTGGTGATGTCCTAGTCTTGCAGAAGACTAAATGTTGGGACATAGCCGATGATGCAATATCTGTTTGGCTTGCTGGTGATGTCCTAGTCTTGCAGACCAGACTAAATGTTGGGACATAGCCGATGATGCAATATCTGTTTGGCTTGCTGGTGATGTCCTAGTCTTGCAGACCAGACTAAATGTTGGGACATAGCCGATGATGCAATATCTGTTTGGCTTGCTGGTGATGTCCTAGTCTTGCAGACCAGACTAAATGTTGGGACATAGCCGATGATGCAATATCTGTTTGGCTTGCTGGTGATGTCCTAGTCTTGCAGACCAGACTAAATGTTGGGACATAGCCGATGATGCAATATCTGTTTGGCTTGCTGGTGATGTCCTAGTCTTGCAGACCAGACTAAATGTTGGGACATAGCCGATGATGCAATATCTGTTTGGCTTGCTGGTGATGTCCTAGTCTTGCAGACCAGACTAAATGTTGGGACATAGCCGATGATGCAATATCTGTTTGGCTTGCTGGTGATGTCCTAGTCTTGCAGACCAGACTAAATGTTGGGACATAGCCGATGATGCAATATCTGTTTGGCTTGCTGGTGATGTCCTAGTCTTGCAGACCAGACTAAATGTTGGGACATAGCCGATGATGCAATATCTGTTTGGCTTGCTGGTGATGTCCTAGTCTTGCAGACCAGACTAAATGTTGGGACATAGCCGATGATGCAATATCTGTTTGGCTTGCTGGTGATGTCCTAGTCTTGCAGACCAGACTAAATGTTGGGACATAGCCGATGATGCAATATCTGTTTGGCTTGCTGGTGATGTCCTAGTCTTGCAGACCAGACTAAATGTTGGGACATAGCTGATGATGCAATATCTGTTTGGCTTGCTGGTGATGTCCTAGTCTTGCAGACCAGACTAAATTTTGGGACATAGCCGATGATGCAATATCTGTTTGGCTTGCTGGTGATGTCCTAGTCTTGCAGACCAGACTAAATGTTGGGACATAGCTGATGATGCCCTGTTATGATATTCTACCGGTATGTTACGCTGTCCAACCAACTAACATTTTATCATTGTCATAGTAAAATTGTATCATTGTCATAGTAACATTGTCATAGTAACATTGTATCATTGTCATAGTAACATTGTATCATTGTTCATTTTATATCATTGCATGATCGTATAAATGTATATACAGTCAAACCTGTGTTAGTGGTTACCTCTATTAAGCAGCCAACATGTATTAAGCAGCCAGTTTCCAGATTACCAATATGTTTCTATATCATACATTTGCGCTCTATTAAGCAGCCACAGCCACCTATGTAAGCATCCATTTTCTGTGATTCCCTCGGCAGGCTGCTTGAGACAGGTTTTACTGTATTATTTACAACATTGAAGAGCATCGTAATGGATAGTTCAATGGTCTTACTGTTGCAGATTACAGCTCGGGGTGACCTCTTGACTTTAAATATGTTACAGGTGTACCACAGGGATATTCATAGCTCTTAGCTTGTTCATATACTTTGTAATACAAATGTTCAAGCATGTTTCTTTAAGTTTTTCTATTAACAATTAAACTTATATGCATTTGATAATCATCTTTCCAACGTGTATCCAGCGTCATGTGATTGCTGGTACATGTAGTATCACTATGGACATCTCTGGTTCCCAGTGTTGTATATTTTCGGATTTATGCAAAAACCAGTTCTATGTATCAATATTCACAGTATTTTTAGTGTATCTCGTAGTTGTGATACAAACATGTTACTGTTAGTGTAGGCTACTTGTTAACATCTTCGCAACCCACCAAGGAAATGGGTTGATAATTCACAGATGTTCACCTCAATAAGACGAAGGGCCACATATAACCCCAAGGTCACAGCTCACATGTTCTGATTGTGCCTGCAACCCGTCAAGGTATTGGGTTGTCAATGGCCAATAAGACAAAGGGCCACATATACACCAAGTTCACAGCTCACATGTTCTGATTGTGCCTGCAACCCGTCAAGGTATTGGGTTGTCAATGGCAATTACGCAGTCCCTACCTAATCAAATTTCATACCATACCATACCATTACAATTGCCTTAACATTCATGTATAAGATTTCATCGTCAGCATCATTATCTTCATCACCATCATCTCTGATTTTATGTATATATATGTTGTACAATGATGAACTTTTTAGTTCAAATTGGAAAATAAAGTTTCTTCTTCTTCTCTTCTGAAGGTGCACATTCTGCTATTATGATGTTTTAACGTCATGCTAACTTCGTAAAGTAAATCAGGGCCTACGCTATTGAGGGCAACGTGGGAGAAGAAATCTCCCTTAACTCTCCTCCCTATTTTAGGTAGAATGTAGACAACATACCGTCCATATTCGCCTATACGACAATCTCGTCTATAACACGACCCCCCCTACTTTGGTCCTGAAATCTGTGGAGGTTTGGCATGCACCCTATGTATAAATTGCATGTTTGGCCAACCAGTGCAAGTTGATAAACACAAAATACAATTTTTTTTTAAATATTTATTTTTAGAAAGGCAAAATGTTGGGGCAAAAAGGGCGGAGCTAAAAAGGGCAGGATGGCACACCTGAATGTTCAGTACCAGAGTGATTTCTTTTATAGCATTATAATTTTAACACATTTTAAGGCCATAATCTGGAGGCGACTATGGAAGCTAGTAAGCCTTTGGTTGAAGTGCCAAAATTATGCCTAATATACAATTTCATTGTTTTAAACTTGATAAAGACTTACATTAATCTTGTTAGTATTATTATTACATATTATTATTATTACATGTATTATTATTACACAGTCCGCCTCCGTGGTCGAGTGGTTACGGTCGCTGACTTGTATACCACTGTAACCTATCATTACTGATGGTCACGGGTTCGAGCCCCCGCTCAGACTGTGTCTCATTTATGTGAAAAAGTTGGCAGTTTCTTACGGAGGTTGGTGCAACCAAGTACTGGTTAACCGCTGGAGCCTGCCCAGGAAAGGTGTTGTTAGGTAAACTGCCCGCCGTCGATATAGCCCAAAATGGTGCTGATGCAGGCGTAAAACCCAAAATATAACAAACTATTATTACATGTATTATTACTACATGTACTATTATTGTGTGTCTCAAGTTTACTCTTACAAATAGAAAGACAGTTAATGCCATAGTTTTTCAAAAGCATTATTTTATCCGGGAGCATGTATCATACAACGTTCACATGTTTCTTGTTGTACTAATGTTATGGAATAAATTCTATATTGTCTACTTTGATTTGTTTGTTTTATTTGTTGTTAAGAAGAGGAAGCAATGTAATTTTATCATCTTATAAATCATTTTCAAATATTTTATTAGCCCCGAAAGGTTGGGCAAGTTTTGTGAGACAGTATCCAGCATTCATCTCTGTTCTCTGATGCACCGGACTGAGTTGTTCTCTGATGCACCAGACTGAGTTGTTCTCTGATGCACCGGACTGAGTTGTTCTCTGATGCACCTGACTGATGCACCAGACTGAGTTGTTCTCTGATGCACCTGACTGATGCACCGGACTGAGTTGTTCTCTGATGCACCGGACCGAGTTGTTCTCTGATGCACCGGACTGAGTTGTTCTCTGATACACCGGACTGATGCACCGGACTGAGTTGTTCTCTGATGCACCGGACTGAGTTGTTCTCTGATGCACCGGACTGAGTTGTTCTCTGATACACCTGACTGATGCACCGGACTGAGTTGTTCTCTGATGCACCGGACTGAGTTGTTCTCTGATGCACCGGACTGATGCACCTGACTGATGCACCGGACTGATGCACCTGACTGATGCACCGGACTGAGTTGTTCTCTGATGCACCGGACTGATGCACCGGACTGAGTTGTTCTCTGATGCACCGGACTGATGCACCGGACCGAGTTGTTCTCTGATGCACCAGACTGATGCACCGACCGAGTTGTTCTCTGATGCACCGAACTGAGTTGAGTACAAGTACCCGTTCAGTACAGAGTAAAGTTGTAACATGGCTCTGCATTTTGTATAAACAATAAACTTACCGTGTTTAAATCTGCAATAAAGCATGGTTCAGCATGTGATGTCAAACGTGGCATCATTTTACCAGCATTTTTGTAGTTGTGACGTCATTATGCATTTTTTCGATATTTTGGTCATGTTAAAATCGAAGTAACATTTGTCTTTCAGTTATTTATTGACGAATAAAATACGATTTGTTGTTCTGATTGTCATGATGCCACTAAATTTTTATGACGTCACTACGCAAAGCAGCGTTATATTTATGGTTTAAACAGGGTTATAATTACATCGAGACTTATGTTGAATCGTCAGTTGTCTTATCATTAACGTTATGCACCAATTCTCCTAGAAATATGTATAATTTAAGCTTGATTTACAAATTATAAGGATAATTCTCTCAACCAATCAGAATCCTTCCAGGTGTTATTACACGTGTGTACATATAAGAAATTGTGAAATGACTGTATTAAATTGAATACAAGCAAAGATATGTGATAAATAATATGTATTTGTAAGTATTGCTTAAACACAGCGTAAACTAAAAGTATGCTATAGATTTAGATTCTGTGTCCACGAGATTCAGGAGTTACAACTCTCGTCAAGTCACAGTATTTCAGCATCACAAACACCCAGTGGACCTCTTCACAGTGTTATTATGCTGTGTCGGGATGACCATGTAATGACCTCTTCACAGTGTTATTATGCTGTGTCGGGATGACCATGTAATGACCTCTTCACAGTGTTATTATGCTGTGTCGGGATGACCATGTAATGACCTCTTCAGTGTTATTATGCTGTGTCGGGATGACCATGTAATGACCTCTTCACAGTGTTATTATGCTGTGTCGGGACGACCATGTGGCAACCTCTTCACAGTGTTATTATGCTGTGTCGGGACGACCATGTGATGACCTCTTCACAGTGTTATTATGCTGTGTCGTGACGACCATGTGGCAACCTCTTCACAGTGTTATTATGCTGTGTCAGGATGACCATGTGGCAACCTCTTCACAGTGTTATTATGCTGTGTCGGGATGACCATGTAATGACCTCTTCACAGTGTTATTATGCTGTGTCAGGATGACCATGTGGCAACCTCTTCACAGTGTTATTATGCTGTGTCGGGGTGACCATGTGGCAACCTCTTCACAGTGTTATTATGCTGTGTCGTGATGACCATGTGGCAACCTCTTCACAGTGTTATTATGCTGTGTCGGAACGACCATGCAACCTCTTCACAGTGTTATTATGCTGTGTCGGAACGACCATGTGGCAACCTCTTCACAGTGTTATTATGCTGTGTCGGGGTGACCATGTGGCAACCTCTTCACAGTGTTATTATGCTGTGTCAGGATGACCATGTGGCAACCTCTTCACAGTGTTATTATGCTGTGTCGGGATGACCATGTAATGACCTCTTCACAATGTTATTATGCTGTGTCAGGATGACCATGTGGCAACCTCTTCACAGTGTTATTATGCTGTGTCGGGGTGACCATGTGGCAACCTCTTCACAGTGTTATTATGCTGTGTCAGGATGATCATGTGGCAACCTCTTCACAGTGTTATTATACTGTGTCGGGACGACCATGTGGCAACCTCTTCACAGTGTTATTATGCTGTGTCGGAATGACCATGTAATGACCTCTTCACAGTGTTATTATGCTGTGTCGGGACGACCATGTGGCAACCTCTTCACATTGTTATTATGCTGTGTCGGGACGACCATGTAATGACCTCTTCACAGTGTTATTATGCTGTGTCGGGACGACCATGTGGCAACCTCTTCACAGTGTTATTATGATGTGTCGGGATGACCATGTGATGACCTCTTCACAGTGTTATTATGCTGTGTCGGGACGACCATGTGGCAACCTCTTCACATTGTTATTATGCTGTGTCGGGACGACCATGTAATGACCTCTTCACAGTGTTATTATGCTGTGTCGGGACGACCATGTGGCAACCTCTTCACAGTGTTATTATGCTGTGTCGGGACGACCATGTAATGACCTCTTCACAGTGTTATTATGCTGTGTCGGGACGACCATGTAATGACCTCTTCACAGTGTTATTATGCTGTGTCGGGACGACCATGTGGCAACCTCTTCACAGTGTTATTATGCTGTGTCGGGACGACCATGTGATGACCTCTTCACAGTGTTATTATGCTGCGTCAGGATGACCATGTAACAAGGAGTGTGGCCATAAGAGGCTCCGAGTCATGGTTGAATGCTGGTTCTGCCTCAGTTTATCAACTGGGAGGAAGAAGTTGCCACATCACAGTTGTCGACGTATATCACACATAGCAATAAACTAAAACCTATGTCATTTCTTTATACCTCCAGCCCCACCCCCTAAAACATATTTTTAGTTAATCATAGCCTCTATATTTATGATTAATAAAATCCAACCATTTTTCCAAAAGAAGATAGAAGTATAAACAAGTGGAATAGAAAATGTGACCACAAATTGTTATATTTTCAAAATTGAAGTGATATACATGTATAATTAGGGTTTTGTCTAGAGTGTAATGGCAGGGTGTCCCATCCTGCCCTTTTTAGCTCCGCCTTTTTTGCCCCAACATTTTGCCTTTCTAAAAATAAATATTTAAAAAAAAAATATAAATTTTATTTTGTGTTTATCATTTTTTATATATAAGCCTCAATAAGTGCCTGCGGGCGGGCGAACCGTTATAACTTAGAACTCGTCTGCCCTTTTCGCTAATACGTACTGCCTTTTTGATTAATCACCGTAATTTAGCATAATTGTCTAGGAGCTAACCCCATAATACTCCCGCTCCAGGGCCTTCCGCACCTCATCGCGGCTCATAATGCACACTGCCCCTTTTCCGCCCAACCTGCCCTTTTTTCCACTCTAGAATAAACACTATATAATGAATGTGCCATAACATGGGTATAATGTAACATTAATTACTGTGAAACACTATTTGTTCGCGAGCATTTATATTTCCCTAATTTTCGTAATCTACGTTGACCACAAATTCAAGATTCCCGTGAATAACAACGTGTCAATGTAGAGCTATATCCGAGGTTAAAATCGCGAATTCAAAACGTCGATTTAAATGTTCAAAATTGTGAAAATCTCGAAATAAAATGTTTGTGAAATTATAGTGTTTTACAGTATTCAAAACATGATTTGCAGACAATTCATTAGCCTGGGAACAGACGTCGATATCTTTTGCCTGGTCAGTAAAATAAATATATTTTAACACCGAGACTATTAAATGGGCCGTATTGAGTTTTTCTGATAATATGTCATTTTGTTAAGTTAAAAAGTGAAAAATCGACAGACTGGAACCCAGACTAACAATTCATATGTAAGTCTAAATATAATGCATGTAGGAATTGTACAGAAAATATCACACACTTGTACATAAATCAAGTTCCAATACCGGTAAATATAATATATATATATATGCATAGATTTAAATCTCAATTAGCTTTATTGTAATTTTAAATGTAAGGAATCTTCCACAAACTTGTAAACGTCGGTATAGTTGACCCTACTGCATTAACCAGAAGGCAGTATCCTATTGCTGGCGCGGTATTTCCAATATTCCTCATCATTTTCCATCAGCTTCCGTTCCACAAGCGCGAACACAGCCACGACAACCAACAAGGCAGCCATAACAGAGAATATGATTAACCGCTCGCTGCGCTTAGCAAGTTTCCGCGCAAGATCAATGTCGCCACGCAGTATACCCGCATGAAATTCCTTCTCACATTTGAAGGCGTTATACATCGCCGGAATTCCTAGTGGAAAGAAAATTACAACAGCCACAAAAGATAATCCTTTAAGAAACTTGATATGTTTCAGCTTCAGAGGTCGTTCGCGGTTGTAGTTAGTTGGGGTGTGGCAACATTCGCGAGTCCGTATCACATGTACACCGTTCGCTTGTCGTATCACAACAGGCTCGCACACAATGTTAGTTTCACCCGTCTGTGAACTGTAATACACGGGCGGTGATGAAAGTGTCACCTCCCTACTGCTTCCGTTCTCTGCTTGAGCACTTGTATTTGTATTGTCGTTGTATGTGTTGTCACTTGCACTGTTTGTTTCAGCTTGTTCTTTGGTGTCATCTTCTACCATGACGGGGTTGACAAACTCCATAGACACAGCACCATCGGCGTGTAGTTGTTCACCGACATGGTTGAGGTGTGGCTGGAGTTCTCTGGATAATTCATCATTGTGAACCAACTGTGCAACGTCGTCCTCTTCTTTCGACATTCTGAAATAGTGTTATCACATTTATAAACACTGTAATATGTGCATTTTTAAACTCTCAATTTTGTTTCGCAAGGAAGTGAGACAAGTGGATATTTTACATGGCGAGATGGACCTGCTTGATAAGCTAGTCACACCACGGAAATAACAATTCATTCTATAACTCCTTAAGGGGGTACGACTTTTGTCATGTGCTAGATATTAAATACAAAATAAATTTGAAGCAAGAAAACTGGTGGGTTTTAAGAACACTGGCTACATTATGTTCTTGGATACCTTACTGGTGTTCTTGGATACCTCACTGGTGTTCTTGGATACCTTACTGGTGTTCCTGGATACCTTACTGGTGTTCTTGGATACCTTACTGATGTTCTTGGATACCTTACTGATGTTCCTGGATACCTTACTGGTGTTCTTGGATACCTTACTGGTGTTCTTGGATACCTTAATGGTGTTCTTGGATACCTTACTGGTGTTCTTGGATACCTTACTGGTGTTCTTGGATACCTTACTGTGTGTGGTGTTCTTGGATACCATACTGGTGTTCTTGGATACCTTACTGGTGTCCTTGGATATGGTGTTATTAGATACCTTACTGGTGTTCCTGGATACCTTACTGTGTTCTTGGATACCTTACTGGTATTATTAGATACCTTACTGGTGTTATTAGATACCTTACTGGTGTTCTTGGATACCTTACGGGTGTTCCTGGATACCTTACTGGTGTTCCTGGATACCTTACTGGTGTTCTTGGATACCTTACTGGTGTTCTTGGATACCTTACTGGTGTTCTTGGATACCGTACTGGTGTTCTTGGATACCTTACTGGTGTTCCTGGATACCTTACTGGTGTTCTTGGATACCTTACTGGTGTTCTTGGATACCTTACTGGTGTTCCTGGATACCTTACTGGTGTTCTTGGATACCTTACTGATGTTCCTGGATACCTTACTGGTGTTCTTGGATACCTTACTGGTGTTCGTGGATACCTTACTGGTGTTCCTGGATACCTTACTGGTGTTCCTGGATACCTTACTGATGTTCTTGGATACCTTACTGTGTGTGGTGTTCTTGGATACCATACTGGTGTTCTTGGATACCATACTGGTGTTCTTGGATACCTTACTGGTGTTCTTGGATACCATACTGGTGTTCTTGGATACCATACTGGTGTTCTTGGATACCTTACTGGTGTTCTTGGATACCATACTGGTGTTCCTGGTATGATGTTCTTGGATACCTTACTGGTGTTCTTGGATACCTTACTGGTGTTCCTGAATACCTTACTGGTGTTCTTGGATACCTTACTGATGTTCCTGGATACCTTACTGGTGTTCTTGGATACCTTACTGGTGTTCGTGGATACCTTACTGGTGTTCCTGGATACCTTTCTGGTGGTCCTGGATACCTTACTGGTGTTCCTGGATACCTTACTGATGTTCTTGGATACCTTACTGATGTTCTTGGATACCTTACTGTGTGTGGTGTTCTTGGATACCATACTGGTGTTCTTGGATACCATACTGGTGTCCTTGGATATGGTGTTATTAGATACCTTACTGGTGTTCTTGGATACCTTACTGGTGTTATTAGATACCTTACTGGTGTTCTTGGATACCTTACGGGTGTTCCTGGATACCTTACTGGTATTATGAGATACCATACTGGTGTTCCTGGATACCTTACTGGTATTCTTGGATACCTTGGTGTTCTTGGATACCTTACTGGTGTTCGTGGATACCTTACTGGTGTTCTTGGATACCTTACTGGTGTTCGTGGATACCTTACTGGTGTTATGAGATACCATACTGGTGTTCCTGGATACCTTACTGGTGTTCTTGGATACCTTACTGGTGTTCCTGGATACCTTACTGGTGTTCTTGGATACCTTACTGGTGTTCCTGGATACCTTACTGGTGTTCATGGATACCTTACTGGTGTTCGTGGATACCTTACTGGTGTCATGAGATACCTTACTGGTGTTCTTGGATACCTTACTGGTGTTCTTGGATACCTTACTGGTGTTCCTGGATACCTTACTGGTGTTCTTGGATACCTTACTGGTGTTCTTGGATACCTTACTGGTGTTATTGGATACCTTACTGGTGTTCTTGGATACCTTACTGGTGTTCCTGGATACCATACTGGTGTTCTTGGATACCTTACTGGTGTTCTTGGATACCTTACTGGTGTTCTTGGATACCTTACTGGTGTTCTTGGATACCATACTGGTGTTCCTGGTTGATGTTCTTGGATACCTTACTGGTGTTCTTGGATACCTTACTGGTGTTCTTGGATACCTTACTGGTGTTCCTGGATACCATACTGGTGTTCCTGGATACCATACTGGTGTTCTTGGATACCGTACTGGTGTTCCTGGATACCTTACTGGTGTTCTTGGATACCTTACTGGTGTTCTTGGATACCTTACTGGTGTTCTTGGATACCTTACTGGTGTTCCTGGATACCTTACTGGTGTTCTTGGATACCTTACTGATGTTCCTGGATACCTTACTGTTGTTCTTGGATACCTTACTGGTGTTCTTGGATACCTTACTAATGTTCCTGGATACCTTACTGATGTTCTTGGATACCTTACTGGTGTTCTTGGATATCTTACTGGTGTTCCTGGATACCTTACTGGTGTTCTTGGATACCATACTGATGTTCTTGGATACCTTACTGATGTTCTTGGATACCTTACTGGTGTTCCTGGATACCTTACTGGTGTTCTTGGATACCTTACTGGTGTTCTTGGATACCTTACTGGTGTTCCTGGATACCTTACTGGTGTTCTTGGATACCTTACTGATGTTCCTGGATACCTTACTGGTGTTCTTGGATACCTTACTGGTGTTCGTGGATACCTTACTGGTGTTCTGGATACCTTACTGGTGTTCCTGGATACCTTACTGATGTTCGTTTGGATACCTTACTGGTGTTCTTGGATACCATACTGGTGTTCTTGGATACCTTACTGGTGTTCTGGATACCTTACTGGTGTTCTTGGATACCATACTGGTGTTTTGGATACCATACTGGTGTTCTTGGATACCTTACTGGTGTTCTTGGACCTACTGGGTTCTGGTATGATGTTCTTGGATACCTTACTGGTGTTCTTGGATACCTTACTGGTGTTCTTGGATACCTTACTGGTGTTCTTGGATACCATACTGGTGTTCTTGGATACCATACTGGTGTTCTTGGATACCATACTGGTGTTCTTGGATACCATACTGGTGTTCCTGGTATGATGTTCTTGGATACCTTACTGGTGTTCTTGGATACCTTACTGGTGTTCCTGAATACCTTACTGGTGTTCTTGGATACCTTACTGATGTTCCTGGATACCTTACTGGTGTTCTTGGATACCTTACTGGTGTTCGTGGATACCTTACTGGTGTTCCTGGATACCTTTCTGGTGGTCCTGGATACCTTACTGGTGTTCCTGGATACCTTACTGATGTTCTTGGATACCTTACTGATGTTCTTGGATACCTTACTGTGTGTGGTGTTCTTGGATACCATACTGGTGTTCTTGGATACCATACTGGTGTCCTTGGATATGGTGTTATTAGATACCTTACTGGTGTTCTTGGATACCTTACTGGTGTTATTAGATACCTTACTGGTGTTCTTGGATACCTTACGGGTGTTCCTGGATACCTTACTGGTATTATGAGATACCATACTGGTGTTCCTGGATACCTTACTGGTATTCTTGGATACCTTGGTGTTCTTGGATACCTTACTGGTGTTCGTGGATACCTTACTGGTGTTCTTGGATACCTTACTGGTGTTCGTGGATACCTTACTGGTGTTATGAGATACCATACTGGTGTTCCTGGATACCTTACTGGTGTTCTTGGATACCTTACTGGTGTTCCTGGATACCTTACTGGTGTTCTTGGATACCTTACTGGTGTTCTTGGATACCTTACTGGTGTTCTTGGATACCTTACTGGTGTTCGTGGATACCTTACTGGTGTTATGAGATACCTTACTGGTGTTCTTGGATACCTTACTGGTGTTCCTGGATACCATACTGGTGTTCTTGGATACCTTACTGGTGTTCTTGGATACCTTACTGGTGTTCTTGGATACCTTACTGGTGTTCTTGGATACCTTACTGGTGTTCTTGGATACCATACTGGTGTTCCTGGTATGATGTTCTTGGATACCTTACTGGTGTTCTTGGATACCTTACTGGTGTTCTTGGATACCTTACTGGTGTTCTTGGATACCTTACTGGTGTTCTTGGATACCATACTGGTGTTCCTGGATACCATACTGGTGTTCTTGGATACCGTACTGGTGTTCCTGGATACCTTACTGGTGTTCTTGGATACCTTACTGGTGTTCTTGGATACCTTACTGGTGTTCCTGGATACCTTACTGGTGTTCTTGGATACCTTACTGATGTTCTTGGATACCTTACTGATGTTCTTGGATACCTTACTGGTGTTCTTGGATACCTTACTGGTGTTCCTGGATACCTTACTGGTGTTCTTGGATACCTTACTGATGTTCTTGGATACCTTACTGGTGTTCTTGGATATCTTACTGGTGTTCCTGGATACCTTACTGGTGTTCTTGGATATCATACTGATGTTCTTGGATACCTTACTGATGTTCTTGGATACCTTGGTGTTCTTGGATACCTTACTGGTGTTCTTGGATACCTTACTGGTGTTCTTGGATACCGTTCCTGGATACCTTACTGGTGTTCTGGATACCTTACTGGTGTTCTTGGATACCTTACTGGTGTTCCGGGATACCATACTGGTGTTCTTGGATACCTTACTGATGTTCTTGGATACCTTACTGGTGTTGTGGATACCTTACTGGTGTTATGAGATACCTTACTGGTGTTATGAGATACCATACTGGTGTTCCTGGATACCATACTGGTGTTCTTGGATACCTTACTGGTGTTCCTGGATACCATACTGGTGTTCTTGGATACCTTACTGGTGTTCCTAGATACCTTACTGGTGTTCGTGGATACCTTACTGGTGTTCTTGGATACCTTACTGGTGTTCCTGGATACCATACTGGTGGTCTTGGATACCTTACTGGTGTTCCTGGATACCTTACTGGTGTTCGTGGATACCTTACTGGTGTTCTTGGATACCTTACTGGTGTTCTTGGATACCATACTGGTGTTCCTGGATACCTTACTGGTGTTCCTGGATACCTTACTGATGTTCCTGGATACCATACTGGTGTTCTTGGATACCTTACTGGTGTTCCTGGATACCTACTGGTGTTCTTGGATACCTTACTGGTGTTCTTGTATACATTACTGGTGTTCCTGGATACATTACTGGTGTTCTTGGATACCTTACTGGTGTTCTTGTATACATTACTGGTGTTCTTGTATACATTACTGGTGTTCCTGGATACATTACTGATGTTCTTGGATACCTTACTGGTGTTCCTGGATACCTTACTGGTGTTCGTGGATACATTACTGGTGTCCGTGGATACCTTACTGGTGTTCTTGGATACCTTACTGGTGTTCTTGGATACCTTACTGGTGTTCTTGGATACCTTACTGGTGTTCTTGTATACCATACTGGTGTTCTTGGATACCTTACTGGTGTTCTTGTATACCTTACTGGTGGTCTTGGATACCTTACTGGTGTTCTTGTATACCTTACTGGTGTTCCTGGATACCTTACTGGTGTCCATGGATACCTTACTGGTGTTCGTGGATACCTTACTGGTGTTCCTGGATACATTACTGGTGTTCGTGGATACCTTACTGATGTTCCTGGATACCTTACTGGTGTTCTTGGATACCTTACTGGTGTTCTTGGATACCATACTGGTGTTCCTGGTATGATGTTCTTGGATACCTTACTGGTGTTCTTGGATACCTTACTGGTGTTCTTGGATACATTACTGGTGTTCTTGGATACCATACTGGTGTTCTTGGATACCTTACTGGTGTTCCTGGATACCTTACTGGTGTTCTTGGATACCTTACTGGTGTTCCTGGATACCTTACTGGTGTTCCTGGATACCATACTGGTGTTCTTGGATACCTTACTGGTGTTCCTGGATACCTTACTGGTGTTCTTGGATACCTTACTGATGTTCCTGGATACCTTACTGTTGTTCTTGGATACCTTACTGGTGTTCTTGGATACCTTACTGATGTTCCTGGATACCTTACTGATGTTCTTGGATACCTTACTGGTGTTCTTGGATACCTTACTGGTGTTCCTGGATACCTTACTGGTGTTCTTGGATACCTTACTGGTGTTCTTGGATACCTTACTGGTGTTCCTGGATACCATACTGATGTTCTTGGATACCTTACTGGTGTTCTTGGATACCTTACTGGTGTTCTTGGATACCTTACTGGTGTGCTTGGATACCTTACTGGTGTTCTTGGATACCTTACTGGTGTTCTTGGATACCTTACTGGTGTTCTTGGATACCTTACTGGTGTTCTTGGATACCTTACTGGTGTTCGTGGATACCTTACTGGTGTTCCTGGATACCTTACTGGTGTTCTTGGATACCTTACTGGTGTTCCTGGATACCTTACTGGTGTTCTTGGATACCATACTGATGTTCTTGGATACCTTACTGATGTTCTTGGATACCTTGGTGTTCGTGGATACCTTACTGGTGTTCCTGGATACCTTACTGGTGTTCTTGGATACCATACTGGTGTTATTAGATACCTTACTGATGTTATTAGATACCTTACTGATGTTATTAGATACCTTACTGATGTTATTAGATACCTTACTGATGTTATTAGATACCTTACTGGTGTTCTTGGATACCATACTGATGTTCTTGGATACCTTACTGATGTTCTTGGATACCTTACTGATGTTCTTGGATACCTTACTGGTGTTCGTGGATACCTTACTGGTGTTCCTGGATACCTTACTGGTGTTCTTGGATACCTTACTGATGTTATTAGATACCTTACTGGTGTTCTTGGATACCGTACTGGTGTTATTAGATACCTTACTGATGTCCGTGGATACATTACTGGTGTTCTTGGATACCTTACTGATGTTATTAGATACCTTACTGGTGTTCTTGGATACCTTACTGGTGTTATTAGATACCTTACTGGTGTTATTAGATACCTTACTGATGTCCGTGGATACATTACTGGTGTTCCTGGATACCTTACTGGTGTTCTTGGATACCTTACTGGAGTTCTTGGATACCTTACTGGTGTTCCTGAATACCTTACTGGTGTTCTTGGATACCGTACTGATGTTCCTGGATACCTTACTGGTGTTCTTGGATACCTTACTGATGTTCCTGGATACCTTACTGGTGTTCTTGGATACCTTACTGGTGTTCTTGGATACCTTACTGGTGTTCTTGGATACCGTACGGGTGTTCTTGGATACCTTACTGTTGTTATTGGATACCTTACTGGTGTTCTTGGATACCTTACTGGTGTTCTTGGGTGTTCTTGGATACCTTACTGGTGTTCTTGGATACCTTACTGGTGTTCTTGGATACCATACTGGTGTTCCTGGATACCATACTGGTGTTCTTGGATACCGTACTGGTGTTCCTGGATACCTTACTGGTGTTCTTGGATACCTTACTGGTGTTCTTGGATACCTTACTGGTGTTCTTGGATACCTTACTGGTGTTCCTGGATACCTTACTGGTGTTCTTGGATACCTTACTGATGTTCCTGGATACCTTACTGTTGTTCTTGGATACCTTACTGGTGTTCTTGGATACCTTACTAATGTTCCTGGATACCTTACTGATGTTCTTGGATACCTTACTGGTGTTCTTGGATATCTTACTGGTGTTCCTGGATACCTTACTGGTGTTCTTGGATACCATACTGATGTTCTTGGATACCTTACTGATGTTCTTGGATACCTTGGTGTTCTTGGATACCTTACTGGTGTTCTTGGATACCTTACTGGTGTTCTTGGATACCTTACTGGTGTTCCTGGATACCTTACTGGTGTTCTTGGATACCTTACTGGTGTTCCGGGATACCATACTGGTGTTCTTGGATACCTTACTGATGTTCTTGGATACCTTACTGGTGTTCGTGGATACCTTACTGGTGTTATGAGATACCTTACTGGTGTTCTTGGATACCTTACTGGTGTTCATGGATACCATACTGGTGTTCTTGGATACCTTACTGGTGTTCTTGGATATCTTACTGGTGTTCGTGGATACCTTACTGGTGTTATGAGATACCATACTGGTGTTCCTGGATACCATACTGGTGTTCTTGGATACCTTACTGGTGTTCCTGGATACCATACTGGTGTTCTTGGATACCTTACTGGTGTTCCTAGATACCTTACTGGTGTTCATGGATACCTTACTGGTGTTCTTGGATACCTTACTGGTGTTCCTGGATACCATACTGGTGGTCTTGGATACCTTACTGGTGTTCCTGGATACCTTACTGGTGTTCGTGGATACCTTACTGGTGTTCTTGGATACCTTACTGGTGTTCTTGGATACCATACTGGTGTTCCTGGATACCTTACTGGTGTTCCTGGATACCTTACTGATGTTCCTGGATACCATACTGGTGTTCTTGGATACCTTACTGGTGTTCCTGGATACCTTACTGGTGTTCTTGGATACCTTATTGGTGTTCTTGTATACATTACTGGTGTTCCTGGATACATTACTGGTGTTCTTGGATACCTTACTGGTGTTCCTGGATACATTACTGGTGTTCTTGTATACATTACTGGTGTTCCTGGATACATTACTGATGTTCTTGGATACCTTACTGGTGTTCCTGGATACCTTACTGGTGTTCGTGGATACATTACTGGTGTCCGTGGATACCTTACTGGTGTTCTTGGATACCTTACTGGTGTTCTTGGATACCTTACTGGTGTTCTTGGATACCTTACTGGTGTTCTTGTATACCATACTGGTGTTCTTGGATACCTTACTGGTGTTCTTGTATACCTTACTGGTGGTCTTGGATACCTTACTGGTGTTCTTGTATACCTTACTGGTGTTCCTGGATACCTTACTGGTGTCCATGGATACCTTACTGGTGTTCGTGGATACCTTACTGGTGTTCCTGGATACATTACTGGTGTTCGTGGATACCTTACTGATGTTCCTGGATACCTTACTGGTGTTCTTGGATACCTTACTGGTGTTCTTGGATACATTACTGGTGTTCTTGGATACCATACTGGTGTTCCTGGATACCATACTGGTGTTCTTGGATACCGTACTGGTGTTCCTGGATACCTTACTGGTGTTCTTGGATACCTTACTGGTGTTCTTGGATACCTTACTGGTGTTCTTGGATACCTTACTGGTGTTCCTGGATACCTTACTGGTGTTCCTGGATACCATACTGGTGTTCTTGGATACCTTACTGGTGTTCCTGGATACCTTACTGGTGTTCTTGGATACCTTACTGATGTTCCTGGATACCTTACTGTTGTTCTTGGATACCTTACTGGTGTTCTTGGATACCTTACTGATGTTCCTGGATACCTTACTGATGTTCTTGGATACCTTACTGGTGTTCTTGGATACCTTACTGGTGTTCTTGGATACCTTACTGGTGTTCTTGGATACCTTACTGGTGTTCTTGGATACCTTACTGGTGTTCTTGGATACCTTACTGGTGTTCTTGGATACCTTACTGGTGTTCTTGGATACCTTACTGGTGTTCTTGGATACCTTACTGGTGTTCTTGGATACCTTACTGGTGTTCTTGGATACCTTACTGGTGTTCTTGGATACCTTACTGGTGTTCGTGGATACCTTACTGGTGTTCCTGGATACCTTACTGGTGTTCTTGGATACCTTACTGGTGTTCCTGGATACCTTACTGGTGTTCTTGGATACCATACTGATGTTCTTGGATACCTTACTGATGTTCTTGGATACCTTGGTGTTCGTGGATACCTTACTGGTGTTCCTGGATACCTTACTGGTGTTCTTGGATACCATACTGGTGTTATTAGATACCTTACTGATGTTATTAGATACCTTACTGATGTTATTAGATACCTTACTGATGTTATTAGATACCTTACTGATGTTATTAGATACCTTACTGGTGTTCTCGGATACCTTACTGATGTTATTAGATACCTTACTGGTGTTCTTGGATACCTTACTGGTGTTATTAGATACCTTACTGATGTCCGTGGATACATTACTGGTGTTCTTGGATACCTTACTGATGTTATTAGATACCTTACTGGTGTTCTTGGATACCTTACTGGTGTTATTAGATACCTTACTGGTGTTATTAGATACCTTACTGATGTCCGTGGATACATTACTGGTGTTCTTGGATACCTTACTGGTGTTCTTGGATACCTTACTGGTGTTCTTGGATACCTTACTGGTGTTATTAGATACCTTACTGATGTCCGTGGATACATTACTGGTGTTCTTGGATACCTTACTGGTGTTCTTGGATACCTTACTGGTGTTCTTGGATACCATACTGATGTCCGTGGATACATTACTGGTGTTCTTGGATACCTTACTGGTGTTATTAGATACCTTACTGGTGTTCCTGGATACCTTACTGGTGTTCTTGGATACCTTACTGGTGTTCTTGGATACCTTACTGGTGTTCTTGGATACCTTACTGGTGTTCTTGGATACCTTACTGGTGTTCTTGGATACCTTACTGGTGTTCTTGGATACCTTACTGGTGTTCTTGGATACCTTACTGGTGTTCTTGGATACCGTACGGGTGTTCTTGGATACCTTACTGTTGTTATTGGATACCTTACTGGTGTTCTTGGATACCTTACTGGTGTTCTTGGATACCGTACGGGTGTTCTTGGATACCTTACTGTTGTTATTGGATACCTTACTGGTGTTCTTGGATACCTTACCAAGTGTTCTTGGATACCTTACTATTATTGTGTGAATGGCCGTATTCGTCCGATACCTTATATATAGAGGTATAAGAATCATAGCTAACCAAGCCTCCAACAATAGTATGACTATCTATATTGAGTAAATACTAACAATAGCAGTTTACTTACTAAGTACAGGCCTCATTCTGATCAATCGCTGATAAATAGTGAAGTTGTCACTAAAATAAACAATTTAGACAGTTATCTTCAAACTAAAGTAAACATGTCCAATGTTACTTACCTGTAGGACAATACCGGTGCATATAGGAACACGCTGGACTAGTGTGTGTGTCGTCTATGTCCAGTATGCGTTACTGCAAATATCACCATATTTATAAATAATAGTGTCACAGTTTGTTTACTAATGTGTGTGTATTTACCTTTACATTACACCTGTCCGATAGAGGGCGCTGTCGTTAATTATATATGTCTTGCTTTCTAACTAGTGTGTGAGAGGTATTGTTTGAAACACGTGTAAAACTTGGCGGCGACGTATTGATTTATGGCATGTGCGGGTTCCAAATGTATCTCGAAATAGTGTGTCGAGCTCCTATTATTTGGCGGAGTTTCAGTATCGTAGCCCGAATTATAAAACCGAGTCGGGGCGTTCTACAAGGGTCTGGGGCATGCCCATCCCACACTCGCGTTTTTTGGTTCTATAAACATTATTTATTTTATAACGAATTCGAAACAAACTGTAACAACCTATATTAATCACTTTCGTTGGCGCGGATGACAGCGTGGTTGTGGGAGGAAACCTGAGTACCCGGAGAATACCGACCTGGCGACCACCGTACCATCTCACATACTTCCCGATCGAACCTGGGTTGCATTGGTGAGAAGCGAGCGTGCTAACCACTGCTCTACTCGGACAGCCATGTTAAATGTTTGAATACAACTATATGACCAGAGCTTCATACGTTTACAGGTATCTGTGAATAGTGATGTCTGCCACTGGAAAGCCAGTCAATATTGTAACATAATGGCAGCGACTAGCGCTGGAACAGAGCTACGTGTAACGTCGGTGGTCATATAGTTGTATTCAAACATTTAACACGGGGAGGGCTGTTACTAATGCATGAAAAAAATCAATAAAATATTATTAAAAAAATAGCATACTTTTTAGTGTCCTTTAGCCTCAACAAGCTAACTAACTGAAACCAATTGTTGTGACTATAATGTAGTATTACGTGGACAGGCCTACTCGTGTGTGAGTTCTATGAGTTTCTGTAGTCCATGTCATCAATTTTAATTACATAATTTAGCTTTAATCATCTAGGAGACCGTGCGGATATGAACTCGACCGACACTAGTAGGTCTATTCGCAGACGGTCACCAAGAACGTAATAGAATCAACGTTCCCTAGACACAACTTACAGCTTACAGTCTATGTGCACTGTTAATCCAGAGTGGTAAAAGGCATGAACTGCATTCCTTGTTAGGAAATATGGTGACACATGTCTTCCACTTATTGATCATAAATAGATTCGCGAAATAAATGGCGATATTTCACGTACATGTAATTATCTCTTTATGTTTTAGTTGTACGTAGGGATCATACTGTCAGTCTGTTGTTGTGGAGTAGACCACCCACATTTCCATGGTAGAAACCAATAATTGACTCAATTCTCCAGCTTTCCCAAGCGACTGACAACTGTTTCCTATATCATCATTTAATCACGTGTCCCGGATAGGGTGCGAACTCATAGCCCTGGCCTTGGGGTTATAAAACTGTGTTCCAATCTTAAGCTCAGACACAGACAGACGGATCTGTAGTACAGTGGTATCACGCTGGACTGGTAATCCAGAGATCGCAGGTTTGATCCTCCATTCTGACCCTAATCAAATTAACAGTATTTCAGTTAAATAGAAGTCTTGTGTCGGTGCTGTACACCGTGCACGTAAAAGAACCAGAGGAGACTCTGGAATGGATCTCTATCTGTATCATTGCACTATCCTCCAAAACTCTAAAATGATTAATCTTTTCAGGAGGCGTCGCTCATATGGGCAACCGGTAGAGACGATAAATAAACATAAAACACACACGCTCAGACTCAAGCTTCTGATTGGTTCAGCTTATTGTAAATCCCAGATTCAACCAATCAAATTACACGAGCTCGAGTTTGACATCTCTGACTGAAAGGTTTATAACCTCGGAGCGCTGTGCAACAACAACGGTGCGCTAGACCACTCGACCACCGAGGCTCAGCAAAATCTATCTTGCAACATATTTCTCATAAGTGTTTAGGGAAACGCATGTAGTTATCTTAACAGATTACTGCCGCAACAGTTCTCATAAATAAGTGGACATCGCGAAAGCTTAGTTGAAATCAATTATCAAATAATACAAAACCAAAATAAAACAGTTGCATTAATGGACAATACATGTTAACACTATTCTTAACCCCGTGTCAGCTGTCACTGCGTGTATATAGATCGATGTCTGCGGATGCATTGGTCAGTGTCCCGTCTGACACTAATAAAATTAACAGTCTTTCAGATGGGACGTTAAACCGAGGTCGCGTGTCGGTGCTTTACACCGTGCATGTAAACGAACCAGAGGAGATTCTGGATTGTGTCTCTGTCTGTATCATTGCACTATCCTCCAACATTCTAAAATGACTAATCTCTTCAGGAGGCGTCGCTCATATGGGTAACCGGTAGCGACGATAAATAAACACACACGCATTGGTATGTCCGCCTCCGTGGTCGAGTGGTTAAGGTCGTTGACTTGTATATCACTGTAACATATCATCACTGATGGTCACGGGTTCGAGCCCCGCTCAGACCGTGTATCTTTATATGAAAAGGTTGGCAGTTTCTTACGGAGGTTGGTGCACCAAGTACTGGTTAACCGCTGGAGCCTGCCCAGGAAAGGTGTTGTTAGGTAAACTGACAGCAGCTCAAATGGGCAACAGGTAGCGACGATAAATAAACTTATATAATCCAAAATAATTGGTCAGTGTGTGGCATATCTGCCAAGCATGTCGTCAGTCCATGACAGTGGTCGATATGTGAATACTGTATACCAGTTGTTAGTCAGAGGTCAATTACATCTGTGGTCAGTCTGTGTGAGAGATATAAATATATACCCTTCTTAGACAAAATATGTACAGACGGATCTGTAGTCCAGTGGCAACACGGTGGACTGGTAATCCAGGGATCGCAGGTTCGATCCCCCGTCTGACCCTAATAAAATTAACAGTCTTTCAGATGGGACGTTAAACCGAGGTATCGTGTCGGTGCTTTACATCGTGCATGTAAACGAACCAGAGGAGATTCTGGAATTGGTCTCTGTCTGTATCATTGCACTATCCTCCAAAATCTAAAATAACTCAATCTCTTCAGGAGGCGTCGCTCATATGGGCAACCGGTAACGACGATAAATAAACGTAAAACACACACACACACACACAATATGTTCGCACATCTCCCGTGTACACTAACAGCTGAATATATACTATCTGAAAACAATAAACTGTTCTTTTGAACAAAATAAATGTGTTATCCTAAAAGTACAGCAATATAGAACGGCGACAGCAATATTACAATAAGGTCGCGAGGTGGAACGGCCGGTGGTATCTAGAGCAGCAAACTCACATGTTGTTTTCCCCCAGTTGTTTTGTGTAGCTTTTTTCTCTTCCTTTTATACCAAAACGAAACATTCCAACAAAAGCATAAATGTCCGAATGGTTTTGTTGCAGTTGCACGTTTTATTTCCTTCTTGTGCTTTAACTCGCTTCACAGCATTATAAAAGATTTCATTTTAAACAATACTTGTAACGTAACATGTCATATGTTCGATCCCCCGTCTGACCCTAATAACATGAACAGTCTTTCAACCGAGGTCTCGTGTCGGTGCTTTACACCGTGCACGTAAAAGAACCAGAGGAGATTCTGGAATTGGTCTCTGTCTGTATCATGCACTATCCTCCAAAATCTAAAATAACTAATCTCTTCAGGAGGCGTCGCTCATATGGGCAACCGGTAACGACGATATTATGCAACTGTTGTCCCAATCCTAACTGTGCTGTTGAAACTATTCCTATGTCATGTACCATTCTTGAATAAACTATTGTTTAAACTAAATATGAACCATTCTTCACGCTATATGAACAGGCTAAATATGAACCATTCTTCACACTATATGAACAGGCTAAATATGAACCATTCTTCACACTATATGAACAGGCTAAATATGAACCATTCCTCACACTATATGAACAGGCTAAATATGAACCATTCTTCACACTATATGAACAGGCTAAATATGAACCATTCTTCACACTATATGAATAGGCTAAATATGAATCATTCTTCACACTATATGAACAGGCTAAATATGAACCATTCTTCACGTTATATGAACAGGCTAAATATGAACCATTCTTCACACTGTATGAACAGGCTAAATATGAACCATTCTTCACACTATATGAACAGGCTAAATATGAACCATTCTTCACACTATATGAACAGGCTAAATATGAACCATTCTTCACGCTATATGAACAGATGGGTCAGTGGTCCAGTGGTTGACATGTTGGACCTGCGAATCCACGGATCGCAAGTTCGAACCCCCGTGTCAACCTAATACTAACAGTGTTTCAGATGGGACTTTGCACCATGCACCAGGTGCGGGTTACGGTTGCATGGGCCCCTGGCTGTAGCTCAAACAGAGGCCCTTAAGATAAACACTAGTGTAAGCAAACAAGAACATTCTGTTGAATACACCTTTCTCACATTACCCCCGCTGGGCCGAAATTCACCGAAATGACGGCTTTTCGCTATCGCATTGGTTGATAAGAAGGGATTTCACCTGTCGACGCGCATTGCGGGACTATTAGACTCGGGGAACAGTGCACTACATTGTTGCTGCAATCGACTGAACACAAAATATGATTAAAGTCATACATCGTTGGAAAGCTCAGGATATCTTCTAAGTTCTATCTATTTATGTAGTAGGCTAATTAAAAAAATAATTCGTTAAATTTTATTCAGTTAAGTACAGATTTAAAATACCCATTGACGTTGGGCATGAACGTAAAAGAACAAGAGGAGACTCTGGAATGGGTCTCTGTGTGTGTATTGCACTAATAATAGTCTATCTCCAAACTCTAAAATGAATAAGCTCTTCAGGAGGCGTCGCTCATATGGGCATCCGGTAGCGACGATAAATAAACGTAAAACACACACCAACACCACACCAACACCACCACCACCACCACCACACACACCACACCACCACCACACCAACACCACCACCACCACCACACACACACCACCACACACACACCACCACCACCACCACCACCACCACCACCACCACACCACACCACACCACCCCCACACACATATAAGAAAGTGTATTGGCCTACCACCGGAAACATAGATACAGGATGTATTTCATAGATAAAATCAAAACTGTTCTGTTTTTACCAATGTATTGCAACTCACTTTTACGACATTAGATAAATCGATACGTCATTCATGATGGAATCCATCGCCATAAGGGAGCGATAAGAGGCAATGTGGAGGATAGTGTAAGCAAACAAGGTCCACTACCGTACGTGGTTGCGACAGGGTTCGAACTGACAACCTTTCGCTATAAGGCGGACACCGTAACACCACGACATGTCTTACATAAACACGGACCCCTCGTCGAACTCACATACTCATGTGTTTACCCTTCTGACTGGTACCGATGAATTCAGTGGAAACAGGAAAGACAACCGCAATATATATTAATTTAGTTTTGTTAGTAACTTCCCTTGTATAAGTGAGAACATTTACTTCCGGTTTATTTGTGAGCAGGTAAAAACTTTTTAAAACTTTCTGAAGTATTCATTTTGGGTTTTACTGACAATATTTAGATAAAATAAATCACATTTTAGCATATATTAATTCTGTAAGATTAGCCGAATTGTGTTCTGGTGTGTCCTCAGCTCCATAGCAGCAAATTTCCCCAAATGTGTCACCTGTTTTCACGTTATCTTTTAAAATAATTTTTTTAAGTGTTCCTTTTCCTGGATTGAATTTTACTTAGTACATATAATGCGTCTTCATAATATGTAATGTATTAAGGATGTGACGTTTGATTAATATCCAGTATTATCCACTTCACTTACTGTTTCCTGTACACCATTTTCACAATTATATGGACAAGGAAGTTACTAAATTATTTGTGAAAATTCAAAAAATTGGATGAAAATACTTACAATTTTGATAGCATTTGTAGCAAATCAAAGGAACAGCCATGAGTAAATTGTTACTAAACGTGTGTATTATTTTTATTTCCTGATTTGCATGATTGTCCTACTCCTCCCAGTCATACTCGCGTCTGAGTGTTGGGAGTACCATGTAGATACTTGAAAATGGTTAACCAAACCGATATTTAATCATCTTATTGTTATAGTACACGCCAGACAGATTAATCAAACTCCTCACTGCTTCACGTAGATAAATAAAACCGGAGACAAGACATCTCGCGAGTCTCCGTGACGAAATGTCTCCGTGACGAAATGAGAAAAAACTATGGCAGACAGAATTAACTAGCACAATAGATATTTAACCTTACAAAGCGACGCAGAATCTTCTGCACTGGTCGGTAATTGACGCCAAATCTTGTGCACTGGTCGGTAATTTGTTTGTGATTAAAATAGGGATGGCAACTTATCGTATTCGAATATAGAATTAGCATTTTCGTTATCGTATTCGAATATAGAATTAGCATTTTCGTTGTATTTTATTCTCAAATAAAATGTTACTGCATGCATATGTATGTAAATGTTTGTTTAATTTTCAATCAATTAATATTTAATCACAAAGGAATGGTCCCATGCAGGCTCGGAGGTGCTAACAATTGTCGTGATTTGTCTATATGCAACATATACAGGTGATGCTCGCTCATAATTACATGATGAGTAATGCAGTCTAATTGATGGGCATAAGCGGAGAATAATATTTGTACATGTCCATTTGTCCACAATCTTCAAATGGTTTTGCCCGACAATGTTTTCCCCCATCTGACCCTAATAAAATTAACAGTCTTTCAGTCTCACATGAAGGTACAATGTTTACAAATATCCACTTTTATGGATCAGACATGTCAGTTTGACATGTAAATACTCATATTATTGACACATGGGAGTTTAAGTGAGATATGAACCCTGTAAATATATGTAGATTACATACTTGACATGTATACATGATCCAGGTTAGTATTACAGCCAATCTAGTCACTATATATTGTTTTTTGGAGAATATATGAATTGATACAAATATACGACGTAGAAACATTGCAGGATGAAATATATTATGAATGCGATTGTTTATAAATTATATTCAGTCAAACCTGTCTTAAGCAGCCAGCCAAGGGAATCATAGAAAGTGGCTGCTTAGCACAGGTTGCTGCTTAACAGAGGTCATATGTATAATAAAACAACATATTGGGAATCTGGAAACTGGCTGCTTAATACAGGTTGGCTGTTTAATAGAGGTGACCACTAACACAGGTTTGACTGTATTCATGGTGAACGACGGGACATAATGTATTCAGCAAGGTATAAGATCATTTTGGATCAGTATGATTTTGAACGTCCACTGCAAACCGAAAAGTAACACTGGGAAATTAACTCCAGCCAATGGTCCAGGTACTTCTCGAAATTCAATTACTTTCGTTGCAAATCGACACAGCAATTTATTTTCGCACAATCGGAGGACAATTGCTCCAGGCAAATACTCAATCCGTCTTTTGTTGTTTTTAGTCGGTTTTATTCCGTTCAATTTATAGCGGTATTTCGTGATGGACGAAAAATGACCAAACTTGCAGTGCACACGTGGGTTGCGGGTTCCATCTGGCATGTGTGTTTTAGTAAAGCGTTTGATAATGTTGATCGCAATAAACTGATATTCAAACTTAATGAGCTGGGTGTCCACCCTCTGGCAGCACAGTGGATCAAGTCATTCCTAAAGGGCCGATCCCAATGAGTAGTTGTTGATGGCTGCACTTCAGATACACTGCCTGTCATCTCCGGGGTCCCACAAGGCTCTGTTTTAGGACCTTGCCTCTTCCTAGCCTATATATTAATGACCTGCCAAACTCTATCAAAAGTAAAACAAGACTGTTTGCATATGACACAACAGTGTATCTCACAGTAAAATCCTCTTCCAATGCACACATTCACCTGAATGAAACTTGTCCATGGAGTAATTACATCACCTGTCATAGATAATTGAATGACTGCACAGTATTGCGATTTGACTTGACGTAGAGTCTGTGATCTTTACGACATGACAGATTTGACCATTTGCACAGTTTTGCCAATATATTTCAATATTTATTTTCTATGACCTATTGCCCCCTATTTTTAAATGATTTGAATCCTTCAGGTTTCCATGCAGATATTGACCTTTAATGACATTGATCATGACCTACATTGTACAGCTTTGCAAATTATATATTTCAATATTTATATTCTATGACCTTGAACATGCCTACATGTATTGACCAACTTTCCCTTATTTTGACGCAGCAGTCATGAAATTTGGACCATGTTTAGAGTTTATAAATGAATTACAATGATTATCTTAGACATATTGACCTACTTTTTTTTACTTTGACCCATTTCATTCTGGATACATTTAAAGGCTTTTGCAAACATCATAGATCCAGATCAGCCGCAGCGTGATGCTGTGTGCTGATCAGGATCTATGTTGTTTGCTACATAGCCAAGTGCCTTAGCAAGATCATCTGAACAGCATAGAGCCTGATCAGACGGCATGTTCTGTGGCAGTTGATCTGGCTCTATGTTCTTTGTAAATACTGTTTGAATGGTATCCAGAATGAAATGGGTTAAAGCCTCATTGATGCCATTTGAATTATGCTTAAAGTTTTGCGCTTTCATCTTTCATATTAATGGTGAAATTCGTTTCTAACATAGTTACATGTATATGTACTGTGGTACATATTGTTTATCCCTGTTGCATTATAATCCATCCTATTATTACCAGCTTGTCAGGTGTTTATGACGTGTGCGGGGGGGGGGGGGGAGGTGGGTTCTTCCTGCTATTAAATTTACCACAATTATAAATGTGTAAGTAACAGTCAGCATTCAACATTGTGAACAGACATGGAATTTACATATGTACTTCCTTTTTAGGGAGATTATGTTCAGTATTTCGGTGCATTGATATACGGCAAAACCTTGGAAATTACATTATTAAACAGTCATTAATGTATCTAGTTACGGAAATGTTTACAAACAATATATTTTTGGTTTTGGAATTAGTTTAACCCTTTCAACACCACATACCTCTAAATTGGCTTACAAAAAAGTGTAGATCCAGATGAGCCGGCTCGTGATGAGCCGTCTCATCAGGATCTGCACTTTTTTCAAGTAATATAACTATTTTTAGAAATAAAATTACCCATTTTGATAAATGAACTGATCCAAATGTAATTTTGTTATTAATTTATTGGTCTAAAAATATCATGGACCAGTCCATGTGAGTTACTTGGTGTTGAATGGGTTAAACATTCCCCCCAAAATAATACAATATAAGTAGACCAGTAGACCATTAATCATGCATGCAGTAATCTACAGGAAGTTAATTAGAATGAAAGGGTTTGATGAAATTCTTTTCCTCAAAAGTTTAGTTAATTTAGTTTCAGGTCCGCCTCCGTGGTCGAGTGGTTACGGTCGCTGACTTGTATACCACTGTAACCTATCATCACGGATGGTCACGGGTTCGAGCCCCGCTCAGGCCGTGTCTCATTTATATGAAAAAGTTGGCAGTTTCTTACGGAGGTTGGTGCACCCAAGTACTGGTTAACCGCTGGAGCCTGCCCAGGAAAGGTGTTGTTAGGTAAACTGCCCGCCGGCGATATAGCCCGAAATGATGCTGATGCTGGCGAAAAGCCGAAATATAAGTTTAAATCTATTTTATTGCTTGATTCGTTTTACATAAAATGACAAATTAAAGAAAGGCAAACGGGTCGGGCCACAAGTTCTAGCAACATTAATTTGATACATAATCATGTGATGTCGGAGGAGGGGCCGCGACCCCAGTATTTTGGCCAAGCAGGCAGATATTTTATTTTATACTTGTGGAAGTTATGTCCATGGCCCCATGGCAAGCCGCATGTATTTTTGTTATACTTGTGGAATTTATACCCCACATTGCAAGTGACGGCTATTGCCCGCTATGTAGTCTACTCTGGGTTCCTACGCACTGTACGCAGGGTGGGTAACATGTACCGGGTACCCGTTTATGGAACGTACATTTATGTATAATACGGTCGATTTTATCTATTATAATTATGTCAGGACAGAGCAAGCACAGTTCAACTAGTACATATACATGTTGGAACATAATTATATTTTTGTAAAATAATATTATAAAATAGCAACACGTATTATAAAAAATATGTTTACTTTTTATGTCCAGAAGCCATTAAAATCATTTTTTACAGTACCTATATCTACATCTTACATGCCGGACCTCCCTAACAGACTCGGTTTAGAAAAATCTGCAGCCCCAATGTCAGCTGGCTTCCGCGCCTGGCTGTTCAAGTAAGACTTGCGTCCCTGGGCAACCGACGGAACCAAATAATATACTGTAATCATTATAATCGACTCCCATACTAAATGCCCGACTCCCATACTAAATGCCCGACTCCCATACTAAATGCCCGACTCCCATACTAAATGCCCCGACTCCCATACTAAATGCCCGACCCCCATACTAAATGCATGACTCCTATACTAAATACCTGTAACAACTCCTCACGCCCAGATTACCCCCATGTCCATCTCACCCAGATTCCCCCCATGTCCATCTCACCCAGATTACCCCCCATGCCCATCTCACCCAGATTACCCCCCATGCCCATCTCACCCAGATTACCCCCCATGCCCATCTCACCCAGATTACCCCCATGCCCATCTCACCCAGATTAACCCCATGCCCATCTCACCCAGATAACCCCCATGCCCATCTCACCCAGATTAACCCCCATGCCCATCTCGCCCAGATTACCCCCCATGCCCATCTCGCCCAATTAACCCCCATGCCCATCTCGCCCAGATTAATCCCCATGCCCATCTCGCCCAGATTAACCCCTATGCCCATCTCGCCCAGATTAACCCCCATCCCAGATTAACCCCCACGCCCATCTCGCCCAGATTAACCCCCATGCCCATCATCCCAGATTAACCCCCATGCCCATCACACCCAGATTAACCCCATGCCCATCTCGCCCAGATTAACCCCCATTCCCATCTCACCCAGATTAACCCCCATGCCCATCACGCCCAGATTAACCCCCATGCCCCACACCCAGATTAACCCCCATGCCCATCTCGCCCAGATTACCCCCATGCCCATCTCGCCCAGATTAACCCCCATGCCCATCTCGCCCAGATTACCCCCATGCCCATCACACCCAGATTAACCCCCATGCCCGATTCCAACACATACAGTTGCGTAATAATGACATACAGTGAAACCTGCCTTAACCAGCCAGACAAGGGAATCACAGAACCTGCCGTAACCAGCCAGACAAGGGAATCACAGAACCTGCCTTAACCAGCCAGACAAGGGAATCACAGAACCTGCCGTAACCAACCAGACAAGGGAATCACAGAACCTGCCGTAACCAACCAGACAAGGGAATCACAGAACCTGCCGTAACCAGCCAGACAAGGGAATCACAGAACCTGCCTTAACCAGCCAGACAAGGGAATCACAGAACCTGCCGTAACCAGCCAGACAAGGGAATCACAGGACCTGCCTTAACCAGCCAGGTGAGGGAGTCACAGGACCTGCCTTAACCAGCCAGGTGAGGGAGTCACAGGACCTGCCTTAACCAGCCAGACAAGGGAATCACAGAACCTGCCTTAACCAGCCAGACAAGGGAATCACAGGACCTGCCTTAACCAGCCAGAAAAGGGAATCACAGGACCTGCCTTAACCAGCCAGGTGAGGGAGTCACAGGACCTGCCGTAACCAGCCAGACAAGGGAATCACAGAACCTGCCGTAACCAGCCAGACAAGGGAATCACAGGACCTGCCTTAACCAGCCAGACAAGGGAATCACAGAACCTGCCTTAACCAGCCAGACAAGGGAATCACAGGACCTGCCTTAACCAGCCAGACAAGGGAATCACAGGACCTGCCTTAACCAGCCAGACAAGGGAATCACAGGACCTGCCTTAACCAGCCAGACAAGGGAATCACAGGACCTGCCTTAACCAGCCAGGTGAGGGAGTCACAGGACCTGCCGTAACCAGCCAGACAAGGGAATCACAGAACCTGCCGTAACCAGCCAGACAAGGGAATCACAGAACCTGCCTTAACCAGCCAGACAAGGGAATCACAGAACCTGCCTTAACCAGCCAGACAAGGGAATCACAGAACCTGCCTTAACCAGCCAGACAAGGGAATCACAGAACCTGCCTTAACCAGCCAGACAAGGGAATCACAGAACCTGCCTTAACCAGCCAGACAAGGGAATCACAGAACCTGCCTTAACCAGCCAGACAAGGAATCACAGACCTGCCTTAAACCAGACAAGGGAATCACAGAACCTGCCGTAACCAGCCAGACAAGGGAATCACAGGACCTGCCATAACCAGCCAGACAAGGGAATCACAGAACCTGCCTAACCCCAGACAAGGGAATCACAGATCCCTTACCAGCCAACAAGGGAATTACAGAACCTGTTTAACCAGCCAGACAAGGGAATCAGACCTGCCTAACCAGCCAGACAAGGGAATCACAGAACCTGCCGTAACCAGCCAGACAAGGGAATCACAGAACCTGCCTTAACCAGCCAGGTGAGGGAGTCACAGAAACTGCCATAACCGGCAGACAAGGGAATCACAGAACCTGCCGTAACCAGCCAGACAAGGGAATCACAGAACCTGCCTTAACCAGCCAGGTGAGGGAGTCACAGAAACTGCCATAACCGGCAGACAAGGGAATCACAGAACCTGCCGTAACCAGCCAGACAAGGGAATCACAGAAAGTGGCTGCTTGTGTACAGTACAATGTTACAAGTTATAATAAAACAACATCTTGGGAATCTGCAATCTGGCTGCCTAATACAGGTTGGTTGCTTAATGGAGGTGACCACTAACACAGGTTGGTTGCTTAATGGAGGTGACCACTATCACAGGTTTGACTGTATATTAAAGGGACACACATGTATGCCTCTAGTGGTTTTTGCATATGTTGGATGCTATATTTGGACCTTTGTATTTATCATTCACACGTTTAGTTCAGATCAAATGACATGTGAATAAATATTATACAAAATTATTTTAGCTTGATCCCGAAACAAGTTTTCACAACAGTAGAGTAATCGCATTCGAGACCTTATTTCTGATGGATTACATGGCTGTGAAGGATACCCATGCACCCCGGATATGCTGTTGCACGCATACACGTATTGGGAGGGTCTGCATCGACCGTAGCGTGCATTGATTGTTCAGTCGGTGGTTTTTGCATAAATTATAATTTAAATATTGTTTTAATTTTCGCTATGAACCCTTTCAACACCACATACCTCTAAATAGGCTTACAAAAACTGTAGATCCAGATGAGCCGGCTCGTAATGAGCCGTCTCATCAGGATCTACAGTTTTTGCCAGTGATATGACTATTTTTAGACATAATTACCCATTTTGATAAATGAACTTGTCCAAATGTGATTTTCTGATTCATTTATTGGTTTATGAATATCATGGACCAGTACATGTGAGTTGAGTTACTTGGTGTTGAAAGGGTTAAAATGAGCAAGACGTTCGGAACACAGATTTGAACCCTTTCAACCCCACAGGCCTCTAAATAGGCTTATGAAAAGTGTAGATCCAGATGAGCCGGCTCGTAACGAGCCGTCTCATCAGGATCTGCACTTTTTTGCCAGTAATAATTATTACTATTTTTAGATAAAATTACCCATTTTGATAAATGAACTGATCCAAATGTAATTTTGTTATTAATATATTGGTCTAATGATATCATGGACCAGTCCATGTCAGTTACTTGGGGTTGAATGGGTTAATTTTTGAAATGGATGTACACTGTGAATGTACTAAGCTGGCATGCAGTTATATTTTCTAATGGACATTGTAAAAATTAATGAACTAACAAAAATATGAAATATTTGATTGTTATTTGATGTAATACGAATATTTTTAAAAATTTAAAAGCTTCATCTGAACACAGGAACGTGAAATTTTATCCATAAGCCACCAAAGGTCTCGTACCTCTATCCTAGGACACCCTCTCTATTAAATCTTTTTTTTTAATAGAGTCCTAGGATAGAGTTACGAGACCTTTGGTGGCTTATGGATACAATTTCAAGTTCCTGTGATCTGAATATGACCGCAGGGCATGGTAACCGATTCGGAACAAGTCGTACGTTCAGTTTCGTACATGTATGTACATGTATGTTACTGTTTACTGACTGATAATATTGATAAGAAATTACAATGGAAGAATGTGTGGTAGATATCTACATGTCTGTAGAATATCATTCTTATAATTTTACAATATTTTTATTGCATTAGCTTTAAAGAGAACAGTCTGAATGTACTCTGCTAGCAATAAATGTTGATGGCTTCTGAGTGAAAGTCTGCCAGAATGTTATTGATATTCATGGGAATAATTGTGCACAATGAAGGCATTTATACATTTCCTGGAAACTAAGTTAGGCTTATTAAGCTGTATATACACTGAGAGAAATGTTCAGGAAATACATGTACAGTTATTATTGCACAATAAATGATCATATCTTCAGGCTCTCAGGCCTATCAAAGAATATTGTTTGTTTCTCCTGCCCTGCACAGACAGATTTGTAGTCCAATTGTTAACACGCTGGACTCGTAATCCAGGGATCGCAGGTTATACCCTCTGTCTGACCCTAATAAAATTAACAGTCCTTAAGCCAAGGTCTAGTGTCGGTGCTTTACATTGTGCGCGTAAAAGAACCAGAGGAGACTCTGGAATGGGTCTCTGTCTGTATCATTGCACTATCCTCCAAATATCTAAAATGACTAATCTCTTCAGGAGGCGTCGCTCATATGGGCAACCGGTAGCGACGATAAATAAACGTAAAACACACACACTCCTGCCCTGCATGTACTGGTGTGACAGGTAGCTGAATGTATAAATGTGTTTGTTTATTATAGTGTCACCCCTATTTAAAGGGCCAGCCATTTCTGACTTATGAGTCACCTCTTTTTATGAACATCAGTACTTCCCGAATCCTATGCTTGTATGTCAGACTGGTAAGCAATCGGTACCCATTATTTAACTAGCTGGCGGCTCACCAATCGAACTGGGCATATCAGAACGAACCTTCGACATCCCGCTCCGTATGCGGACGCCTTAACCACTAGGCCACAGAGACGGTATAATTGTACTTGGATCTACCAACATCAAACACAGCCTACTCCTGACTTAACTGCTATGTCAATCAAATCACATTTGCAAACAACATAGATCCAGATCAGCCTCGCGGTGTAACACCTTGTCTGATCAGGATCTATGTTGTTTGTTATTCGCTGTTTTAGCTCCATTATCTGAATAGCAAACGGCATAGAGCCTGATCAGATGGCACGTTCTATGATGTCTGATTTGGCTCTATGCTGTTTGCAAAAGTGATTCTATCTGCTGCTAGCTTAACCCTTTCAACCCCACAGGCCTCTAAATAGGCTTATGAAAAGTGTAGATCCAGATGAGCCGGCTCGTGACGAGCCGTCTCATCAGGATCTGCACTTTTTTGCCAGTAATAATTATTACTATTTTTAGTTAAATTACCCATTTTGATAAATGAACTGGTCCAAAGGTAATTTTCTTATTAATTTATTGGTCTGAAAATCTCACGCACCAGTCCATGTCAGTTACTTGGGGTTGAATGGGTTAATTACCCAGTGATGCTCGTAGAGAAGCTAACTTCATCTACTAGTACATGTCCGCCTCCGTGGTCGAGTGGTCACGGTCGCTGACTTGTATACCACTGTAACCTATCATCACTGATGGTCACGGGTTCGAGCCCCGCTCAGACCGTGTCTCATTTATATGAAAAAGTTGGCAGTTTCTTACGGAGGTTGGTGCACCCAAGTACTGGTTAACCGCTGGAGCCTGTCCAGGAAAGGTGTTGTTAGGTAAACTGCCCGCCGGCGATATAGCCCGAAATGGTGCTGATGCAGGCGTAAAACTCGAAATATAACATATAATCTACTAGTACAGTTAAACCTGTCTTAAGCAGCCAGCAAAGGGAATTACAGAAAGTAGCTGCTTAGCACACATGGCTGCTTAATAGAGATCAAATGTATAACAAAACAACATATTGGAAACTGGCTGCTTAATGCAGGTTGGCTGCTTAACCCATTCAACACCAAGTAACTCACATGGACTGGTCCATGATATTTTTAGACCAATAAATTAATAACAAAATTACATTTGGATCAGTTCATTTATCAAAATGGGTAATTTTTTTCCTAAAAATAGTTATATTACTTGAAAAAAGTGGCTCATCTGGATCTACACTTTTTTGTAAGCCAATTTAGAGGTCTGTGGTGTTGAAAGGGTTAATAGAGGTGACCACTAACACAGGTTTGACTGTATATCTGAACAATTTACACAACAAACAATTCAAGCATCTTTGACCTGGGTTGGGATGGGGAAGCACAATATTTGTTTTGTTAACCTGGAGGTAGTGTGTTTCACATCCTCTTTCGTCGTTTGGTGTAGCAAGTTTAGGTAGATTGTAGTTTTTGTAGATGGGTATCTGCACAGGAAGCAGGGTGATACATACATGCACCACATTTATTGCTTCCTATGCTTTGTTCATACTAATAGTAACTATGGAACATAAAACAATGATTGAAATATTAACTGAAGACACGCTGTGGTTCTATTTTACCGTTCAATAGTAAAGATTGTTTATTGGGTTTTTTTTAAAACTTTATTTATTTTACAACGATTGCGAAGCAAGTTTTAACAACTTATATTAATCACTCTCGTTGGCGCGGATGAAAGCGTAAATGTGATAATTCGTGTGGGAGGAAACCGGAGTACCCGGAGTAAACCCACCTGGGTGATCTGGCGACCATCGTACCATCTCATATACTTCCCGGTCTGAGGATCGAACCCGGTATGCATTGGTATTTATTGTAGTTGATTGTTAATGTATTGTATTCAATTGTTACATTATTGTATTTGATTTTACATGTACATGTACTTGTTAATTTATTGAATTCAATTGTTAGTTTATTGTATTTGGTATTTGATTGTTAATGCATTGTAGTTGATTGTTAATGCATTGTAGTTGATTGTTAATGCATTGTAGTTGATTGTTAATGCATTGTAGTAGATTGTTAATGCATTGTAGTTGATTGTTAATGCATTGTAGTTGATTGTTAATGCATTGTAGTTGATTGTTAATGCATTGTAGTTGATTGTTAATGCATTGTAGTAGATTGTTAATGCATTGTAGTTGATTGTTAATGCATTGTAGTAGATTGTTAATGCATTGTAGTTTATTGTGCATTGTAGTTTATTGTGCATTGTAGTTGATTGTTAATGCATTGTAGTGGATTGTTAATGCATTGTAGTTGATTGTTAATGCATTGTAGTTTATTGTGCATTGTAGTAGATTGTTAATACATTGTAGTTGATTGTTAATGTATTGTATTTGATTGTTAATGTATTGTATTTGATTGTTAATGCATTGTAGTTGCTTGTTAATGCATTGTAGTTGATTGTTAATGTATTGTATTTGATTGTTAATGTATTGTATTTGATTGTTAATGTATTTGATTTGATTGTTAATGCATTGTATTTGATTTGATTGTTAATGTATTGTATTTGATTGTTAATGTATTGTAGTTGATTGTTAATGTATTGTAGTTGATTGTTAATGCATTGTAGTTGATTGTTAATGCATTGTAGTTGATTGTTAATGCAGTGTAGTTGATTGTTAATGCATTGTAGTAGATTGTTAATGCATTGTAGTTGATTGTTAATGCATTGTAGTTGATTGTTAATGCATTGTAGTTTATTGTGCATTGTAGTAGATTGTTAATGCATTGTAGTTGATTGTTAATGTATTGTATTTGATTGTTAATGTATTGTATTTGATTGTTAATGCATTGTAGTTGCTTGTTAATGCATTGTAGTTGATTGTTAATGTATTGTATTTGATTGTTAATGTATTGTATTTGATTGTTAATGTATTGTATTTGATTTGATTGTTAATGCATTGTATTTGATTTGATTGTTAATGTATTGTATTTGATTGTTAATGTATTGTAGTTGATTGTTAATGCATTGTAGTTGCTTGTTAATGTATTTTAGTTGATTGTTAATGCATTGTAGTTGATTGTTAATGCATTGTAGTTGATTGTTAATGTATTGTATTTGATTGTTATTGTATTGTATTTGATTTGATTGTTAATGTATTGTATTTGATTGTTAATGTATTGTAGTTGATTGTTAATGCATTGTAGTTGCTTGTTAATGCATTGTAGTTGATTGTTAATGCATTGTAGTTGATTGTTAATGTATTGTATTTGATTGTTAATGCATTGTATTTGATTGTTAATGTATTGTATTTGATTGTTAATGCATTGTATTTGATTGTTAATGCAGTGTAGTTGATTGTTAATGCAGTGTAGTTGATTGTTAATGTATTGCATTTGATTGTTAATGTATTGTATTTGATTGTTATGTATTGTAGTTGATTGTTATGTATTGTAGTTGATTGTTAATGTATTGTATTTGATTGTTAATGTATTGTATTTGATTGTTAATGCATTGTAGTTGATTGTTAATGTATTGTAGTTGATTGTTAATGCATTGTAGTTGATTGTTAATGTATTGTAGTTGATTGTTAATGTATTGTATTTCATTATACATGTACTTGTTAATTTATTGAATTCAATTGTTAATGCATTGCATTTGATTGTTAATTTATTGATAGCATTTTAAAAAGGCAAGGTCTTTTGTTAGCCCGATATTTATAAACATTGAACATTCATGTGAGGGACAGCTTTCAGCATTTCTGACAATAAACACGGCCTGTATTGATTGTTCAATAACGTTTAAAACAAAGTAGTTGACTAATGAATGGGTGGGTCCGAGAATGTATGATTTCTATGTATTGGATAATTTGATGAAATGTACAAATTTAAAATTTCATCAATTTTAATTGGGCAACACATTCTCTTTTTACTTGGTTCTGATTGATCGGCGTTGCCGGAATGTCCAGAACTTTCCTTGTGACTTGCCCCACTTTCAGATGTATGTGTTTATTTCCACCCAGTCGTGTGTCAATTTTTTTCAAAGACATGATTTCCTATCGTCCTTGTGTTCTATCTCAGGTGTTCTATCTCAGGTGTTTATCTCAGGTGTTTATTAATTTCAAAGTACCGAATAAATGCTTTCCTGACCGTTCTCAGTTAAATCAATAGTATAATTATGAGCAAATATATCATCACCTCATCCTGCCTTTGTTAACTCTTTCAACACCAAGTAACTGACATGGACTGGTCCATGATATTCTTAGACCAATAAATGAATAAGAAAATTACATTCGGACCAGTTCATTTATCAAGATGGGTAATTTTGTCTAAAATTAGTAATACTACTTGCAAAAAGTGCAGATCCTGATGAGACGGCTGGTCACGAGCCGGCTCATCTGGATCTACACTTTTTGTAAGCCTATAAATAGAGGTCTGTGGTGTTGAAAGGGTTAATTGGAGCCATAATTGTGACAACTTTTTGCACCTCATGTTGACCTCCGGGCTGGTATGATGGGGGGGGGGTCATTCTTTTGTGTTTGAATCTTAATTAATTGTAAATTAAATAAGCAGTGGCTGAATGTATATTATTTAACTGAATAAACATTTTAGTTGAAATATTTTATAAAAAGCCAGCTTTTATATTCGAATATCATTTTAACATTCGAATATTCACACGTACTAACGAATATTTTGACATTCGTTTCCATCCCTGATCAGTGAACAATAATTTAACCGCTGGAGCCTGCCTAGGAAAGGTATTGTTAGGTAAAACTGCCCGCCGGCGATATAGCCCGAAATGGTGCTGATGCAGGCGTAAAACCCGAAATATAACATAACATAAGTGCCCAACATTCAGATTTGGTCACTGCCGAATTGAAATCCTTGCTGGAACATTGATCATCAGGGTTCATTCTAGGTCAGAATTTTTGGGAGAAGTGAGAAATCACGTGATCGCTTCCTTAAATAGTGTTCTTTAATATACTTCTGCAAAATAAGGTTAAAATACACAGTATGAACTTTAAATACAACATTTGAATAGAAGGAGTGCTTTATAATGGGCCAGTGTATCTTACTAAAGAAAATTTTGTTTGAAAATTGTAAAAACCCCAAAAAAAAATTTTTAGGGAGAAATGAGGCCCCCAGAGGGCGAAGTCAGGGTCCCTAGGGCGACAATTTCGCCCACATCGCCCTCTAGAATGATCCCTGGATCATGTATGTATATATCTACGTTAGAATTTAACCAAGAATCATTGTTATTTTAGAGCAAGATGCCTCTGTTCAAAAGTAACTCAGGAACTCCGAAGGACAAGTCCAAGCCGGGAAAGAAAGGTAGCAATAGTGATGCGGAGGCCATGAGTATTGGAGAGCCGTTTTCGGTTCAACATAACTTTCACGTAGGGTTTGACAAGATCACTGGAGAGTTTAATGGACTTCCTCCAGCATGGTCCCTGTTGCTAGGGAGCTCGGATATCTCGTAAGTTGCTAAGCATATGTTTGGTTGTTTTGTTGGACTAGTCGAGGAATATTCTACTTAATTTTGTCCGCATGTACACTTGGTTTAGAGATTTACATAACATAAGTTTGTATGTTTAGAGCCTATTTGAAGATAGATATACTGAGAGCCAGATATCTCAAATTGAGCCCAGTGTTATTAAAAAATGAAAGAAGAAACCATTGGCACAACAAATGTCCACAAAGTACCCTCGACCTATGGAAGGATCCACAAAGTACCCTCGACCTATGGAAGGATCCACAAAGTACCCTCGACCTATGGAAGGATCCACAAAGTACCCTCGACCTATGGAAGGATCCACAAAGTACCCTCGACCTATGGAAGGATCCACAAAGTACCCTCGACCTATGGAAGGGTCCACAAAGTACCCTCGACCTATGGAAGGGTCCACAAAGTACCCTCGACTTATGGAAGGATCCACAAAGTACCCTCGACCTATGGAAGGATCCACAAAGTACCCTCGACTTATGGAAGGATCCACAAAGTACCCTCAACTTATGGAAGGATCCACAAAGTACCCTCAACTTATGGAAGGATCCACAAAGTACCCTCAACTTATGGAAGGATCCACAAAGTACCCTCAACTTATGGAAGGATCCACAAAGTACCCTCAACTTATGGAAGGATCCACAAAGTACCCTCAACTTATGGAAGGATCCACAAAGTACCCTCGACTTATGGAAGGATCCACAAAGTACCCTCGACCTATGGAAGGATCCACAAAGTACCCTCGACCTATGGAAGGATCCACAAAGTACCCTCGACTTATGGAAGGATCCACAAAGTACCCTCGACCTATGGAAGGATCCACAAAGTACCCTCGACTTATGGAAGGATCCACAAAGTACCCTCGACTTATGGAAGGATCCACAAAGTACCCTCAACTATGGAAGGATCCACAAAGTACCCTCGACTTATGGAAGGATCCACAAAGTACCCTCGACCTATGGAAGGATCCACAAAGTACCCTCGACCTATGGAAGGATCCACAAAGTACCCTCAACTTATGGAAGGATCCACAAAGTACCCTCAACTTATGGAAGGATCCACAAAGTACCCTCGACCTATGGAAGGATCCACAAAGTACCCTCGACTTATGGAAGGATCCACAAAGTACCCTCGACCTATGGAAGGATCCACAAAGTACCCTCGACTTATGGAAGGATCCACAAAGTACCCTCGACCTATGGAAGGATCCACAAAGTACCCTCGACCTATGGAAGGATCCACAAAGTACCCTCGACTTATGGAAGGATCCACAAAGTACTCTCGACTTATGGAAGGATCCACAAAGTACCCTCGACTTATGGAAGGATCCACAAAGTACCCTCAACTTATGGAAGGATCCACAAAGTACCCTCAACTTATGGAAGGATCCACAAAGTACCCTCAACTTATGGAAGGATCCACAAAGTACCCTCAACTTATGGAAGGATCCACAAAGTACCCTCGACCTATGGAAGGATCCACAAAGTACCCTCGACTTATGGAAGGATCCACAAAGTACCCTCGACTTATGGAAGGATCCACAAAGTACCCTCGACTTATGGAAGGATCCACAAAGTACCCTCGACTTATGGAAGGATCCACAAAGTACCCTCGACTTATGGAAGGATCCACAAAGTACCCTCGACTTATGGAAGGATCCACAAAGTACCCTCGACTTATGGAAGGATCCACAAAGTACCCTCGACTTATGGAAGGATCCACAAAGTACCCTCGACTTATGGAAGGATCCACAAAGTACCCTCGACTTATGGAAGGATCCACAAAGTACCCTCGACTTATGGAAGGATCCACAAAGTACCCTCGACCTATGGAAGGATCCACAAAGTACCCTCGACCTATGGAAGGATCCACAAAGTACCCTCAACTTATGGAAGGATCCACAAAGTACCCTCGACTTATGGAAGGATCCACAAAGTACCCTCGACCTATGGAAGGATCCACAAAGTACTCTCGACTTATGGAAGGATCCACAAAGCACCCTCGACTTATGGAAGGATCCACAAAGCACCCTCGACTTATGGAAGGATCCACAAAGTTTGACCCTCGACTTGGGGGTTGAGAATATATGGTACAACCTAACCCCATTTACATGTATTATCTCGAAGTACTGGCATTAATGTTCTGTATTAATTTATCAGAAAAGAGGAGCAGTTGCAGAATCCGCAGGCTGTCATCAACTCACTGAAGACCTACAGCAAATCTATCAAGAAAAAGCCAGATGAATTCTATCTCAAGGTATGTCACAGCAACTTGCTCTGGCCAAACATGCAATTTATGCTTGTGTCTGGTGTCCATTTTATTAACCTGTCTTATATGTGAGGGCATGCGAGTATGGACTGTATATGTGAGTGCATGCCATAACTCACAGATTTCAGGCCCAAAGTAGGGGGGGGGTCTTATAGGCGAGTATGGACTGTATATGTGAGGGTGTGCCAAAACTCACAGATTTCAAGACCAAAGTAGGGGGGGTCTTATAGGCAAGGATGGATGGTATATGTCCGGGTGTATCCTAACAGTGGATCTGTAGTCCAGTGGTAACACGCTGGACTGGTAATCCAGGGATCGCAGGTTCGATCCCCCGTCTGACCCTAATAAAATTAACAGTCTTTCAGATGGGATGTTAAACCAAGGTCTCGTGTCGGTGCTTTACATCATGCACGTAAAAGAACCAGAGGAGATTCTGGAATGGGTCTCTGTCTGTATCATGCACTATCCTCCAAAATCTAAAATAACTAAAATCTCTTCAGGAGGCGTCGCTCATATGGGTAACCGGTAGCGTCGATAAATAAACGTAAAACACACACAGTGTCAATGTGACTATTACACACCCAAAGCAGACATACAAACAGTATGTAAATGTTTACAGGTGGTGCAGTCGGTGGATGGAGTGTCAGACGATGATATTGAAGAGCGAAGTTTCGAGCCCAAAGTGGTATTTGACAACAATACAAGTAAAGCTGAACAAGCAACCAAGACAACAGACGAGGTACGTATCACACTCGGTATTAGCCCACCTGATCCAAAGAATGTTTGTGAAGCTACGGATATCATGATAGCGCAGTGCTAGCGTGTTCGCTTCAGGTGTGAGAGGCCAGGAGTTCGCGCCCAGCTGTAGTCGTTAAGAGTGTGCACTTAGGCAGGACACTTACATTCCACATTGCCTCCTCTCTCTCCCTCATGGCAATGGATTCCATCAGGAATTAGGTCTTGAGAATGATTAAATATAAGTGTGTGTAAACTGCACAAACTAACTGATTGATAAAAAATACCAGGGCCCACGCTGGCAATAGCCAGAGTAGCCATTGGCTAAAATATGGCAAAATTGGCTAATAAAAACTCAGTTTGGCTAAAATGATAAAAATGACAAAAATCTGTAAAATATTTGGAAATTGTGATGAAAGAAATAATAGATATTTACCATATGCCATGGCATTTATTATATTTAATATTCCAATTTTAAACCTGACTGCTAATTGGAGTAATCCCATCAAAACAGGATGTTTATTTGGCATAGAGCAAATGGTATTGGCAATATAAGTGGCAGGTGTTAATTGATCTCGATTACAAATCATTGTTGGCATGCCAATAACCCAAAAGATCAAAGGTGATGTGATGTAATAAAATGTGCACAGTTGACATGCAGCAATAGTCTAACTGTCTAACCCTGGGAATGCATTTTAAAATGATTCTGAAAATGAAAGTTGACACAACTTGTCAAGTAATGTATCACTGCAAATGTATTATACGATATTAACCACACACAGAAATGTCATGAATTTATATGAAAGTGTAACACAAGTCTAAACTTTATTTATTTTACAACGATTGGGAAGCAAGTTCTTACAACTTATATTAATCAATCTCGTTGACACGGATGAAAGCGTAAATGTTGTTATTCGTGTGGGAGGAAACCGGAGTACCCGGAGAATAACCCAGCTGTCCGATCTGGCAACCACCGTATCATCTCACATACTTCCCGGTCCGAGGATTGAAACCGGGTTGCATTGGTGAGAAGCGGGCGCGCTAACCACTGCGCTAATCGGACAGGTTTAACACAAGTACAATGTAACTATCTTATGATGCTGCATTTCCCTTTCAACTACAGTCACACCTGTGTTAGTGGTCACCTCCATTAAACAGCCAGTTTCCAGATTCCCAATCTATTGTTTTATTATACAATGTCCCTCTATTAAGCAACCACCTGTGCTAAGCAGCTACTTTCTGTGATTTCCTTGGCTGGCTGTTTAAGACACGTTTGACTGTATTGCCATTTTCTGTTGCAGACATCGAAAGTCACGGCAGAAGTGGCTAATGTGAATATTGACAAGCAGGCGAAGGAAGAACCTGTAGCAACCAGACGTCCTAAAGAACAAGCAAAGATGTCCGATTCGGATATCAATGATGCATTACGTAAGTCTAGTTTCAGTTCGCTCAAGTTTCTAAGCCAATCAAACGCCAGTATTTGGTTAAAAACACAAATATTTCCATATGCTGTTTTCAGTTGTATGGACTGGATTATGTAAGGTACAAAAAGCCTTCAATTACACCCCTCACCACGAGTATGCATTCTGCCGATCATACATACCATTCTATGTCCACCTCCGTGGTCGAGTGGTTAAGCTCGCTGACTTGAATACTACTGTAACCTTTCATCACTGATGGTCACGGGTTCGAGCCCCGCTCAGGCCGTGTCTCATTTATATGAAAAAGTTGGCAGTTTCTTACGGAGGTTGGTGCATCCAAGTGCTGGTTAACCGCTGGAGCCTGCCCAGGAAAGGTGTTGTTAAGTAAACTGCCCGCCGGCGATATACCCCAAAATGGTGCTGATGCAGGCGTAAAACCCGAAATATAACATAATAACATACCATTCTGAATCAGCCAAAAAGTTCAACACTATATTGGCAATTTGAACCATGCCTACATTGGGCACTTGGGCTCATTATAGGTACCCTAAGTTTTTGTTTTAAATAATTTTTACAATTTTCAAACAAAATATTGTCCAGTAGGATATGGCCATTAGAAAGCACTTCTATTCAAATATTGTGTATTTTAACCCTATTAAACATTGTTTAAGTTTATGAAATAATACCATTAGATGACGCAATCGTGCGCTTTCTCACTTCTCCCAAATATTTGTGTCTAGCTGTAACCCTGTACATAGCTTACATGATTGTATGGACAACAAGTTTGTGTGTAGCTGTAACCCTGTACATAGCTTACATGATTGTATGGACAACAAGTTTGTGTGTAGCTGTAACCCTGTACATAGCTTACATGATTGTATGGACAACAAGTTTGTGTGTAGCTGTAACCCTGTACATAGCTTACATGATTGTATGGACAACAAGTTTGTGTGTAGCTGTAACCCTGTACATAGCTTACATGATTGTATGGACAACAAGTTTGTGTGTAGCTGTAACCCTGTACATAGCTTACATGATTGTATGGACAACAAGTTTGTGTCTAGCTGTAACCCTGTACATATCTTACATGATTGTATGGACAACAAGTTTGTGTGTAGCTGTAACCCTGTACATAGCTTACATGATTGTATGGACAACAAGTTTGTGTGTAGCTGTAACCCTGTACATAGCTTACATGATTGTATGGACAAAAGTTTGTGTGTAGCTGTAACCCTGTACATAGCTTACATGATTGTATGGACAACATGTTTGTGTGTAGCTGTAACCCTGTACATAGCTTACATGATTGTATGGACAACAAGTTTGTGTGTAGCTGTAACCCTGTACATAGCTTACATGATTGTATGGACAACAAGTTTGTGTGTAGCTGTAACCCTGTACATAGCTTACATGATTGTATGGACAACAAGTTTGTGTGTAGCTGTAACCCTGTACATAGCTTACATGATTGTATGAACAACAGGTTTGTGTGTAGCTGTAACCCTGTACATAGCTTACATGATTGTATGGACAAAAAGTTTGTGTGTAGCTGTAACCCTGTACATAGCTTACATGATTGTATGGACAACAAGTTTGGGTGTAGCTGTAACCCTGTACATAGCTTACATGATTGTATGGACAACACGTTTGGGTGTAGCTGTAACCCTGTACATAGCTTACATGATTGTATGGACAACAAGTTTGTGTCTAGCTGTAACCCTGTACATAGCTTACATGATTGTATGGACAACAAGTTTGTGTCTAGCTGTAACCCTGTACATAGCTTACATGATTGTATGGACAACAAGTTTGTGTCTAGCTGTAACCCTGTACATAGCTTACATGATTGTATGGACAACAAGTTTGTGTGTAGCTGTAACCCTGTACATAGCTTACATGATTGTATGGACAACAAGTTTGTGTGTAGCTGTAACCCTGTACATAGCTTACATGATTGTATGGACAACAAGTTTGTGTCTAGCTGTAACCCTGTACATAGCTTACATGATTGTATGGACAACAAGTTTGTGTGTAGCTGTAACCCTGTACATAGCTTACATGATTGTATGGACAACAAGTTTGTGTGTAGCTGTAACCCTGTACATAGCTTACATGATTGTATGGACAACAAGTTTGTGTGTAGCTGTAACCCTGTACATAGCTTACATGATTGTATGGACAACAAGTTTGTGTTTAGCTGTAACCCTGTACATAGCTTACATGATTGTATGGACAACAAGTTTGTGTGTAGCTGTAACCCTGTACATAGCTTACATGATTGTATGGACAACAAGTTTGGGTGTAGCTGTAACCCTGTACATAGCTTACATGATTGTATGGACAACAAGTTTGTGTGTAGCTGTAACCCTGTACATAGCTTACATGATTGTATGGACAACAAGTTTGTGTGTAGCTGTAACCCTGTACATAGCTTACATGATTGTATGGACAACAAGTTTGTGTGTAGCTGTAACCCTGTACATAGCTTACATGATTGTATGGACAACACGTTTGGGTGTAGCTGTAACCCTGTACATAGCTTACATGATTGTATGGACAACAAGTTTGTGTCTAGCTGTAACCCTGTACATAGCTTACATGATTGTATGGACAACAAGTTTGTGTGTAGCTGTAACCCTGTACATAGCTTACATGATTGTATGGACAACAAGTTTGTGTGTAGGTGTAACCCTGTACATAGCTTACATGATTGTATGGACAACAAGTTTGTGTCTAGCTGTAACCCTGTACATAGCTTACATGATTGTATGGACAACAAGTTTGTGTGTAGCTGTAACCCTGTACATAGCTTACATGATTGTATGGACAACAAGTTTGTGTCTAGCTGTAGCCCTGTACATAGCTTACATGATTGTATGGACAACAAGTTTGTGTCTAGCTGTAACCCTGTACATAGCTTACATGATTGTATGGACAACAAGTTTGGGTGTAGCTGTAACCCTGTACATAGCTTACATGATTGTATGGACAACAAGTTTGTGTCTAGCTGTAACCCTGTACATAGCTTACATGATTGTATGGACAACAAGTTTGGGTGTAGCTGTAACCCTGTACATAGCTTACATGATTGTATGGACAACAAGTTTGTGTGTAGCTGTAACCCTGTACATAGCTTACATGATTGTATGGACAACAAGTTTGTGTGTAGCTGTAACCCTGTACATAGCTTACATGATTGTATGGACAACAAGTTTGTGTCTAGCTGTAGCCCTGTACATAGCTTACATGATTGTATGGACAACAAGTTTGTGTCTAGCTGTAACCCTGTACATAGCTTACATGATTGTATGGACAACAAGTTTGGGTGTAGCTGTAACCCTGTACATAGCTTACATGATTGTATGGACAACAAGTTTGTGTCTAGCTGTAACCCTGTACATAGCTTACATGATTGTATGGACAACAAGTTTGGGTGTAGCTGTAACCCTGTACATAGCTTACATGATTGTATGGACAACAAGTTTGTGTGTAGCTGTAACCCTGTACATAGCTTACATGATTGTATGGACAACAAGTTTGTGTGTAGCTGTAACCCTGTACATAGCTTACATGATTGTATGAACAACAAGTTTGTGTGTAGCTGTAACCCTGTACATAGCTTACATGATTGTATGGACAACAAGTTTGTGTGTAGCTGTAACCCTGTACATAGCTTACATGATTGTATGGACAACAAGTTTGGGTGTAGCTGTAACCCTGTACATAGCTTACATGATTGTATGGACAACACGTTTGGGTGTAGCTGTAACCCTGTACATAGCTTACATGATTGTATGGACAACAAGTTTGTGTGTAGCTGTAACCCTGTACATAGCTTACATGATTGTATGGACAACAAGTTTGTGTGTAGCTGTAACCCTGTACATAGCTTACATGATTGTATGGACAACAAGTTTGTGTGTAGCTGTAACCCTGTACATAGCATACACGTTTGTATGGACAACAAGTTTGTGTCTCGCTGTAACCCTGTACATAGCTTACATGATTGTATGGACAACAAGTTTGTATGTAGCTGTAACCCTGTACATAGCTTACATGATTGTATGGACAACAAGTTTGTGTGTAGCTGTAACCCTGTACATAGCTTACATGATTGTATGGACAACAAGTTTGTGTGTAGCTGTAACCCTGTACATAGCTTACATGATTGTATGGACAACAAGTTTGTGTGTAGCTGTAACCCTGTACATAGCTTACATGATTGTATGGACAACAAGTTTGTGTGTAGCTGTAACCCTGTACATAGCTTACATGATTGTATGGACAACAAGTTTGGGTGTAGCTGTAACCCTGTACATAGCTTACATGATTGTATGGACAACAAGTTTGGGTGTAGCTGGAACCCTGATTTGTACTCAAAATTGGCATTTAATTAATTCTGATTTGACACATGTACCGTATTTAGCTATGTATAGTGCGCTATCGTGTATAATGCGCACCCACGATTTGGCACGAAAATCGGGGGAAAAACTGAGTTCCGATGTATACTGCGCACGCAATTTTCCAAGTCAAAATTTAACATTTCTCAAGAATCCGTGATTTTTACACTCGAGATACCTAATCGAGGAACGGTAACGCACTCAGGCACACCTGCTCAAATTTCTCAACACGTTCTCAAACATCTCAACACGTTCTCAAACATGTCAGCAGATACTCCTTCTCAACACGTGTAGCCTACCTAATTAACTGGGACCATTGTGAAAGGTTTGTCGAAATTAATTATCGCTACAAACAATTGAAATACTGCAGCCAAAGAAGTTTTTTTTATGCAATGCATTGTACATAGTAAATATTTCCCGTAAAAATAACCAACACATAGTGTCTTTAATCATGTCGTATTTAAAAACATACGGTATATTAAATCTAATAAACTATTATTACAAAGTTTCTTTATCTCTATGATATCGTACGATTGCAGCGTCGCTTTATGCGGCGAAGTACGCGAAAAGTACGGGAAATATTACATACGATAAAACCATGTGATGTTATCAAATCGCCATTTTTTATGCATTTACTAATTTCAATTAAATTCTTCAAAGTTTGCCAAAATAAACGCAATATATGCTAATTTTGTGGTCTTATTCATTTATTTATATAGACTATCGGCAACTGGTTTTAATAGCTAGTTTATAACGTTTGTCGAATGTAACAAATTATAGAATGACTGTGGGCCGTTCGGGTCGAATTTCACGAAATATTGGTCAATTTTGGTCCGGAAAAAAATGTCCTGATGCCTGTACTGGTGTATAATGCGCAGTAGATAAAATGGATGAGGATTTCAGTAAGAAATGTGCGCACTATACATAGCTAAATACGGTACCTTGATTTGTTCAAATATTTAGTTAATACAAATATGATGAAATGAAAAGGTGTTTTTCTTCCTGTAGGTAAATTGGCGAGCCCAGGAAATGCACTGACGAAATATGAAACTAAGAAGAAAGTTGGTTCAGGGTAGGAAATTATTGTGTTATTACCTATCTTGCTTTTAGAAAACAACACAAGATGTTGTCATGGCTTGATCATCATTCTTTCTTCAGTGTCCGTTTGTGTGTCACTCATCTATCCATCTGCCGGTCGTCCATTTGTACATTCCATGTCTGTCTGTCGTCCATTTGTACATTCCATGTCTGCCTGTCGTCCATTTGTACATTCCATGTCTGCCCGTCATACATTTGTACATTCCATGTCTGTCTGTCGTCCATTTGTACATTCCATGTCTGTCTGTCGTACATTCCATGTCTGCCTGTCATACATTTGTACATTCCATGTCTGCCTGTCGTCCATTTGTACATTCCATGTCTGTCTGTCGTACATTCCATGTCTGCCTGTCATACATTTGTACATTCCATGTCTGTCTGTCATACATTTGTACATTCCATGTCTGTCTGTCATACATTTGTACATTCCATGTCTGTCTGTCATACATTTGTACATTCCATGTCTGTCTGTCATACATTTGTACATTCCATGTCTGCCTGTCGTCCATTTGTACATTCCATGTCTGCCTGTCATACATTTGTACATTCCATGTCTGTCTGTCGTCCATTTGTACATTCCATGTCTGCCTGTCGTACATTCCATGTCTGCCTGTCGTCCATTTGTACATTCCATGTCTGTCTGTCATACATTTGTACATTCCATGTCTGCCTGTCGTCCATTTGTACATTCCATGTCTGTCTGTCGTACATTCCATGTCTGCCTGTCATACATTTGTACATTCCATGTCTGTCTGTCATACATTTGTACATTCCATGTCTGTCTGTCATACATTTGTACATTCCATGTCTGTCTGTCATACATTTGTACATTCCATGTCTGTCTGTCATACATTTGTGCATTCCATGTCTGTCTGTCATACATTTGTACATTCCATGTATGCCTGTCGTCCATTTGTACATTCCAGGTCTGCCTGTCATACATTTGTACATTCCATGTCTGTCTGTCGTCCATTTGTACATTCCATGTCTGCCTGTCGTACATTCCATGTCTGCCTGTCGTCCATTTGTACATTCCATGTCTGTCTGTCGTCCATTTGTACATTCCATGTCTGTCTGTCGTACATTCCATGTCTGCCTGTCATACATTTGTACATTCCATGTCTGTCTGTCATACATTTGTACATTCCATGTCTGTCTGTCATACATTTGTACATTCCATGTCTGTCTGTCATACATTTGTACATTCCATGTCTGCCTGTCATCCATTTGTACATTACATGTCTGTCTGTCGTACATTCCATGTCTGTCTGTCATACATTTGTACATTCCATGTCTGTCTGTCATACATTTGTACATTCCATGTCTGTCTGTCGTCCATTTGTACATTCCATGTCTGTCTGTCGTACATTCCATGTCTGCCTGTCATACATTTGTACATTCCATGTATGTCTGTCATACATTTGTACATTCCATGTCTGCCTGTCATCCATTTGTACATTACATGTCTGTCTGTCGTACATTCATGTCTGTCTGTCATCCATTTGTACATTCCATGTCTGTCATCCATTTGTACATTCCATGTCCGTCTGTCGTACATTTGTACATTCCATGTCTGTCTGTCATCCATTTGTACATTCCATGTCTGTCTGTCATCCATTTGTATATTCCATGTCTGTCTGTCATCCATTTGTATATTCCATGTCTGTCTGTCATCCATTCCATGTCTGTCTGTCATCCATTTGTACATTCCATGTCTGTCTGTCGTACATTTGTACATTCCATGTCTGTCTGTCATCCAATCCATGTCTGTCTGTCATCCATTCCATGTCTGTCGTACATTTGTACATTCCATGTCTGTCTGTCATCCATTTGTACATTCCATGTCTGTCTGTCATCCATTCCATGTCTGTCTGTCATCCATTTGTACATTCCATGTCTGTCTGTCATCCATTCCATGTCTGTCTGTCATCCATTTGTACATTCCATGTCTGTCTGTCATCCATTCCATGTCTGCCTGTCTTACATTTGTACATTCCATGTCTGCCTGTCATCCATTTGTACATTCCATGTCTGCGTGTCATACATTTGTACATTCCATGTCTGTCTGTCATCCATTTGTACATTCCATGTCTGTATGTCATCCATTTGTACATTCCATGTCTGCCTGTCATACATTTGTACATTCCATGTCTGTCTGTCTGTCCATTGTCGTCCATTGTTACATTCCATGTCTGTCTGTCCATCCATCTGTCTGTCTGTCATCCATTTGTTCATCCATGTCTATCTGTGCAAAAGTTTCTTGTGACACCATGATCCAGGCCAGATGTATATAAAGCTTTTCTACAATCTCTAACTTATTCTGACTTGTTGAGCCGCGTGCATTCTGATTGTGGTTGGGCCTCGTGCATTCTGATTGTGGTTGGGCCACATACATTCTGATTGTGGTTGAGCCGCGTGCATTCTGATTGTGGTTGAACTATGTATATTCTGATTGGTTGAGCTGCGTACATTCTGATTGGTTGAGCTGTGTGCATTCTGATTGTGGTTGAGCTGTGTGCATTCTGATTGTGGTTGAGCCGCGTGCATTCTGATTGTGGTTGAGCTATGTATATTCTGATTGGTTGAGCTGCATACATTCTGATTGGTTGAGCTGTGTGCATTCTGATTGTGGTTGAGCTGAGTGCATTCTGATTGTGGTTGAGCTACCGTAAAATTCGAATTAAACGCCCATCCCCTAATTAACGCCCCCCCCCATTTTTTCAAAAAATGAAAATGAAAGTAACTCACCCCAGGCAATATTTAATCCAATTTTATATAATCCAATCACTGGTGTGTTTAAAATAACTGTTAACATTCAACTTGTTCAGAACTATTCTAAATTTTAACACGTAAACCTAACTGTTATAAACCTTAAAACGTAAACAAACTGCCCTTAGTGGCCGGGACTATCATAGTCTGATGAATCACCCGTATCAGTAGAGTTATGTTGGTCCGAGTCGGACAGTGACACACCAGTTCTGCTGGTACTAGCAATATTATCCCTCACTTGTACAGCCATTTCGACATCAACCGGGTCGAACCCTTCAAAATCGCTCGTAGCGCTGTCATCTGAGTCCTGGGAAAATAAATGATCCTCCGACCCATCCATTGCGACCGTGATGCCACACTTCTTAAATGATTTGCGGATCGTTTCTGGGGTTACAGAGTTCCACGAAGTTTTAATCCACTGAAGTACAAGCGGTTTCGGTGGAGCCTTCCGGTTTCCTTTGGGCGTTTTCTGCACAAGTCCAGAGAATAACCACTCATCATATAATTTGCCCATCCTGGCTTTAAATGGCTTATTCCATGATACGTCCGCTGGTTGAAGGCGCGATAGCCCCCTGGAATCACGCACATGTCAGTGTTGCATTGTTGACGTACAAATTCCTTCACGGCATCGGTCAGGTGACCTCTAAAGGCATCCCAAACTAGAAAGCGGCGTCTAGCATTGTTGCGTCCCCATAATTTACGCAACCAAAACAGAATGCTTTGCTCATTCGCCCACGATTTCTTGCCACTTCCACACATGTAGACTATAATGCCACTTGGAATGTCATCTTTTGGTAACGGTCGTACACCAGTCAAATGCACTAAAGGAGACATCTTTGTACCGTCAGCGTAAGCACCTAACGTAACGGTGATTTTCTCGTGGCCCGTGGAAGTAACAGTAATCTCATTCTGTCCACGAATATTGTATGTTGCCTTACCAGGCATTTCTAAATACACTGGCGTTTCATCCATGTTGGCAATATCAGCAGGATCATAGTGACTTAGTCTCGTAAACGGCGCATACGAATGACATATCTCAGGAACTTGTCAACTAAGCCATCTGTGATTTCTACAGACTTTTGCGCTATGTGCGTGGAGCGACGGAAAGAAATGTTATGACGACGCTTGAAACTTGCGAACCATCCACACGATGCTTTGAATGACTGAGAACCATTCTCTCTGTGCAATCGCAATGCCTCGTGTTTGAGACCCTTGCCAGTCACTCGCACACCCGCTGCACGTCTCTGTAAACCAGCGTATCAAACTTTCATCTATGGCTGGAAAACGTACAGTTCTCCCCGCACCAGTGGCACGTTTCCGTGACTTTTTCCACTCTTTAAGGGTTTCTTTCGATTGGCACCACTCGCGCTGTCTACATTGAACAGAATACTGGCTCTGCGTTTGCTTTGCTGCTCAGCAACTTCAACCACCTTCAACTTAAACGAAGCGCTAAAAGATCGGTGTGTTTTATTACGCTCCATTGCAGCAGAATAACACATTTAATACATGTACGCGTTGCAGACAATGTAAACTTTAATCGAGGCAGATAGCGAGCGTTGATTGGTCAATTACGCATGAGGAGACAGAATTACTCCTGGGTTAACCTTGATAAATCAATACACGGAAGGTATGACTAGATTGCGGACGCTTGTACTTTATGTACCTTAATAAGCGCCCTCCTTTTATAAAATGTAACGCCCCCCTGGGCGTTTAATTCGAATTTTACTTTATGTACATTCTGATTGGTTGAGCCGCGTGCATTCTGATTGTGGTTGAGCCGCGTGCATTCTGATTGTGGTTGAGCTATGTACATTCTGATTGGTTGAGCCGCGTGCATTCTGATTGTGGTTGAGCTGAGTGCATTCTGATTGTGGTTGAGCTATGTACATTCTGATTGGTTGAGCCGCGTGCATTCTGATTGTGGTTGAGCCGCGTGCATTCTGATTGTGGTTGAGCTGCGTGCATTCTGATTGTGGTTGAGCTGTGTGCATTCTGATTGTGGTTGAGCTGTGTGCATTCTGATTGTGGTTGAGCCGCGTGCATTCTGATTGTGGTTGAGCTGTGTGCATTCTGATTGTGGTTGGGCCGCGTGCATTCTGATTGGTTGAGCAGTGTACATTCTGATTGTGGTTGAGCTGTGTGCATTCTGATTGTGGTTGGGCCGCGTACATTCTGATTGTGGTTGGGCCTCGTGCATTCTGATTGTGGTTGAGCCACGTGCATTCTGATTGTGGTTGAGCCGTGTGCATTCTGATTGGTTGAGCTGTGTGCATTCTGATTGTGGTTGAGCTATGTATATTCTGATTGGTTGAGCTGTGTACATTCTGATTGGTTGAGCTGTGTGCATTCTGATTGTGGTTGAGCTGCGTACATTCTGATTGTGGTTGAGCCATGTGCATTCTGATTGTGGTTGAGCTGTGTGCATTCTGATTGTGGTTGGGCCGCGTGCATTCTGATTGTGGTTGGGCCTCGTGCATTCTGATTGTGGTTGAGCCACGTGCATTCTGATTGTGGTTGAGCCGTGTGCATTCTGATTGGTTGAGCTGTGTGCATTCTGATTGGTTGAGCTGTGTGCATTCTGATTGTGGTTGAGCTATGTACATTCTGGTTGGTTGAGCTGTGTACATTCTGATTGTGGTTGAGCTGCGTACATTCTGATTGTGGTTGAGCCGTGTGCATTCTGATTGTGGTTGAGCTGAGTGCATTCTGATTGGTTGAGCTGTGTGCATTCTGATTGTGGTTGAGCTGCGTACATTCTGATTGGTTGAGCTGTGTGCATTCTGATTGTGGTTGAGCTGCGTACATTCTGATTGTGGTTGAGCTATGTGCTGTGTGCATTCTGATTGTGGTTGAGCTGCGTACATTCTGATTGGTTGAGCTGCGTACATTCTGATTGGTGAGCTGTGTGCATTCTGATTGTGGTTGAGCTGCGTACATTCTGATTGTGGTTGAGCTATGTATATTCTGATTGGTTGAGCTGCATACATTCTGATTGGTTGAGCTGTGTGCATTCTGATTGTGGTGGAGCTGAGTGTATTCTAATTGGTTGAGCTGCATACATTCTGATTGGTTGAGCTATGTACATTCTGATTGTGGTTGAGCCATGTGCATTTTGATTGTGGTTGAGCTATGTACATTCTGATTGTGGTTGAGCTGTGTGCATTTTGATTGTGGTTGAGCTGTGTGCATTCTGATTGTGGTTGAGCCGCGTGCATTCTGATTGTGGTTGAGCTATGTATATTCTGATTGGTTGAGCTGCATACATTCTGATTTGTTGAGCTGTGTGCATTCTGATTGTGGTTGAGCTGAGTGCATTCTGATTGTGGTTGAGCTGTGTGCATTTTGATTGTGGTTGAGCTGTGTGCATTCTGATTGTGGTTGAGCCGCGTGCATTCTGATTGTGGTTGAGCTATGTATATTCTGATTGGTTGAGCTGCATACATTCTGATTTGTTGAGCTGTGTGCATTCTGATTGTGGTTGAGCTATGTACATTCTGATTGTGGTTGAGCTATGTACATTCTGATTGTGGTTGAGCTGAGTGCATTCTGATTGTGGTTGAGCTATGTACATTCTGATTGTGGTTGAGCTATGTACATTCTGATTGTGGTTGAGCTGTGTGCATTCTGATTGTGGTTGAGCCGCGTGCATTCTGATTGTGGTTGAGCCGCGTGCATTCTGATTGTGGTTGAGCCGCATGCATTCTGATTGTGGTTGAGCCACGTGCATTCTGATTGTGGTTGAGCCGCATGCATTCTGATTGTGGTTGAGCCGCATGCATTCTGATTGTGGTTGAGCCGGGTGCATTCTGATTGTGGTTGAGCTATGTATATTCTGATTGGTTGAGCCGCATACATTCTGATTGTGGTTGAGCCGCATGCATTCTGATTGTGGTTGAGCTATGTGCATTCTGATTGTGGTGAGCTGAGTGCATTCTGATTGTGGTTGAGCTGTGTGCATTTTGATTGTGGTTGAGCTGAGTGCATTCTGATTGTGGTTGAGCTGTGTGCATTCTGATTGTGGTTGAGCCACGTGCATTCTGATTGAGCCGCATGCATTCTGATTGGTTGAGCTACAGGTGTGCATTCTGATTGTGGTGAGCTGAGTGCATTCTGATTGTGGTTGGGCCGCGTGCATTCTGATTGTGGTTGAGCCGCGTGCATTCTGATTGTGGTTGGGTCGCGTGCATTCTGATTGGTTAAGCTGCATGCATTCTGATTGGTTGAGCTGTGTGCATTCTGATTGTGGTTGAGCCGCGTACATTCTGATTGTGGTTGAGCCGCGTGCATTCTGATTGTGGTTGGGTCGCGTGCATTCTGATTGTGGTTGAGCTGCGTACATTCTGATTGTGGTTGGGCCGCGTGCATTCTGATTGTGGTTGAGCCGCGTGCATTCTGATTGGTTGAGCTGACTACATTCTGATTGGTTAAACTGTATGCATTCTGATTGGTTGAGCTGTGTGCATTCTGATTGGTTGAGCTGCATGCATTCTGATTGTGGTTGAGCTGTGTGCATTTTGATTGTGGTTGAGCTATGTGCATTCTGATTGTGGTTGAGCTATGTACATTCTGATTGTGATTGAGCTATGTACATTCTGATTGTGGTTGAGCTATGTGCATTCTGATTGTGGTTGAGCCACGTGCATTCTGATTGTGGTTGAGCAATGTACATTCTGATTGTGGTTGAGCTATGTGTATTCTGATTGTGGTTGAGCTATGTACATTCTGATTGTGGTTGATCCGCATACATTCTGATTGTGGTTGAGCTATGTACGTTCTGTTTGTGGTTGAACTGTGTCCATTCTGATTGTGGTTGAGCCGCATGCATTCTGATTGTGGTTGAGCCGCGTGCATTCTGATTGTGGTTGAGCTATGTACATTCTGATTGTGGTTGAGCTATGTGCATTCTGATTGTGGTTGAGCTATGTGCATTCTGATTGTGGTTGGGCCGCGTACATTCTGATTGTGGTTGAGCTATGTGCATTCTGATTGTGGTTGGGCCACGTGCATTCTGATTGGTTGAGCAGCGTACATTCTGATTGTGGTTGAGCTATGTACATTCTGATTGTGGTTGAGCTATGTGCATTCTGATTGTGGTTGGGCCGCGTACATTCTGATTGTGGTTGAGCCACGTGCATTTTGATTGTGGTTGAGCTATGTGCATTCTGATTGTGGTTGGGCCGCGTACATTCTGATTGTGGTTGAGCTATGTACATTCTGATTGTGGTTGAGCCGCGTGCATTCTGATTGGTTGAGCCGCGTACATTCTGATTGTGGTTGAGCTATGTACATTCTGATTGAGGTTGAGCTATGTGCATTCTGATTGAGGTTGAGCTATGTGCATTCTGATTGTGGTTGGGCCGCGTACATTCTGATTGTGGTTGAGCTATGTACATTCTGATTGTGGTTGAGCCGCGTACATTCTGATTGTGGTTGAGCTATGTACATTCTGATTGTGGTTGAGCTATGTGCATTCTGATTGTGGTTGAGCCGCGTACATTCTGATTGTGGTTGAACTATGTACATTCTGATTGTGGTTGAGCTATGTACATTGTTATTGTGGTTGAGCTATGTGCATTCTGATTGTGGTTGAGCCACGTGCATTCTGATTGTGGTTGAGCTATGTACATTCTGATTGTGGTTGAGCTGCGTGCATTCTGATTGTGGTTGAGCCGCGTGCATTCTGATTGTGGTTGGGCCGCGTACATTCTGATTGTGGTTGAGCTATGTACATTCTGATTGTGGTTGGGCCGCGTACATTCTGATTGTGGTTGAGCTATGTGCATTCTGATTGTGGTTGAGCTGTGTACATTCTGATTGTGGTTGAGCCGCGTGCATTCTGATTGTGGTTGAGCCGCGTGCATTCTGATTGTGGTTGAGCCGCGTGCATTCTGATTGTGGTTGAGCCGCGTGCATTCTGATTGTGGTTGAGCCGCATGCATTCTGATTGGTTGAGCTGTGTGCATTCTGATTGGTTGAGCCGTGTGCATTCTGATTGGTTGAGCTGTGTGCATTCTGATTGGTTGAGCTGCGTACATTCTGTTCCTCTTGAATCCACTAGTGACATTGACTTATTTCGTCCAACAATATATTGCAGTGCATCTGGCAGTGTGATGATGGCTCGGCCGAAAAGCTGTATGGAAGATGTTGTTGCGATTAAAATTATGGACTTGACAAATCAACCTAAGAAGGAATTGCTCATCACTGAAATAGAAGTGATGAAAAAATATCGACACGAAAACATCGTTAACTATCTAGACTGTTACTTTGTTGAAGAAAAGCAAGAATTGTGGGTAATAATGGAGTTTCTGGATGGCGGTCCTCTCACTGATGTTGTCACGGAGACAATAATGAAAGAAGGGCAAATTGCAGCAGTATCAAAGGAATGTCTTCAAGCGTTAGCGTTTTTACATGCTCGTAGCATTATTCATCGGGATATTAAAAGTGACAATGTATTGTTAGCCATGAATGGTCGAGTTAAGTTGACAGACTTTGGGTTTTGTGCTAAGCTAAGTCACGAACAGTCGAAGCGACAGACCATGGTCGGAACACCGTATTGGATGGCTCCAGAGGTCGTGTCAAGGTTAGATTATGTTTTTATACCTTTGTTAGAAAATGTAGAGACCAGTAGTTTTGTATAGACGGTCAGTGGTCAAAATGTTGCACTGCAAATCGCTGGGTCGATCCCTTGTCAAATAATATACATTGGGTATGTAAGCGAACCAGGGATGCGTTCAGAATTGGAGCATCTGCTGTATCCTCCAACAAATAAATTTAATAAAATCTTCAGGAGCTGTCGCCCCAATTATTAACCAGGAGGCAACAGCAAACGTATTGAAAAAATTGAGGTGTAAAATAATTCAACCATAACTAGAGATGTGGTGGTTCTTACATGTGTAGTAATATGTAGCGGGTATGTAGTGGGTATGTACCGGGTATGTACCGGGGCGGGCTTCTACAATTTTCAAAACGAAATTGGTTCAGGTTGAAATCACACCCCAATATATAATATAATATTTTCTTTATCATTTTTATTGTAAAGTTTATTGATATTTGAAGTGCGTGTCAGTCATTAAAAATCGAAAATCTCCGCATACAATGGCTATGGTAGCCAACGAGGTCGAAGTCCAGGTTGACCATGTATGTATGTCAGAGCTGCACGAGTGTATCTATGCAATCGGCTGCCTATGGCATTATCTCAAGTGCGCACTGTGTAGGAAAAATACATGGAATTTACACGGAAATTCCATATCTATTTTTAGACATGCACTTAATTTTAGCAGTTACTTCCCTTATACTTCAACTTGTTACTGCCGAACAACGGTCACGATTAGAACAGTTAGTTAAGTGAAAGTTAAAACAATTTTCTTTCATATATAATCGACTGTCAAAGAAATTAAAAATCGTTGGTAGCTTAGCTGTAAATATCAAACGATTACCCCACTAATTGACATGACAAATTCATAGCCCCAGGTGGCCAGTGTGTACAGGGGTATGTGCCGGGGTATGTCAAATCTCTCTTCTAATACAGCATCACAGAAAGTGGTACGAGCATTAACCACTAGAAGAACACATTAAGAGACATGTTGGTGTTGTATTACCTCCCTTGACAGATAGTTTATACCGAAATGTAAATTGGTCCTTTTTTTTTACTGTTGCGATAAAATCATGTATATTAATTGATAACCAATTTTTACAGTAAAATACTAATTGTGGCAAATGTATAAGCAAACAACATAGATCCTGATCAGACGCGGCGTAAATGTGACTGAAACATTGCAATATTATGTTGATATATTTCTCCAGAAAGCTGTAACTATGGGAATGTTGTTTGTTCGGCAGGTTAAGCATTAAAGGTAACATTGCAATATTATGTTGCATTAAAGGTAACATTGCAATATTATGTTGCATTAAAGGTAACATTGCAATATTATGTTGCATTAAAGGTAACATTGCAATATTATGTTGCATTAAAGGTAACATTGCAATATTATGTTGCATTAAAGGTAACATTGCAATATTATGTTGCATTAAAGGTAACATTGCAATATTATGTTGCATTAAAGGTAACATTGCCATATTATGTTGTATTATGTTGATATATTTCTCCAGAAAGCACTATGGGAAGAAGGTGGATATTTGGAGCCTCGGAATCATGATCATTGAGATGCTCGAGGGCGAGCCGCCGTACCTGAACGAGACGCCGCTCAAGGCCATATACAAGATCGCAACGAAGGGCAGGCCGGAAGTAAAAAACTTCCAGAAATTGTCGCCGGAGCTACAGGACTTCCTGAATAAAACTCTCGATGTTGATGTGGACAAGAGAGCAAGCTCTGAGGATCTTCTCTTGCACCCCTTCCTTAATAAAGCAATGGAATTGTCCACCCTGCGCCCATTAATCCTGGCTGCCAAACAAGCTACAGGACATTAAGCTAAACTTTTAAAATGTGTGGGGCCCGCAATGTTGGGCAGTCAAAACCGCCGGTTATAACCGGTCCGTCCGGTCAATACTCCCAAAGTGGTCAATACCGGTCAATACTGGTCGATTGGATAGTCAATTGGGTATTTGTTAAGAAATGTTTTATTTTAATATCAATAATGCATTTAAAAACCCTGCTATACCATTTAGCTTCTATATAGAGTAAATTAAAGTTATATCTGATTCAACAGATCAACATTTGACTGTCTGATTTTTTATTCTTCAGCGTTTGCACTCTTTACAAGTGGTTTTGAGATTTTTGCCATCTCCCGAGACATTATAGATAGGATCTTTAGGTTTCATTTTGACTGATAGCTGAACAGTATCAAAGTAATGAATGATGATTCTAAGAGATATTTGTTGTTGCTTTTTAAGTGCTTAATTTGTCATCCAAATTTTAGAACTATTGTAAGGTGTAAAAAAAACACAAAGTGGCCTTCACAGCTAATTATCAAGCAACACCTGCAGCTTTTTTTTTATTACATAAATTGAGTCATGAAAGATCAAACAATATTTTACTTTACTAATCATTCATATTCCCATGTATTGATTACACTACGGGTCATTATGGGTGCTTCTCTTACAGTTGTCCAATCGACCAGTATCGACCACTATTAAAACCAGTATTGACCGGCGGCCTTGTCAATACTCAATTGACCAGTCAATATGTCAACATTGTGGGGGGGGGGGGCTAAAGCTAGACCATTTCCGTACTAGCCTAGGGAGACGGGAGAAGTGTGTGGTATATTAACCTAGGGAGAAGTGTGTGGTATATTAACCTAGGGAGACGGGAGAAGTGTGTGGTATATTAACCTAGGGAGATGGGAGACGTGTGTGGTATATTAACCTAGGGAGATGGGAGAAGTGTGTGGTATATTAACCTAGGGAGAAGTGTGTGGTATATTAACCTAGGGAGATGGGAGAAGTGTGTGGTATACTAACCTAGGGAGACGGGAGAAGTGTGTGGTATATTAACCTAGGGAGACGGGAGAAGTGTGTGGTATATTAACCTAGGGAGATGGGAGAAGTGTGTGGTATATTAACCTAGGGAGACGGAGAAGTGTGTGGTATATTAACCTAGGGAAACGGCAGAAGTGTGTGGTATATTACCTAGGGAGACGGGAGAAGTATGTGGTATATTATCCTAGGGAGACGGGGAAAGTGTGTGGTATATTAACCTAGGGAGACGGCAGACGTGTGTGGTATATTAACCTAGGGAGATGGCAGACGTGTGTGGTATATTAACCTAGGGAGACGGGAGAAGTGTGTGGTATATTATCCTAGGGAGACGGGGAGAAGTGTGTGGTATATTACCTAGGGAGACGGGAGAAGTGTGTGGTATATTATCCTAGGGAGACGGGGAGAAGTAGGGTATATTAACCTAGGGAGACGGGAGAAGTGTGTGGTATATTAACCTAGGGAGACGGGAGAAGTGTGTGGTATTATCCTAGGGAGACGGGGAGAAGTGTGTGGTATATTAACCTAGGGAGACGGGAGAAGTGTGTGGTATATTATCCTAGGGAGACGGGAGAAGTGTGTGGTATATTATCCTAGGGAGACGGGGAGAAGTGTGTGGTATATTATCCTAGGGAGACGGGGAGAAGTGTGTGGTATATTATCCTAGGGAGACTGGGAGAAGTGTGTGGTATATTAACCTAGGGAAACGGCAGAAGTGTGTGGTATATTAACAGGGTTCATTCTAGGTCAGAATTTTTGGGAGAAGTGAGAAAGCGCGTGATCGCTTCCTTAAATGGTGTTCTTTAATATACTTCTGCAAAATAGGGTTAAAATGCACAGTACAACCATTAAATACAACATTTGAATAGGAGTGCTTTATAATGGGCCAAGTGACTAGACAAAATTTAGTTTGAAAATCGTAAAAACCAAACTTTAGGGAGAAGTGGGGCCCCCAGAGGGTGAAGTCAGGGTCCCTAGGGCGACAATTTCGCCCTCTAAACTGATCCCTGTATTAACCTAGGGAGATGGCAGAAGTGTATGGTATATTAACCTAGGGAGACGGGAGAAGTGTGTGGTATATTAACCCAGAGAGGAGTTTGTGGTACATGTATAATTAGCCATTATGAATCGAGATTGTTGTTCCCCGTCTCCCCGTCTTAGGTTTAGAGTTTTGAAACAATTTCTGTTATATATATATGTCTAGGTATACTTCAGTTGGGTGGGTGTGGTGTGTATGTGTAGTGGTTGTTATTTTTGTACATGTGTCTATACTACACTATTCCAGTTTAGCTGTCAAGGTCATTCCAGAGATTTCTTATATTCTACATTGAACCGTGGGAATATCCTCGTCTTGTCGGTGGGACCACTTTCCAAGATCGATTTGCAGACCAGGATCGGGCAAATCGACGTTTCATCTTGCGTTTCCAAAATTGGGAGGCATTGTAATAGTTTATCAACATAACTATCTTTGTCCATAACGATCCATATGATGGAATCAGTCTGGTTGTCTCCCAGAGAGGGGGGAGACTATGGAACCAGTCTGGTTGTCTCCCAGAGGGGGGATACTATGGAACCAGTCTGGTCGTCTCCCAGAGAGGGGGGATACTATGGAACCAGTCTGGTTGTCTCCCAGAGAGGGGGGAGACTATGGAATCAGTCTGGTTGTCTCCCAGAGAGGGGGGAGACTATGGAACCAGTATCTTCGAGTTCTGGCAGAATTTCATTGTTTTGTATGAAATGCATTTTTCAAGGTGGGGTACAATATAGTCATTCGATGTTTCATAGTTCTACTATGGAGTTTTTTTGTAGCAAATATCACTTTTTAAAACTGTATTATTACTATTAGGCATTGTTCGTACTCCACGACATTTTTACAGCTGGCAGCGACTTTAAACCTCACTACTGCCTATACGACGACCCACCTACTTTGGCATCCACTCGCAGTATAAAAGATATTTTAACAATTGGTATCCACTCATTCGGCTTCTCACCGACATAATACAAGTTGTTGAAAAAATATAAATAGCTGCTATTCTGGATCGGGTGTGTGTGAGGAAGGGTTTGAATATTACCTCCGTAGTTAAACCTGTAGTTAGTTCGCACGGACAGGTGGTTTTTGTCCGGATACTCTCTTCCCACATACGCTCCGCTTTCATCCGTGCCCGTGAGAGTGGTGATCAAAGTAATACAGCATTTATAATTACTCTGTAGAACCATATGGAGATAGGGGTCAGCTGGCATGCATCATGTAATTTATGTGCACATTATATACTTCGCTTAAATATAATGCATGTAAGTTGACCATCCGATGACGTTGGTGCACAAGCAATTGTAATGCAGTTAGCCTGTATAAATGGTCTCTTCTCATCTACCTTCGTTGTTATATTGCAAACCATGATTGATGAAAGTATTACCACCATTGTAAATTAAAGTCGACGATCCTTGAAAGCTATTTGATTGGTCGACTGAGAAAAGTCTCAGCGAGAGGCGGCCATTTTTCTTAGTCAACCAATCATTCGGCTTAATTAAATGTGCGTGAAATTGTTCTGAACAAATTATTTTTTATATATTAAATTTAATCTTTTGATAATATTTACATGTTCCTAACAAAAATGAGTTGTGAAATTATTGTGGTATGATAAATGCGAATCAAGCCGTTGATGAGAATACAACGGGTGGATTCCGGCTACCTATTTTAGCGAAACAAGTTTTCAATTTTTATCACTCGAGACCTGATGGAATCCATCGCCACGAGAGAAGATGCAACGTGGGCACAACGCTCCATTGAGAGCTATCACGACTTCCACTACTGATTTAATTTCCGGTAAAGCACATCGTATTCAGATGTGTGTTATTGGTCGCCTCCCTTACCATTCTTAACGTCTCGTCTTTAGTTCACAGTTGGGGGAGTATGCTTGCTAGTGAATGTTATTGTTGTGTGGGAGTATGCTTGCTAGTGAATGTTATTGTTGTGTGTAGATCATACTCATGTGTTTGTACCGTCACTTCCATCTATATATTCATCTTAACTAATTTTTATAGTAAATAAAGTAATCTTTTAATGTCTGGCGTTTATTATTTCGTTCCCGAGAATATACAGGGTTCATTCTAGGTCAGAATTTTTGGGAGAAGTGTGAAAGCACGTGATCACTTCCTTAAATGGTGTTCTTTAATATACTTCTGCAAAATAGGGTTAAAATGCACAGTACAACCATTAAATACAACATTTGAATAGAAGGAGTGCTTTATAATGGGCCATGACTAGACACAATTTTGTTTGAAAATTGTAAAAACCAAACTTTTTTTTAGGGAGAAGTGGGGCCCCCAGAGGGCGAAGTCAGGGTCCCTGCGACAATTTCGCCCACTAGAATGATCCCTGATATATATAAGAATGGCCTCCATCTTGTCCTGTCTATATTTCATAACATGTAGAATACAGGTTCCACCCTACCTCGGTGCAAAGTCAAGATCACACTTGCCCGTCAACAGTCTTATTTACCATTTTGTATGTGTTAAATTTCGGTAAAATGTGCCACCATATGGTGACTATTGGTAGAAACCAAGGTCACACTTTGAGGTCAAGGTCACACTTTTGAGGTCACAACTGATTGACATGCTGGTACGACCCTGACCCAATATGGTTGGAATATGCATTGCACATCATCTCAATGTGGTGAATATCTCCGCCAAATTTCATGAAAATCCTTCGTGGTTTAGAATCGATAAAGAAACGAAATATTTCAAAGGCGTCGTATATTCCATTTCCAGGAAATGTGCGACAAATGTTCACGAAATGGAGACGCAGCGTAGAATCTCTGCATTTCATTCATACATATGTCGCAGGGTGAGAAAAAAGTCAGTACCGCAATAGATACAAAGAAATACGTGTAAAACAATTAGAAATTAAATTACGATTAATCAGGGATCATTCTAGAGGGCGATGTGGGCGAAATTGTTATTTTTTGGTTTTTACAATTTTCAAACAAAACTTGGTCTAGTAACATACACTGGCCCTTTATAAAGCACTCCTATTCAAATGTTGTATTTAATGGTTGTACTGTGCATTTTAACCCTATTTTGCAGAAGTACATTAAAGAATACCATTTACGGAAGCGATCACGCGCTTTCTCACTTCTCCCAAAAATTCTGACCTAGAATGAACCGTTAATAATTAATTATTGCTGTATACGACTTGATCTGGTACAAAAAGCAAATGGGTTGGGCTACAAAGTTATGACAACATTATTTACAGCCCTTCCCATCTATGTTGTGCCCACATCAGATCAATATGAAGATGAACTTGCAGGTGGAAAGGTCTAGTGATTAGATACACATGTGTTACTATCACTCATATCTCTGGAACTCTCCACAAATGTTTATCATATTAAGACGACATGTAATGTGCAACTTTCAGCTGGATGTACAGATGAACCACTCGTGTTGTGCAATCAATACATTGCAACTACTATAGTACAGGTTTAAATGTTTCAAATTGATGATTTGAGTATTCCGTTTATGAACTACTTTCCTGCAGCCTACACATCCACACACCTGCCTGCAGCCTACATGTCCACACACATACCTGCCTGCAGCCTACACATGCATACATCTGTCTGCAGCCTACCCATACACACATCTGCCTACACATGCACACATCTGCATGCAGCCCACACATCTGCCTGCAGCCTACACATGCACACATTTGCCTGCAGCCTACACATGCACACATCTGCCTGCAGCCTACCCATGCACACATCTGCATGCAGCCTACACATCCACACATCTGCCTACACATCCACACACCTGCCTGCTGCCTACACATCCACACACCTGCATGCAGCCTACACATGCACACATTTGCCTGCAGCCTACACATGCACACATCTGCCTGCAGCCTACCCATGCACACATCTGCATGCAGCCTACACATCCACACATCTGCCTGCACATCCACACACCTGCCTGCTGCCTACACATCCACACACCTGCATGCAGCCCACATGCACACATCTGCCTGCTGCCTACACATCCACACACCTGCCTGCTGCCTACACATCCACACACCTGCATGCAGCCTACACATCCACACACCTGCCTGCTGCCTACACATCCACACACCTGCATGTAGCCTACACATCCACACACCTGCCTGCTGCCTACACATCCACACACCTGCATGCAGCCTACACACCTGCATGCAGCCTACACATCTACACACCTGCATGCAGCCTACACATCCACACACCTGCCTGCTGCCTACACATCCACACACCTGCATGTAGCCTACACATCCACACACCTGCCTGCTGCCTACACATCCACACACCTGCATGTAGCATACACATCTACACCCTTAGCTTCCGACATTTGTAGTATGTTGCATGGACTCGATAAAGCATGTAAATCGATGCAAGGCCTGCTCAAAGATAGCATGGTATACATAAACAATGTCCTCAACATGACCAGCATACATGATCAGCCAACATGATCAGCATACATGACCAGCATACATGATCAGCATACATGACCAGCATACATGACCAGCAACATTATCAGCATACATGACCAGCAACATTATCAGCATACATGACCAGCATACATGATCAGCAACATGACCAGCATACATGACCAGCATACATGACCAGCAACATGTTCAGCAACATGACCAGCATACATGACCAGCAACATGTTCAGCATACATGACCAGCATACATGATCAGCATACATGACCAGCAACATGTTCAGCATACATGACCAGCATACATGATCAGCAACATGTTCAGCAACATGACCAGCAACATGTTCAGCAACATGACCAGCATACATGATCAGCATAAATCTGTGCAACTTATTTCCATGTGATATATGTACACATCTGAATAATTGTTTTATGTTGACTACCGGTATTTATGTTGACTACCGGTATTTATGTTGACTTCCGGTATTTATGTTGACTTCCGGTATTTATGTTGACTACCGGTATTTATGTTGACTACCGGTATTTATGTTGACTTCCGGTATTTATGTTGACTTCCGGTATTTATGTTGACTTCCGGTATTTATGTTGACTACCGGTATTTTGAATTTATAAGATTGAGGTAAGTGTGATGAGATCTAAGGTAGATAACACTGCAATGTTTTCGTGATACGTCCGGTCTATATACCCGTTTATTGACTTGCAGTATGTTCTTTCACACTTCCGATATGCATACCTGTCTACTTATGGCGGTCCGCGAGAGGGAGATTGGGGTCATATGGACTGGGATTTCCATAAACTACCCCCAGACATATCACCTGACGAATGGTAATGTCCTGGTAGTGTTTCTGTCTCCAAAATACAGGTGAACAGAACAGCTTCCTGGTGAACAGAACAGCTTCCTGGTGAACACACGTCTGTACACGGGTATGGAAGTATGTTTCTGCCAGTACTTGAGTTCGCTCGTAAAATAAAGTCTTTATTATTATTATAGCATGCAAATGGTTTGTACCACAAGTTTTAGGTAACATTTAAATTAGTTTTAATGACAATGGTGATGTTAACGCGATGGTGTAAACTGGATAATGGGTCTGAATCTTCCAATAACCCCCCCTGGACAAAATGGTTTTGAAAATACCCTCTAAAGCCCCATTCACAAAAACAAACTTCCTTAAAGAGCCTTTATTTTCTGAAAAAGTACATTGTGTCGTCTGTTCTTTAATGCATGCCGTCCTCGGCCTCTTCGGAGGCAGTCTGGCACACTTCAGCCATCAGTAGAAGTAGAGCATCGAACGAGTCAACGGAACGGTCCACGTCTTCCTACAAACGTAAAATATACCACGCTATAGATAATTGTACATACACATTTATATTACAAGTTCTTACAAACATGAGCTTAATCGTTATGGAGATCTCATTCCTGATGTACCATGATGGAGACCTCATTCCTGATGTACCATGATGGAGACCTCATTCCTAATGTACCATGATGGAGCATGGAGACCTCATTCCTGATGTACCATGATGGAGTATGGAGACATCATTCATGATGTACCATGATGGAGTATGGAGATCTCATTCCTGATGTACCATGATGGAGTATGGAGACCTCATTCCTGATGTACCATGATGGAGACCTCATTCCTGATGTACCATGATGGAGTATGGAGACCTCATTCCTGATGTACCATGATGGAGACCTCATTCCTAATGTGCCATGATGGAGTATGGAGACCTCATTCCTAATGTACCATGATGGAGTATGGAGACCTCATTCCTAATGTACCATGATGGAGACCTCATTCCTGATGTACCATGATGGAGACCTCATTCTTAATGTACCATGATGGAGTATGGAGACCTCATTCCTAATGTACCATGATGGAGTATGGAGACCTCATTCCTGATGTACCATGATGGAGACCTCATTCTTAATGTACCATGATGGAGTATGGAGACCTCATTCCTAATGTACCATGATGTAGTATGGAGACCTCATTCCTGATGTACCATGATGGAGTATGGAGACCTCATTCCTGATGTACCATGATGGAGACCTCATTCTTAATGTACCATGATGGAGTATGGAGACCTCATTCCTAATGTACCATGATGTAGTATGGAGACCTCATTCCTGATGTACCATGATGGAGTATGGAGACCTCATTCCTGATGTACCATGATGGAGACCTCATTCCTAATGTACCATGATGGAGTATGGAGACCTCATTCCTAATGTACCATGATGGAGTATGGAGACCTCATTCCTAATGTACCATGATGGAGACCTCATTCCTGATGGAGCATGGAGACCTCATTCCTAATGTACCATGATGGAGTATGGAGACCTCATTCCTAATGTACCATGATGGAGTATGGAGACCTCATTCCTAATGTACCATGATGGAGACCTCATTCCTGATGGAGCATGGAGACCTCATTCCTGATGTACCATGATGGAGACCTCATTCCTAATGTACCATGATGGAGTATGGAGACCTCATTCCTGATATACCATGATGGAGACCTCATTCCTGATGTACCATGATGGAGACCTCATTCCTAATGTACCATGATGGAGTATGGAGACCTCATTCCTGATGTACCATGATGGAGACCTCATTCCTGATGTAGCATAATGGAGACTTCATTCCTGATGGAGCATGGAGACCTCATTCCTGATGTACCATGATGGAGTATGGAGACCTCATTCCTGATGGAGCATGGAGACCTCATTCCTGATGTACCATGGTGGAGCATGGAGACCTCATTCCTGATGTACCATGATGGAGTATGGAGACCTCATTCCTGATGTACCATGATGGAGACCTCATTCCTGATGTACCATGATGGAGTATGGAGACCACATTCCTGATGTACCATGATGGAGTATGGAGACCTCATTCCTGATGTACCATGATGGAGTATGGAGACCTCATTCCTGATGTACCATCATGGAGACCTCATTCCTGATGTACCATGATGGAGACCTCATTCCTGATGTACCATGATGGAGTATGGAGACCTCATTCCTAATATACCATGATGGAGACCTCATTCCCGATGTACCATGATGGAGTATGGAGACCTCGTTCCTGATGTACAATGATGGATTATGGAGACCTCATTCCTGATGTACCATCATGGAGACCTCATTCCTGATGTACCATGATGGAGACCTCATTCCTGATGTACCATGATGGAGTATGGAGACCTCATTCCTAATGTACCATGATGGAGACCTCATTCCCGATGTACCATGATGGAGTATGGAGACCTCGTTCCTGATGTACAATGATGGATTATGGAGACCTCATTCCTGATATACCATGATGGAGACCTCATTCCTGATGTACCATGATGGAGACCTGATGTACCATGATGGAGACCTCATTCCTGATGTACCATGATGGAGTATGGAGACCTCGTTCCTGATGTACAATTATGGAGACCTCATTCCTGATGCACCATGATGGAGTATGGAGACCTCATTCCTGATGTACCATGATGGATTATGGATACCTCATTCCTGATGCACCATGATGGAGTATGGAGACCTCATTCCTGATGTACAATGATGGAGAGAGAAGAAGCAATGTGGACACTACCGTGATTCTGGCGGGGTTCAAACTCAAAACCTATATGGTGGATGCTCTTCGGGATAGAACTGCTCTAATAAACACAAATATCCACTATAGTCCGCCACCGTGGTCGAGTGGTTAAGGTCGCTGACTTGTATACCACTGTAACCTATCATCACTGATGGTCATGGGTTTGAGCCCCGCTCAGACCGTGTCATTTATATGAAAAAGTTGGCAGTTTCTTACAGAGGTTGGTGCACCCAAGTACTGGTTAACCGTTGGAGCCTGCCCAGGAAAGGTGTTGTTAGGTAAATTGCCCGCCGGCGATATAGCCCAAAATGGTGCTGATGCAGGCGTAAAACCCGAAATATAACATAGCAAATATCTTCTATAGTTTTATGCAATATGTATCAATTAACGCTTTATCTAAATGCTATGGTAAGTTTATGAAACATGGTTGACTTATTGAACAGTCAACACATTACCAAATATGGCCACGACGCTAAATCTAAATATGGCCATGACGATAAATATAGCCATGGCGATAAATCTAAATATGGCCATGACGATAAATCTAAATATGGCCATGACGATAAATCTAAATATAGCCACGACGATAAATCTAAATATGACGATAAATCTAAATATGGCCATGATAAATCTAAATATGGCCATGACGATAAATCTAAATATGGCCATGACGATAAATCTAAATATGGCCATGAAGATAAATCTAAATATGGCCATGACGATAAATCTAAATATGGCCATGATGATAAATCTAAATATGGCCATGACAATAAATCTAAATATGGCCATGACGATAAATCTAAATATGGCCATGACGATAAATATATAATAACGGGTTTTAAAATAATCACAATGTTGTAAAAGTTCACAGATATTCCTACATAAGGAATGATCTAACATTTAATGTTCACATACACAAATATCCATCTTTCCGGCGGTAACACTAATATCAATATGTAGACGTCGGGGATAGTAGTAGTATACTGATGAAGTCGAGTCATCCAGGCGAAACGTTGGATGTGTGTTTATGTGAATACTATAATGTTATTATTGTCCGATTATTTCACTTACATACACGTTTTGGAGTCACTTCAAAGATGGGGAAATACTATTACGATTGTACAGCGCCATGGTGGACCTTTAACTTAATATAAAGCTTACCTCTTCTTCAACCATTTTAGCGAGTCCCTCGCATATCTTCAACAGTAATATGACTTGGTTTTGTTTGTGTTCTTTGTCATCCGGCATAAATCCCATATCGACCTTCTGCATGCCTCCATTCTGTTGACCTCCCATGCCGCCATTCCGTTGACCTCCCATGCCGCCATTCTGTTGACCTCCCATACCCCTAAGCGGTGGACCTCCCATGCCACCAATCGGTTGACCTCCCATGCCACCATTCTGTTCACCTCCCATGCCACCATTCGGTTGACCTCCCATGCCACCAAGCGGTAAACCTCCCATGCCCCTAAGCAGTTGACCTCCCATGCCACCATTATGTTGACCTCCCATACCCCTAAGCGGTGGAACTCCCATGCCACCATTCGGTTGACCACCCTTGCCACTATTCAATTGACCTCCCATGCCACCAAACAGTTGACCTCCCATGCCACCATTCTGTTGATCTCCCATGCCACCATTCTGTTGACCTCCCATGCCCCTAAGCGGTAGACCTCCCATGCCACCATTCTGTTGACCTCCCATGCCACCATTCTGTTTACCTCCCTTACTGCTGCCAAAAGGTTGAACGTTCATAGCACCCTATTACAAAGAGAATAAAGAACATGCAGTGGATTAATACATGTTATTTCTCATTTTCCCCTTTTTCTATTAGTATCATTAAATTTAGTAAAGTACTAGCACAACTCTTGTATTCACTCTCTTTGTTAATTACAATCTAATACACTAATGTTGTTTAAACTTTATTTACCGATTAACGCAGTGGTTAGCGCACTCGCTTCTCACCAATGCGACCCGGGTTCGATCCTCGGACCAGGAATTATGTGAGATGGTACGATGGTCGCCAGATCGGACAGGTGGGTTTTCTCCGGTTTCCTCCCACATGAATGACCACATTTACACTTTCATCCGTGCCAATGAGAGTGATTAATACAAGTTGCTAATTGTTTTGTTAAATTTTTTAAACTATTTATTTTACAACGATTGCGAAGCAAGTTTTAACAACTTATATTAATCACTCTCGTTGGCTCGGATGAAAGCGTAAATGTGGTCATTCATGTGGGAGGAAACCGGAGTACCCGGAGAAAACCCACCTGTCCGATCTGGCGACTATCGTACCATCTCACATAATTCCTGGTCCGAGGATCGAACCCGGGTCGCATTGGTGAGAAGCGAGTGCGCTAACCACTGCGTTAATCGGTTCGCAATTGTTTTATAATAAATAAAGTTTAAACCTACCCTATCATGTATGACTGGTTGTTCTGTGGATCCCGGTGGGCGGTGGTGGCCGTGTTTCTGCCCATCTTTGTGTTCACCGCCTCCCTTTGCGAATAATCTTAGTAAGTCATCCTCATCATGCTTGTTTGCACCCTTTAAACAGAGATACATGTTTTGCATGGAAAATACTAAAAGACTAAATGTTGCGCTTTATTCCCAAAGAGTGGCAACATGTTTCTTTTAGATGCAGTATAAAATTCTTTAATCTATCATCTGATTATGAGAATTGGGTCTTATATCTTTAAGCAGTGTGTGTGTCTGTGTGTTTTAGCATCTAATCATTTTAAATTTTGGAGGATAGTGCAATGATACAGACAAGAGACCCATTCCAGAATCTGCTCTGTTCTATTACGTGCACGGCGTACGTACAGCAACGACACGAAACCTCGGTGTAAATACGCGTTATCTTATATCTACCCCAGCATTATCTTATATCTAACCCAGTATTATCTTATATCTACCCCAGCGTTATCTACCCCAGCGTTTTCTTATATCTACCCTGGCATTATCTTATATCTACCCCAGCGTTATCTACCCCAGCGTTATCTTATATCTACCCCAGCATTATCTTATATCTACCCCAGCATTATCTTATATCTACTCCAGCATTATCTTATACCTACCACAGCATTATCTTATACCTACCACAGCATTATCTTATATCTACCTCAGCGCTATCTTATATCTACCCCAGCGTTATCTACCCCGGTGCTATCTTATATCTACCCCAGCGTTATCTTATATCTACCCCAGCATTATCTTATATCTACCCCGGCATTATCCTATATCTACCTTAGCGTTATCTTATATCTACCCAAACGTTATCTTATATCTACCCCGGCGTTATCTTATATCTACCCCAGCATTATCTTATATCTACCCTAGCATTATCTTATATCTACCCCAGCATTATCTTATATCTACCCTAGCATTATCTTATATCTAACCCAGCATTATCTTATATCTACCTTAGCTTTATCTTATATCTACCCCAGCATTATCTTATATCTACCTTAGCTTTATCTTATATCTACCCCAGCATTATCTTATATCTAACCCAGCACTATCTTATATCTACCTTAGCTTTATCTTATATCTACCCCAGCATTATCTTATATCTACCCCAGCATTATCTTATATCTACCTTAGCTTTATCTTATATCTACCCCAGCATTATCTTATATCTACCTTAGCATTATCTTATATCTACCTTAGCTTTATCTTATATCTACCCCAGCATTATCTTATATCTACCTTAGCATTATCTTATATCTACCCCAGCTTTATCTTATATCTACCCCAGCATTATCTTATATCTACCATAGCTTTATCTTATATCTACCCCAGCATTATCTTATATCTACCCCAGCATTATCTTATATCTACCTTAGCATTATCTTATATCTACCCCAGCGTTATCTTATATCTACCCAGTTTTTTTTGTTTTTTTGTTTTTTTTTTTGGTTTTTTTGTTTTTTTTATCTACCCCAGCATTATCTTATATCTACCATAGCTTTATCTTATATCTACCCCAGCATTATCTTATATCTACCCCAGCATTATCTTATATCTACCTTAGCATTATCTTATATCTACCCCAGCGTTATCTTATATCTACCCAAGCGTTATCTTATATCTACCCCAGCATTATCTTATATCTACCTTAGCATTATCTTATATCTACCCCAGCATTATCTTATATCTACCCAAGTGTTATCTTATATCTACCCAAACGTTATCTTATATCTACCCCGGCATTATCTTATATCTACCCTAGCATTATCTTATATCTAACCCAGCATTATCTTATATCTAACCCAGCATTATCTTATATCTACCCTAGCATTATCTTATATCTACCCTAGCATTATCTTATATCTACCCAAACGTTATCTTATATCTACCCAAACGTTATCTTATATCTACCCAAACGTTATCTTATATCTACCCAAACGTTATCTTATATCTACCCCAGCATTATCTTATATCTACCCCAGCATTATCTTATATCTGCCCCAGCATCATCTTATATCTCCCCCAGCTTTATCTTATATCTACCCCAGCATTATCTTATATCTACCCTAGCATTATCTTATATCTACCCAAGTGTTATCTTATATCTACCCAAGTGTTATCTTATATCTCCCCCAGCATTATCTTATATCTACCCTAGCATTATCTTATATCCAACCCAGCATTATCTTATATCTAACCCAGCATTATCTTATATCTACCCTAGCATTATCTTATATCCAACCCAGCATTATCTTATATCTAACCCAGCATTATCTTATATCTACCCTAGCATTATCTTATATCTAACCCAGCATTATCTTATATCTACCCTAGCATTATCTTATATCTAACCCAGCATTATCTTATATCTACCCTAGCATTATCTTATATCCAACCCAGCATTATCTTATATCTACCCTTGCATTATCTTATATCTACCCTAGCATTATCTTATATCTACCCCAGCGTTATCTTATATCTACCCCGGTGTTATCTTATATCTACCCCAGCATTATCTTATGTCTACCCCAGCATTATCTTATATCTACCCCAGCGTTATCTTATATCTACCCCAGCATTATCTTATATCTACCCCAGCGTTATCTTATATCTACCCCAGCATTATCTTATATCTACCCCAGCATTATCTTATATCTAACCCAGCATTATCTTATATCTACCCCAGCGTTATCTTATATCTACCCCAGCATTATCTTATATCTAACCCAGCATTATCTTATATCTACTCCAGCTTTATCTTATATCTACCCCAGCTTTATCTTATATCTCCCCAGCGCTATCTTATATCTCCCCTAGCATTATCTTATAACTACCCCAGCATTATCTTATATCTAACCCAGCATTATCTTATATCTCCCCAAGCGTTATCTTATATCTCCCCCAGCTTTATCTTATATCTGCCCCAGCGTTATCTTATATCTCCCCCAGCGTTATCTTATATCTACCCCAGAATTATCTTATATCTACTCCAGCATTATCTTATATCTACTCCAGCATTATCTTATACCTACCACAGCATTATCTTATATCTACCTCGGCGCTATCTTATATCTACCCAAGTGTTATCTTATATCTACCCAAACGTTATCTTTTATCTACCCAAACGTTATCTTTTATCTACTCCAGCGTTATCTTATATCCACACCAGCATTATCCTATATCTACCCCATCGCTATCTTATATCTACCCCAGCTTTATTTCATATCTACTCCAGCGTTATCTTATATCTACCCCAGCTTTATCTTATATGTACCCCAGTTTTATCTTATGTCCACCCCAACGTTATCTTATAACCACCCCAGCTTTATCTTATATCTACTATATAATAATGTTTATTATAGTGTCACCTCAATTGAAAGAGCCAGGCATTAGATATTTATGAGACACCTCTTGTTTTATGAACATCAGTACTTCCCTAATCCTATTCTTGTAGGCTATTGCTTAACTAGCTGGCATGGCAGCTCACTAACAGGCCACATCAGTACCCCAAATTAGGTTCGAACTTTCGACCTCCCGCTCCGTTTATCTGACACCTACACCACGTTTATCAGACACCTACACCACGTTTATCAGACACCTACACCACGTTTATCAGACACCCACACCACGTTTATCAGACACCCACACCACGTTTATCAGACACCCACACCATGTTTATCAGACACCCACACCACGTTTATCAAACACCCACACCACGTTTATCAGACACCTACACCACGTTTATCAGACACCCACACCACGTTTATCAGACACCCACACCACGTATATCAGACACATACACCACGTTTATCAGACACATACACCACGTTTATCAGACACCCACACCACGTTTATCAGACACCCACACCACGTTTATCAGACACCCACACCACGTTTATCAGACACATACACCACGTTTATCAGACACATACACCACGTTTATCAGACACCCACACCACGTTATCAGACACCCACACCACGTTTATCAGACACCCATACCACGTTTATCAGACACATACACCATGTTTATCAGACACCAACACCACGTTTATCAGACACCCACACCACGTTTATCAGACACCCACACCACGTTTATCAGACACCCACACCACGTATATCAGACACATACACCACGTTTATCAGACACATACACCACGTATATCAGACAACTACACCACGTTTATCAGACACATACACCACGTTTATCTGACACATACACCACGTTTATCAGACACATACACCACGTTTATCAGACACATACATCACGTATATCAGACACATACACCACATTTATCAGACACCTACTCCACGTTTATCTGACACCTACTCCACGTTTATCAGACACATACACCACGTATATCAGACACATACACCACGTTTATCAGACACATACACCACGTTTATCAGACACATACACCACGTTTATCAGACACATACACCACGTATATCAGACACATACACCACGTTTATCAGACACCTACACCACGTATATCAGACACCTACACCACGTTTATCAGACACCTACACCACGTATATAAGACACCTACACCACGTATATCAGACACCTATACCACGTTTATCAGACACCTACACCACTTATATCAGACACATGCACCACGTATATCAGACACCTACACCACATGTATCAGACACCTACACCACGTATATCAGACACATACATCACGTATATCAGACACCTACACCACTTATATCAGACACATACACCACGTATATCAGACACCTACACCACGTGATGAAAGCGTAAATGTGGTCATTCATGTGGGAGGAAACCGGAGTACCCGGAGAAAACCCACCTGTCCGATCTGGCGACCATCGTACCATCTCACATAATTCCTGGTCCGAGGATCGAACCCGGGTCGCATTGGTGAGAAGCGAGTGCGCTAACCACTGCGCTAATCGGTTCGCAATTGTTTTAAAATAAATAAAGTTTAAACCTACCCTATGATGTATGACTGGTTGTTCTGTGGATCCCGGTGGGCGGTGGTGGCCGTGTTTCTGCCCATCTTTGTGTTCACCGCCTCCCTTTGCGAATAATCTTAGTAAGTCATCCTCATCATGCTTGTTTGCACCCTTTAAACAGAGATACATGTTTTGCATGGAAAATACTAAAAGACTAAATGTTGCGCTTTATTCACAAAGAGTGGCAAAATGTTTCTTTTAGATGCAGTATAAAATTCTTTAATCTATCATCTGATTATGAGAATTGGGTCTTATATCTTTAAGCAGTGTGTGTGTCTGTGTGTTTTAGCATCTAATCATTTTAAATTTTGGAGGATAGTGCAATGATACAGACAAGAGACCCATTCCAGAATCTGCTCTGTTCTATTACGTGCACGGCGTACGTACAGCAACGACACGAAACCTCGGTGTAAATACGCGTTATCTTATATCTACTTTGGCGTTATCTTATATTTACCCCAGCATTATCTTATATTTACCCTGGCATTATCTTATATCTACCCCGGCATTATCTTATATCTCCACCAGCGTTATCTTATATCTACCCCGGCGTTATCTTATATCTCCCCCAGCGTTATCTTATATCTCCCCCAGCGTTATCTTATATATACCCGGCGTTATCTTATATCTACCCCGGCATTATCTTATATCTACCTCAGCGTTATCTTATATCTACCCTAGCATTATCTTATATCTACCCCAGCATTATCTTATATCTACCCCAGCATTATCTTATACCTACCTCAGCGTTATCTTATATCTACCCCAGCTTTATCTTATATCTACCCCAGCATTATCTTATATTTCCCCCAGCATTATCTTATATCTACCCCAGCGTTATCTTATATCTACCCCAGCGTTATCTTATATCTACCCCAGCGTTATCTTATATCTACCCCAGCGTTATCTTATATCTACCCCAGCATTATCTTATATCTCCCCCAGCTTTATCTTATATTTACCTTAGCTTTATCTTATATCTCCCCCAGCTTTATCTTATATTTACCTTAGCTTTATCTTATATCTACCTTAGCTTTATCTTATATTTCCCCCAGCTTTATCTTATATTTACCTTAGCTTTATCTTATATCTGCCCCAGCGTTATCTTATATCTACCCCAGCGTTATCTTATATCTCCCCCAGCTTTATCTTATATTTACCTTAGCTTTATCTTATATCTCCCCCAGCTTTATCTTATATTTACCTTAGCTTTATCTTAAAACTCCCCCAGCTTTATCTTATATCTACCCTAGCGTTATCTTATATCTACCCCAGCGTTATCTTATATCTACTTCATCGTTATCTTATATATACCCGGCGTTATCTTATATCTACCCCAGCATTATCTTATATCTACCTCAACGTTATGTTATATCTACCCCAGCTTTATCTTATATCTACCCTAGTTTTATCTTATATCTAACCCAGCATTATTTTATATCTACCCCAGCATTATCTTATATCCACCCCAGCATTATCTTATATCTACCCTAGCATTATCTTATATCTACCCCAGCATTATCTTATATCTACCATAGCATTATCTTATATCTACCCCAGCATTATCTTATATCCACCCCAGCATTATCTTATATCTACCCTAGCATTATCTTATATCTACCCCAGCATTATCTTATATCCACCCCAGCATTATCTTATATCTATCCCAGCATTATCTTATATCTACCCTAGCATTATCTTATATCTACCCTAGCATTATCTTATATCTACCCTAGCATTATCTTATATCTACCCCAGCATTATCTTATATCTACCCTAGCATTATCTTATATCTACCCCAGCGCTATCTTATATCTACCACAGCATTATCTTATATCTACCCCAGCGCTATCTTATATCTACCCCAGCATTATCTTATATCTACCCCAGCATTATCTTATATCTACCCTAGCATTATCTTATATCTACCCCAGCATTATCTTATATCTACCCCAGCATTATCTTATATCTACCCCAGCATTATCTTATATATACCCTAGCATTATCTTATATCCAGCCCAGCATTATCTTATATCTACCACAGCGTTATCTTATATCTACTCCAGCGTTATCTTATATCTCCCCCAGCTTTATCTTATATCTACCCTAGCATTATCTTATATCCACCCCAGCATTATCTTATATCTACCCTAGCATTATCTTATATCCACCCCAGCATTATCTTATATCCATCCCAGCATTATCTTATATCTACCCCAGCATGATCTTATATCTACCCTAGCATTATCTTATATCTACCCCAGCGTTATCTTGTACCTACCCCAGCTTTATCTTGTATCTACCCTAGCTTTATCTTATATCTACCCCAGCGTTATCTTGTACCTACCCAAGCTTTAGCTTGTATCTACCCTAGCTTTATCTTATATCCACCCCAGCATTATCTTATATCTACCCCAGCATGATCTTATATCTACCCTAGCATTATCTTATATCTACCCCAGCATTATCTTATATCTACCCTAGCATTATCTTATATCTACCCCAGCATTATCTTATATCTACCCTAGCATTATCTTATATCTAACCAAGCGTTATTTAATATCTACCCCGGCGTTATTTTATGTCTACCCCAGCTTTATCTTATATCTATCCCAGCTTTATCTTATATCTACCCGAGCTTTATATACTCCAGCATCATCTTATATCCAACCCAGCGTTATCCTGTATCTACCCCAGCGCTACCTTATATCCAGCCCAGCATTATCTTATATCTACCCCAGCGTTATCTTATATCTACCCCGGCGTTATCTTATATCTACCCCAGCATTATCTTATATTTCCCCCAGCATTATCTTATATCTACCCCAGCGTTATCTTATATCTACCCCAGCGTTATCTTATATCTACCCAGCGTTATCTTATATCTACCCAGCGTTATCTTATATCTACCCCAGCTTATCTTATATCTCCCCAGTTTATCTTATTTTACCTTAGCTTTATCTTATATCTCCCCAGCTTTATCTTATTTTTTGTTTTTTTTTTTGTTTTTTTTTTCAGCTTTATCTTATATTTACCTTAGCTTTATCTTATATCTGCCCCAGCGTTATCTTATATCTACCCCAGCTTATCTTATATCTCCCCCAGCTTTATCTTATATTTACCTTAGCTTTATCTTATATCTCCCCAGCTTTATCTTATATTACCTAGCTTATCTTAACTCCCCAGCTTATCTTATATCTACACGTTATCTTATATACCCGCGTTATCTTATATCTACCACTTATCTTATATTACCCCGTTATTTATATCTACCCCAGCTTATCTTATATCTACCATTATTTATATCTACCCAGCTTATTTATATCTACCCAGTTATCTTATATCACCCAGCATTATTTATATCCCCCAGCATTATCTTATATCACCCCAGCATTATCTTATATCTACCTAGCATTATCTTATATCTACCCCAGCATTATCTTATATCACCCCAGCATTATCTTATATCTACCCTAGCATTATCTTATATCTACCCCAGCATTATCTTATATCCACCCCAGCATTATCTTATATCTATCCCAGCATTATCTTATATCTACCCTAGCATTATCTTATATCTACCCTAGCATTATCTTATATCTACCCTAGCATTATCTTATATCTACCCCAGCATTATCTTATATCTACCCTAGCATTATCTTATATCTACCCCAGCGCTATCTTATATCTACCACAGCATTATCTTATATCTACCCCAGCGCTATCTTATATCTACCCCAGCATTATCTTATATCTACCCCAGCATTATCTTATATCTACCCTAGCATTATCTTATATCTACCCCAGCATTATCTTATATCTACCCCAGCATTATCTTATATCTACCCCAGCATTATCTTATATATACCCTAGCATTATCTTATATCCAGCCCAGCATTATCTTATATCTACCACAGCGTTATCTTATATCTACTCCAGCGTTATCTTATATCTCCCCCAGCTTTATCTTATATCTACCCTAGCATTATCTTATATCCACCCCAGCATTATCTTATATCTACCCTAGCATTATCTTATATCCACCCCAGCATTATCTTATATCCATCCCAGCATTATCTTATATCTACCCCAGCATGATCTTATATCTACCCTAGCATTATCTTATATCTACCCCAGCGTTATCTTGTACCTACCCAGCTTTATCTTGTATCTACCCTAGCTTTATCTTATATCTACCCCAGCGTTATCTTGTACCTACCCAAGCTTTAGCTTGTATCTACCCTAGCTTTATCTTATATCCACCCCAGCATTATCTTATATCTACCCCAGCATGATCTTATATCTACCCTAGCATTATCTTATATCTACCCCAGCATTATCTTATATCTACCCTAGCATTATCTTATATCTACCCCAGCATTATCTTATATCTACCCTAGCATTATCTTATATCTAACCAAGCGTTATTTAATATCTACCCCGGCGTTATTTTATGTCTACCCCAGCTTTATCTTATATCTATCCCAGCTTTATCTTATATCTACCCGAGCTTTATATACTCCAGCATCATCTTATATCCAACCCAGCGTTATCCTGTATCTACCCCAGCGCTACCTTATATCCAGCCCAGCATTATCTTATATCTACCCCAGCGTTATCTTATATCTAACCCAGCGTTATCTTATATCTACCCCGGCGTTATCTTATATCTACCCCAGCGTTATCTTATACCTCCCCCAGCTTGATCTTATATCTACCCTAGCTTTATCTTATATCTACTCCAGCGTTATCTTATATCTACCCCAGCTTTATCTTATATCTACCCCAGTTTTATCTTATGTCCACCCCAACGTTATCTTATAACCACCCCAGCTTGATCTTATATCTACTATATAATAATGTTTATTATAGTGTCACCTCTATTGAAAGGGCCAGGCATTATTGATTTATGAGACACCTCTTGTTTTATGAACATCAGTACTTCCCTAATCCTATTCGTGTAGGATATTGCTTAACTAGCTGGCATGGCAGCTCACTAACAGGCCATATCAGTACCCCAAATTAGGTGCGAACTTTCGACCTCCCGCTCCGTTTATCTGACACCTACACCACGTTTATCAGACACGTACACCACGTTTATCAGACACCTACACCACGTTTATCAGACAACTACACCACGTTTATCAGACACCTACACCACGTTTATCAGACACCTACACCACGTTTATCAGACACCTACACCACGTTTATCAGACACCTACACCACGTTTATCAGACAACTACACCACGTTTATCAGACACCTACACCACGTTTATCAGACACCTACACCACGTTTATCAGACACCTACACCACGTTTATCAGACACCTACACCACGTTTATCAGACAACTACACCACGTTTATCAGACACCTACACCACGTTTATCAGACACCTACACCACGTTTATCAGACACCTACACCACGTTTATCAGACACATACACCACGTTTATCAGACACCTACACCACGTTTATCAGACACCTACACCACGTGTATCAGACACCTACACCATGTTTATCAGACACCTACACCACGTTTATCAGACACCTACACCACGTTTATCAGACAACTACACCACGTTTATCAGACACATACACCACGTTTATCAGACACCTGCACCACGTTTATCAGACACCTACACCACGTTTATCAGACACCTACACCACGTTTATCAGACACATACACCACGTTTATCCGACAGCTACTCAACGTTTATCCGACACCTACACCACGTTTATCAGACACCTACACCACGTTTATACGACACATACACAATGTTTATCAGACACATACACCACGTTTATCCGACTCCTACTCCACGTTTATCCGACAGCTACTCCACGTTTATCCGACATCTACTCCACGTTTATCCTACAGCTATTCCACGTTTATCCGACAGCTACTCCACGTTTATCCTACAGCTATTCCACGTTTATCCGACAGCTACTCGACGTTTATCCTACAGCTATTCCACGTTTATCCGACAGCTACTCCACGTTTATCCGACAGCTACTCCACGTGTATCCGACATCTACTATTCCACGTTTATCCGACATCTACTCCACGTTTATCCGACAGCTACTCCACGTTTATCCGACATCTACTCCACGTTTATTTGACATCTACTCCACGTTTATCCGACAGCTATTCCACGTTTATCCGACATCTACTCCACGTTTATCCGACAGCTACTCCACGTTTATCCGACACATACACCACGTATATATACTACACATACACCACGTATATACTACACCTACACCACGGCTATACTACACCTACACCACGTGTATACTACACCTACACCACGTATATATAACACCTACACCACGTATATACTACACCTACACCACGTATATACTATACCTACACCACGTATATACTATACCTACACCACGTATATACTACACCTACACCACGTGTATACTACACCTACAGCACGTGTATACTACACCTACACCACGTATATACTACACCTACACCTACACCACGTATATACTACACCTACACCACGTATATACTACATCTACACCACGTATATCCTACACCTACACCACGTATATACTACACCTACACCACGTATATCCTACACCTACACCACGTATATACTACACCTACACCACGTATATCCTACACCTACACCACGTATATACTACACCTACACCACGTATATCCTACACCTACACCACGTATATACTACACCTACACCACGTATATACTACACCTACACCACGTATATACTACACCTACACCACGTATATACTACACCTACACCACGTATATCCTACACCTACACCACGTATATACTACACCTACACCACGTATATACTACACCTACACCACGTATATCTACACCTACACCACGTATATCCTACACCTACACCACGTATATACTACACCTACACCACGTATATACTACACCTACACCACGTATATCCTGCACCTACACCACGTATATACTACACCTACACCACGTATATACTACACCTACACCACGTATATACTACACCTACACCACGTATATACTACACCTACACCACGTATATCCTACACCTACACCACGTATATCCTACACCTACACCACGTATATCCTACACCTACACCACGTTTATCCTATACCTACACCACGTATATCCTACACCTACACCACGTATATATTACACCTACACCACGTATATTCTACACCTACACCACGTTTATCCTACACCTACACTACGTTTATCAGATACCTACACCACGTTGATCAGACACCTACACCACGTTTATCAGACACCTACACCACGTGTATACTACACCTACACCACGTGTATACTACACCTACACCACGTATACTACACCTACACCACGTGTATACTACACCTACACCACGTATATACTACACCTACACCACGTGTATACTACAGCTACACCACGTGTATACTACACCTACACCACGTGTATACTACACCTACACCACGTATATCCTACACCTACACCACAAATATCCGACACCTACACCACGTATATCCGACATCTACACCACGTTTATCCTACACCACGTATATCCTACACCACGTATATCCTACACCACGTATATCCTACACAACGTATATCCTACACCACGTTTATCCTACACCACGTTTATCCTACACCTACACCACGTTTATCCTACACCTACACCACGTATATTCTACACCTACACCACGTTTATCCTACATCTACACCACGTTTATCCTACACCTACACCACGTATATCCTACACCGACACCACGTATATCCTACACCTACACCACGTATATCCTACACCTACACCACGTGTATACTACACCTACACCACGTATATACTACACCTACACCACGTGTATACTACAGCTACACCACGTGTATACTACACCTACACCACGTATACTACACCTACACCGTGTATCCTACACCTACACCACGTATATCACACGGACACCATGTATATCCTACACCTACACCACGTAAATCCTACACCTACACCACGTATATCCTACACCTACACCACGTATATCCTACACCTACACCACGTATATCCTACACCTACACCACGTATATCCTACACCTACACCACGTATATCCTACACCACGTTTATCAGACACCTACACCACGTTTATCAGACACATACAGCACGTTTATCCTACACCTACACCACGTATATACTACACCTACACCACGTATATCCTACACCTACACAACGTATATCCTACACCTACACCACGTTTATCCTACACCACGTTTATCCTACACCTATACCACGTTTATCCTACACATACACCACGTTTATCCTACACCACGTTTATCCTACACCTACACCACGTTTATCCTACACCTACACCACGACGTTTATTCCTACACCTACACCACGTTTATCCTACACCTACACCACGTTTATCCTACACCTACACCACGTTTATCCTACACCTACACCACATATATCCGACACATACACCACGTATATCCGACACGTATATCCTACACCACGTATATCCTACACCTACACCACGTATATCCGACACCTACACCACGTATATCAGACACCTACACCACGTATATCAGACACCTACACCACGTATATCAGACACCTACACCACGTATATCCTACACCTACACCACGTATATCCTACACCTACACCACGTATATCCTACACCTACACCACGTATATCCTACACCACGTTTATCCGACACCTACTCAACATTTATCAGACACCTACTCCACGTTTATCCGACACCTACACCACGTTTATCCTACACCTACACCACGTTATCCTACACCTACACCACGTATATCCTACACCTACACCACGTATATCCTACACCTACACCACGTATATCCGACACGTATATCCTACACTACGTATATCCTACACCTACACCACACGTATATCCTACACCTACACCACGTATATCAGACACCTACACCACGTATATCAGACACCTACACCACGTTTATCAGACACCTACACCACGTTTATCAGACACCTACACCACGTTTATCAGACACATACAGCACGTTTATCCTACACCTACACCACGTATATCCTACACCTACACCACGTATATCCTACACATACACCACGTTTATCAGACACCTACTCCACGTTTATCTGACACCTACTCTTCGTTTATCTGACACCTACTCCACGTTTATCTGACACCTACTCCACGTTTATCTGACATCTACTCCACGTTTATCTGACATCTACTCCACGTTTATCCGACATCTACTCCACGTTTATCTGACATCTACTCCACGTTTATCTGACATCTACTCCACGTTTATCTGACATCTACTCCACGTTTATCTGACATCTACTCCACGTTTATCTGACATCTACTCCACGTTTATCTGACATCTACTCCACGTTTATCTGACACCTACTCCACGTTTATCCGACACCTACTCCACGTTTATCAGACACCTACTCAACGTTTATTAGACACCTACTCCACGTTATCCGACACCTACTCCACGTTATCCTTCACGTTTATCGACACCTACTCCACGTTATCAGACACCTACTCCACGTTATCCGACACCACGTTTATCCGAACACCTACTCCACGTTTATCAAACACCTACTCCACATTTATCAGACACCTCCACGTTTATCTGACATCTACTCCACGTTCTACTCCACGTTATCTGACACCTACTCCACGTTTATATGACATCTACTCCATGTTTATCTGACACCTACTCCACGTTTATCTGACACCTACTCCACGTTATCTGACATCTACTCCACGTTTATCAGACACCTACTCCACGTTTATCCGACACCTACTCCACGTTATCTGACATCTACTTCACGTTATCTGACACCTACTCCACGTTTATCAGACACCTACTCCACGTTATCCGACACCTACTCCACGTTATCTGACACCTACTCCACGTTATCTGACATCTACTCCACGTTTATCAGACACCTACTCCACGTTTATCTGACACCTACTCCACGTGTATCAGACACATACTCCACGTTTATCTGACATCTACTCCACGTTATCTGACACTTACTCCACGTTATCTGACACTTACTCCACGTTTATCAGACACTACTCCACGTTTATCAGACACCAACTCCACGTTATCTGACACTTACTCCACGTTATCTGACATCTACTCCACGTTTATCAGACACCAACTCCACGTTATCTGACACCTACTCCACGTTATCCGACACCTACTCCACGTTATCTGACACCTACTCCACGTTATCTGACACCTACTCCACGTTATCTGACACCTTCACCACGCTCGTTTGAAACTTACCCCACGTTTTATGATCATTAATCTGTTATGTTATGTGTTATATTTCGGGTTTTATACCTGCATCAGCACCATTTTGGGCTATATCGCCGGCGGGCAGTTTACCTAACAACACCTTTCCTGGGCAGGCTCCAGCGGTTAACCAGTACTTGGGTGCACCAACCTCCGTAAGAAACTGCCAACTTTTTCATATAAATGAGACACGGTCTGAGCGGAGCTCGAACCCGTGACCATCAGTGATGATAGGTTACAGTGGTATACAAGTCAGCGACCCTAACCACTCGACCACGGAGGCGGACGACTGATCATTAATCTGACCACTACAGTTGCACCAACTTGGTCAGAAACTTACCCCACGTTTATCGATACTGGTTGATGGCGGAGGTAGAGATGGTGGGGGTTCAGATGGTGGGGGTTTAGATGGATCCTGTAAAACATGACAAAACCCATTACTGTCAGCATAAATAAGAGTGTACACATACATGAACACATACACAGGCGGTTGTGGTGGGGGTACACAGGCAGTTGGGGGCACAGGCGGTTGTGGGCACATGCGATGGTGGTGGTGCACAGGCAGTTGTGGGCACATGCGGTGGTGGGGGTACACAGGTTATTGTGGGCACATGCGGTGGTGGGGGTACACAGGTAGTTGTGGGCACATGCGGTGGTGGTGGGGGTACACAGGTTATTGTGGGCACATGCGGTGGTGGTGGGGGTACACAGGTTATTGTGGGCACATGCGATGGTGGGGGTACACAGGTAGTTGTGGGCACATGCGGTGGTGGGGGGGTACACAGGCGGTTGTGGGCACATGCGGTGGTGGTGGTGGGGTACACAGGTTATGTGGGCACATGCGGTGGTGGGGTACACAGGTAGTTGTGGGCACATGCGGTGGTGGTGGGGGTACACAGGTATTGTGGGCACATGCGGTGGTGGTGGGGGTACACAGGTTATTGTGGGCACATGCGATGGTGGGGGTACACAGGTAGTTGTGGGCACATGCGGTGGTGGTGGGGGTACACAGGTAGTTGTGGGCACATGCGATGGTGGTGGGGGTACACAGGTTATTGTGGGCACATGCGGTGGTGGTGGGGGTACACAGGTAGTTGTGGGCACATGCGATGGTGGTGTGGGCACACAGGTAGTTGTGGGCACATGCGGTGGTGGTGTGGGTACACAGGTAGTTGTGGGCATATGCGGTGGTGGTGGGGGTACACAGGTAGTTGTGGGCACATGCGGTGGTGGTGGGGGTACACAGGCAGTTGGGGGCACAAATGGTTGTGGACACATGTGCTGGTGGGGGTACACAGGCAGTTGGGGGTACACAGGCAGTTGGGGGCACAGACGGTTGTGGGCACGTGCGATGGTGGGGGTACACAGGCAGTTGGGGGTACACAGGCAGTTGAGGGCACAGGCGGTTGTGGGCACGTGCGATGGTGGGGGTACACAGGCAGTTGGGAGCACATGTGGTTGGGGGTTAGTCCTCATACCAGGAAAAGAGAACGTAAATAAATTATTAGTGTAACTTCATAACAGGGTTGTATGGCCATTTATTAGCATGTTGTATGTATGCATTCATTGTTGAATTTGCATTAGAATTGTGTCATAATTTCATGTATTTGCATTAGAATTGTATCATAATTTCATGGATTTGAATTAGAATTGTGTCATAATTTCATGGATTTGCATTAGAATTGTGTCATAATTTCATGGATTTGCATTAGAATTGTGTCATAATTTCATGTATTTGCATTAGAATTGTGTGATAATTTCATGGATTTGCATTAGAATTGTGACATAATTTCATGGATTTGCATTAGAATTGTGTCATAATTTCATGGATTTGCATTAGAATGATGTCATAATTCCATGTATTTGCATTAGAATTGTGTCATAATTTCATGGATTTGCATTAGAATTGTGTCATAATTTCATGGATTTGCATTATAATTGTTTCATAATTTCATGGATGTGCATTAGAATTGTTTCATAATTTCATGGATTTGCATTAGAATTGTGTCATAATTTCATGGATGTGCATTAGAATTGTGTCATAATTTCATGGATTTGCATTAGAATTGTGTCATAATTTCATGGATTTGCATTAGAATTGTGTCATAATTTCATGGATTTGCATTAGAATTGTGTCATAATTTCATGTATTTGCATTAGAATTGTGTCATAATGTCATGGATTTGCATTAGAATCGTGTCATAAGTTCATGGATTTGCATTAGAATTGTGACATAGGTTCATGGATTTGCATTAGAATTGTGTCATAATTTCATGGATTTGCATTTGAATTGTGTCATAATTTCATGGATTTGCATTAGAATTGTGTCATAATTTCATGGATTTGCATTAGAATTGTGTCATAATTTCATGGATTTGCATTAGAATTGTGTCATAATTTCATGGATTTGCATTAGAATTGTGTCATAATTTCATGGATTTGCATTAGAATTGTGTCATAATTTCATGGATTTGCATTAGAATTGTGTCATAATTTCATGGATTTGCATTAGAATTGTGTCATAATTTCATGGATTTGCATTAGAATTATGTCATAATTCCATGTATTTGCATTAGAATTGTGTCATAATTTCATGGAATTGCATTAGAATTGAGTCATCATTTCAAGGATTTGCATTAGAATTGTGTCATAATTTCATGGATTTGCATTAGAATTATGTCATAATTCCATGTATTTGCATTAGAATTGTGTCATAATTTCATGTATTTGCATTAGAATTGTGTCATAATTTCATGTATTTTCATTAGAATTGTGTCATAATTTCATGTATTTGCATTAGAATTGTGTCATAATTTCATGTATTTGCATTAGAATTGTGTCATAATTTCATGTATTTGCATTAGAATCGTGTCATAATTTCATGGATTTGCATTAGAATTGTGTCATAATTTCATGGATTTGCATTAGAATTGTGTCATAATTTCATGGATTTGCATTAGAATTGTGTCATAATTTCATGGATTTGCATTAGAATTGTGTCATAATTTCATGGAATTGCATTAGAATTGAGTCATCATTTCAAGGATTTGCATTAGAATTGTGTCATAATTCCATGTATTTGCATTAGAATTGTGTCATAGTTTCATGTATTTGCATTAGAATTGTGTCATAATTTCATGTATTTGCATTAGAATTGTGTCATATCATGATTTGCATTAGATTGTGTATAGTTTCATGTATTTGCATTAGAATTGTGTCATAATTTCATGTATTTGCATTAGAATTGTGTCATAGTTTCATGTATTTGCATTAGAATTGTGTCATAATTTCATGTATTTGCATTAGAATTGTGTCATAATCTCATGTATTTGCATTAGAATTGTGTCATAATTTCATGTATTTGCATTAGAATTGTGTCATAATTTCATGGATTTGCATTAGAATTGAGTCATCATTTCAAGGATTTGCATTAGAATTGTGTCATAATTTCATGGATTTGCATTATAATTGTGTCATAATTTCATGTATTTGCATTAGAATTGTGTCATAGTTTCATGTATTTGCATTAGAATTGTGTCATAATTTCATGTATTTGCATTAGAATTGTGTCATAATCTCATGTATTTGCATTAGAATTGTGTCATAATTTCATGTATTTGCATTAGAATTGTGTCATAATTTCATGGATTTGCATTAGAATTGAGTCATCATTTCAAGGATTTGCATTAGAATTGTGTCATAATTTCATGGATTTGCATTATAATTGTGTCATAATTTCATGGATTTGCATTATAATTGTGTCATAATTTCATGTATTTGCATTAGAATTGTGTCATAATTTCATGGATTTGCATTAGAATTGTGTCATAATTTCATGGATTTGCATTAGAATTGTGTCATAATTTCATGGATTTGCATTAGAATTTTTTCATAATTGCATGGATGTGCATTAGAATTGTGTCATAATTTCATGGATTTGCATTAGAATTGTGTCATAATTTCATGGATTTGCATTAGAATTGTGTCATAATTTCATGGATTTGCATTAGAATTGTGTCATAATTTCATGGATTTGCATTAGAATTGTGTCATAATTTCATGGATTTGCATTAGAATTGTGTCATAATTTCATGTATTTGCATTAGAATTGTGTCATAATTTCATGTATTTTCATTAGAATTGTGTCATAATTTCATGTATTTGCATTAGAATTGTGTCATAATTTCATGTATTTGCATTAGAATTGTGTCATAATTTCATGTATTTGCATTAGAATTGTGTCATAATTTCATGGATTTGCATTAGAATTGTGTCATAATTTCATGGATTTGCATTATAATTGTGTCATAATTTCATGGATTTGCATTATAATTGTGTCATAATTTCATGTATTTGCATTATAATTGTGTCATAATTTCATGGATTTGCATTAGAATTGTGTCATAATTTCATGGATTTGCATTATAATTGTGTCATAATTTCATGGATTTGCATTATAATTGTGTCATAATTTCATGATTTGCATTAGAATTGTGTCATAATTTCATGTATTTGCATTAGAATTGTGTCATAATTTCATGGATTTGCATTAGATTTGTGTCATAAGTTCATGGATTTGCATTAGAATTGTTTCATAATTTCATGGATGTGCATTAGAATTGTGTCATAATTTCATGGATTTGCATTAGAACTGTGTCATAATTTCATGGATTTGCATTATAATTGTTTCATAATTTCATGGATGTGCATTAGAATTGTTTCATAATTTCATGGATTTGCATTAGAATTGTGTCATAATTTCATGGATTTGCATTAGAATTGTGTCATAATTTCATGGACGTGCATTAGAATCGTGTCATAGTTTCATGTATTTGCATT
>CM026398.1:12756597-12774142 GCA_014843695.1 Archivesica marissinica
AATGTAGGTGTGAGTTTTCTATGTCCTCTGGTATATAATGTATGTGTGTGTTTTCTATATCCTCTAGTATATAATTTAGGTGTGCGTTTTCTATGTCCTCTAGTATATAATTTAGGTGTGCGTTTTCTATGGCCTCTAGTATATAATGTAGGTGTGCGTTTTCTATGCCCTCTAGTATATAATGTAGGTGTGCGTTTTCTATACCCTCTAGTATATAATGTATGTGTGCGTTTTCTATGTCCTCTAGTATATAATGTAGGTGTGCGTTTTCTATATCCTCTAGTATATAATGTAGGTGTGCGTTTTCTATGTCCTCTAGTATATAATGTATGTGTGCGTTTTCTATGTCCTCTAGTATATAATGTAGGTGTGCGTTTTCTATGTCCTCTAGTATATAATGTAGGTGTGCGTTTTCTATGTCCTCTAGTATATAATGTAGGTGTGCGTTTTCTATGTCCTCTAGTATATAATGTAGGTGTGCGTTTTCTATGCCTCTAGTATATAATGTAGGTGTGCGTTTTCTATGTCCTCTAGTATATAATGTAGGTGTGCGTTTTCTATGTCCTCTAGTATATAATGTAGGTGTGCGTTTTCTATGTCCTCTAGTATATAATGTAGGTGTGCGTTTTCTATGTCCTCTAGTATATATATATAATGTAGGTGTGCGTTTTCTATGTCCTCTACTATATACTGTAGGTGTGCGTTTTCTATGTCCTCTAGTATATAATGTAGGTGTGCGTTTTCTATGTCCTCTAGTATATAATGTAGGTGTGCGTTTTCTATGTCCTCTAGTATATAATGTAGGTGTGCGTTTTCTATGTCCTCTAGTATATAATGTAGGTGTGCGTTTTCTATGTCCTCTAGTATATAATGTAGGTGTGCGTTTTCTATGTCCTCTAGTATATAATGTAGGTGTGCGTTTTCTATGTCCTCTAGTATATAATGTAGGTGTGCGTTTTCTATGTCCTCTAGTATATAATGTAGGTGTGCGTTTTCTATGTCCTCTAGTATATAATGTAGGTGTGCGTTTTCTATGTCCTCTAGTATAGAATGTAGGTGTGCGTTTTCTATGTCCTCTAGTATATAATGTAGGTGTGCGTTTTCTATGTCCTCTAGTATATAATGTAGGTGTGCGTTTTCTATGCCCTCTAGTATATAATGTAGGTGTGCGTTTTCTATGCCCTCTAGTATATAATGTAGGTGTGCGTTTTCTATACCTCTAGTATATAATGTAGTTGTGCGTTTTCTATGCCCTCTAGTATATAATGTAGGTGTGCGTTTTCTATGTCCTCTAGTATATAATGTAGGTGTGCGTTTTTCTATGCCCTCTAGTATATAATGTAGGTGTGCGTTTTCTATGTCCTCTAGTATATAATGTAGGTGTGCGTTTTCTATGCCCTCTAGTATATAATGTAGGTGTGCGTTTTATATGCCCTCTAGTATATAATGTAGGTGTACGTTTTATATGCCCTCTAGTATATAATGTAGGTGTGCGTTTTCTATGTCCTCTAGTATATAATGTAGGTGTGCGTTTTCTATGCCCTCTAGTATATAATGTAGGTGTGCGTTTTCTATGCCCTCTAGTATATAATGTAGGTGTGCGTTTTCTATGCCCTCTAGTATATAATGTAGGTGTGCGTTTTCTATGCCCTCTAGTATATATGTATTTTTCCTAATTACTGGTATGCCATGGACGTATGCGATATAGTTCCAGGCAACAGATTCATTCACGATATTTACTACTCTAGTAAGCTAAACTAGGGAACACAATGTGGCCACTCGCCGCACATGGTAACCATATCCTGTGCTAAGAGTTTTTCTCTTATAAATAACAGGACCATGTTAGTCTGGCTATAAATGAAGTACAGTCAAACCTGCATTAGTGGTCACCTCTATTAGGCAGTCAACCTGGATTAAGCAGCCAGTTTTCAGATTCCCAATATGTTGTTTTATTATACATGTTACCTCTATTAAGCAGCCACCTGTGCTCAGCAGTCACTTTTTGTGATTCCCTTGACTGGCCGCTTAAGACAGGTTTGACTGTAGTGCTAAAATGTGCTTCTTCCTCATATATCTCGACAAGGCGTCAAACACCTTATGATCTGTATTGTACATGTAATTCGAAGGATTTGTACAGAATCGTGAGAATTCACACGGAATTATGGTACTGTATACACCGTCTATGTATATATATGCCCTTTCCGTGGCCTAGTGATTAACAGGTAATGGCATCCGCAGGCGGAGCGGGAGGTCGAATGGTTCGAATCTCGTCAGGGTTTCGTTCTATGGCCGGTTCGTGAGCCGCTAGCTAGTTAAATTATGGTTACCCATTGTCAATCAGCCTGGCGCATGGCCTGCACGGATATGGCTCGAGAAGTACTGATGCTATTTTATATGCATAACACACCGCATCGTGTTTATATTCGAACTAAAATGTACTATAGAAGAATACGGTGCTGTGAATTTGCGGTATCGCGGTATATGTTTCAAGTTTCTCCAGATTGTTGCCAAATTTCACAATACTTTAATAAAAGTACAAAATGTGTAACATACGTAAATATGTTTCTAAACGTTTATCAGTGTCGTGTATTTGAACAGACACATATACAACATGCTATATATCAATTTAAGTGCCTCTTGCGCCACACAACGTCACATGTCCGAAATGCGCCACATGTCCGAAATTGTTTTCAATATTTTGAAGAAGACACTATGCTGCAGGTATCTCTGAAGCAAACGAAAGTTCCGTGGAACAAACGGCTCCCAAATAAGTTTGCTACGAAATATACATTGTTGGCCACACTTACCTACTTTCGCTTTCTTTACATGAAAATATATGATAACGGGATGTAAATGGAAAGGGCTGTAAATAATGTTGTCATAACTTGTAGCCCAACCCATTTGCTTTTCCCCCCAGATTAAATCGCATACAGCAATAACAATAAATCTTACTATACTTTCATATTGTGTTGTACGTATTTAATTGTGTGTATAATTGTAATGTAATATATGAAAAAATGCAATAAAATATTATTTTAAAAAATGACAAAAGTATGACAAGGTGCTGCACCAAATATCCTGTGTTATGCGCGAAAATGATGCGCATACCCTTGCCACAGTGTTTCATTACATTTCGTAAATTACTCTATATAAAACTGATTAAAACATTCAATACTAATATAATTACACCTTCTTGCAATATCGCGATTCTCATTGGCTGATTCAGCCCATGTGACCGCCTTTCATCTCTCGATGAATTACAAAATTTTATTCTCATTAATAATCACAGCGGACTACTTTTTGTAAGGTATGACGATTGCAAAAAGACAACATGCTTAGTTATTGGTAAAATATTAGTTATAACAGTTGAATGTTCTTATTCTGCATTTCATCGATGTTGTTATGCAAATTAGGTGAACAAAACTGATATTTCATACCTCTATGAAACTCAGAAAAAGAACATTCAATCGAAATATGAAATGTCAGTCAAATTAGTTTGTTATGCAAATTAGGTGTAAAACACTGACATTTCATGCATCGATGAGAGCAGAAAAGCAACATTCAATTGTTAAATTAAAACAGCATACATTATTAAACGGTGTATGCAGATAATCTTACTAGAGTTATATTCGCTCCTATTCATGTTAAGTTTCCAACAACTATTCTGAAAATAAAAACTACAAGGTTTCTCGACCTTGTTCAACTTTAATGTAGAGTAGTTACTGCTATGCAATCGATAACATATACAATAAACGTATCATTAGACATACATTCTTCTGGTATGGTAGCTGCAGCCACAGCAACACTCGTGTGTAGTATCAATAGTAAATAACCTCCCAAAGCATCTGCCAGTCTTTCGCCCGCCCACCTACTAAAACTGGAGAAGTCGCGTTCTTTTCCATAGGTGTTCCATTTTCTCAAAATAGTCCCACACGAAAAAGAAAGTGTGCACTTGGTTAGAGGGAAAGTTTTATACTTATATATAGAAGCAATAAATAGGCAAATTAGGTATCAAAATGTGCAAAAATGTATTGGCTACACGATGTTTTAAATTTAATTGAAATTTGATCATTATCAGAACACTGTTTTACGTGTGATATAAATATATAATTTTCCCTCTAACCAAGTGCACACTTTCTTTTTCGTGTGAGTATATATAAAGTTAGAATGTGGGGTGAAGTTATCAGTGAGCAGTGTGACGTATTCTTGTCGAGAATAATGTGTGAATGCAAATTCTGCCCAAAGAATTATTTTTTTATTAATTTTTAATAAAATAAAATATTTATTTATTTTTTCGAAAAATTGTTTTAGGGCCAAATACCCTTTATTTCAGCAATGAGCGGTGTGATTTAGCGGATGAGCGACTCATTCCAACTGCTGGCAGTGATGCGGGAATATATATTCCAGCAACGAGTAGTGTAATCAAGCAGTGAGTGGTGTATTCTAGTAGTGTGTAAATGCAAATTCAGCCCAAACATTTTTTTTAATTTTTAATTATTTTTTTTCTGCCCAAAGAAAAAAAATTAAAATAAAAGTTTGATTTATTTTTACGAAAATTGTTTTAGGGCCGGTTTGCTAATCAGAAACAGGTCAATTATCCTTCAGCAATGAGCCGTGTGATTTAGCGGTAAGGGACTCGTTCCAGTGCTGTACTGCTATACTCCTTTAACAAATGAAATAAACGTAAAGAGAATTAAAATATGTCGGTCATAATTTCTTAGCAAGTCATAATTTCTTAGCAAGTCATAATTTCTTAGTAGGTCATCGTTTCTTAGTAAGTCATCGTTATTTTGTTAGCGCTTCAACAAATGGGACTGTGGGAACAAACAAGGGACAATACCACTAGAAATTATAGACCTTCAATAAACAAATGTGATTCTAATTTTCTGCTTTCCTAAATAGTTCCAGATAGTCAATTAACTACACGCAAATAATCGACACAATAATTTTAATCACTACTGTATTCCACTAGCGCATATTTAACATTATATCGAGTTTCAACACAGAAGGCATGAAGGCAACGTTGTAAACTATATGTCAAAAGCAAGCTGTCATGCCGCGACCAATCAGAATCCTTCTAGGCTGTATTACACGTGTGGACATTCAAGAAAATATGTGATGGCTGTATTACACTGAATACAAGCAGAGGTATGCGCTAAATGCATGTATGGCAAGAATTCAGTATATGTTATATATGTTTATACCTCACGTGACTACTCAATGCAAAATTCCCAACGGCAAACAATCAATATTATTTACTATTCAATCCCGATCAGTCAATATTTTCTACGATAGTGATTGCCTCGGTTAATATTCCTGTTCTCGGTGTGATATTTTTCATATTGCCCTCTCAGAAATGCAATATTTATATAATATTACTACTAGTTCAGGGAAAGTGATCTGTGTGATTCATGGGGCACTACAGATGGCAACTAGTAAGGCCAGTAGCGATTCATGGGGCACTACAGATGGCAACTAGTGAGGCCAGTAGCGATTCATGGGGCACTACAGATGGCAACTAGTGAGGCCAGTAGCGATTCATGGGGCACTACGGATGGCAACTAGTGAGGCCAGTAGCGATTCATGGGGCACTACAGATGGCAACTAGTGAGGCCAGTAGCGATTCATGGGACACTACAGATGGCAACTAGTTAGGCCAGTAGCCTCTATTTTATAACCTCACACTCTCAAGCATATAGAAGGAAGGCACCCTCAATCTAATGAGAGGTAAAAACGAACACCCAGGGCCTCACCCAGTTACTAGTATCTCTTCACTTTATACTTACAAATACTTACAGACACACAAAAGAAACATGGCTTTCGAAAGACAAACAGTGTATCCAACACGGTACAATAGGTTCTTTTCCAATTAAATATAATCTTAATTGAAAATAATCGAGCATTTGTGAATGCGTCAACATCTGCAGAAAATCGCCTTAATAAGTTTCAAAAGACGCCCTTTTAATACAGAACAAACAATCATATTCGTACGCAAAGATGGCTGTAACCTATAATTCCAAATACCAATCTGTTTAACTTGCAGGCATTTACTTTCGTAATATGTGTCAATGGAGTGTTTCTTTTTCGCGAATAGATGCACTAATCGTTATCGAAATAAATACTCCATTATGCCAGGAATATAGCAAATCTAACGGACCCTGGGTATCGTCTTTTGTAATGGAAACGCTGCAAATGGAACAGTAATTGATTTGAAATCAAATATTTGTGAAAGTTGTCTATGTCGTCAATGGTATTTACACTTGGGATTTGTGGGATCGTAACTCTGTTAATACGTGACTAGTGACCGGATAGCGCACAGGAGTTTGACGTTTAAGCAATAAATAAAAAGACAGAAAAAGCCATCCGAGTAGCAACCTCCGCCACGCTGCTAAATTTCCGTGCAATCCGAGATAGCAAACCTCCGCCACGCTGCTAAATGTCCGAGCAATCCGAGATATCAACCTCCGCCACGCTGCTAAATGTCCGTGCAATCCTAGATAGCAACCTCCACCACGCTGCTAAATGTCCGTGCAATCCGAGATAGCAAACCTCCGCCACGCTGCTAAATGCCCGAGCAATCCGAGATAGCAAACCCGCCACGCTGCTAAATGTCCGAGCAATCCGAGATAGTAAACCTCCGCCACGCAGCTAAATGTTCGAACAATCCGAGATAGTAACCCTCCGCCACGCTGCTAAATGTCCGAACAATCCGAGATAGTAAACCTCCGCCACGCTGCTAAATGTCCGAGCAATCCGAGATAGTAAACCTCCGCCACGCTGCTAAATGTCCGAACAATCCGAGATAGTAAACCTCCGCCACGCTGCTAAATGTCCGAACAATCCGAGATAGTAACCTCCGCCACGCTGCTAAATGTCCGAACAATCCGAGATATAAACCTCCGCCACGCTGCTAAATGTCCGAACAATCCGGGATAGAAACTTCCGTCACGCTGCTAAATGTCCGAGCAATCCGAAGAGTAAACTCCGCCACGCTGCTAAATGTCCGAGCAATCCGAGATAGTAAACCTCCGCCACGCTGCTAAATGTCCGAGCAATCCGAGATAGTAAACCTCCGCCACGCTGCTAAATGTCCGAACAATCCGAGATAGTAAACCTCCGCCACGCTGCTAAATGTCCGAGCAATCCGAGATAGTAAACCTCCGCCACGCTGCTAAATGTCCGAACAATCCGAGATAGTAAACCTCCGCCACGCTGCTAAATGTCCATTGATGCCCACTCTCACAATGTCGAAGAATCCTTCTGTGTATAAAATCCTGGATATGCATGCAAATCCGGATCATATTCAAAATAAAAATGGGTTCGTCCTTGACACGAGGCCTATCCTTCCACCAAAGTTCATGAAATTCCATTCCTAACTTTCTGCGTTATCCTACTTACAGATATTAATAACATATTTTATTGCAAATCAGCGCTAATAAATTAACAGTCTTTCAGATTGGACGTTAAACCGAGGTCTCGTGTCGGTCTCGTGTCGGTCTCGGTTAAACCGAGGTCTCGTGTCGGTCTCGGTTAAACCGAGGTCTCGTGTCGGTCTCGGTTAAACCGAAGTCTCGTGTCGGTGCTTTACACCGTGCACATAAAAGAACCAGAGGAGACTCTGGAATGGGTCTCTCTTTGTATCATTGCACTTTCCTCCAATAATCTAAAATGACTAATCTCTTCAGGAGGCGTCGCTCATATGGGCAACCGGTAGCGACGATAAATAAAAGTGTGTTATGCTCAAAGCTATACAATACATCGTATGAAAATGCAAATGGATTGGAGCACATAATGGAGATCCCAGCCAATCAACAAATCTGAAATTAGACAATTAAAACTTATATTTATATATTGAAATGAAATTGTACTTTTTTTCTTCGTCTTAAACATGTGATGGAATTTCATTCCCCTGTAGACATAGTGATTTCTGGCTATATAATGGTCAGCACGAATACCTGGGCAACATACTTCCTATACAAGCCAACACAAGGTATGTATATGTACTTTTTACTGGATTCTATTCGATGTTCCAAACTACAGTTTTTTTTATTTGTTCTTCTCTTTTCACTACTAAGTATTTAATCTTGTTTTGTTTTAAAGCGACATTACATCGTAAAAAGCCAAAGAAATGCATTTGTTAATGTATGTATGCATTGCTACTACAAATTCTTCATAATACATTCGAACACTAACATTGAATCAATAAACAGTGTTTTTGTTGTCTACAAAGTTTCAAAAGTGAAAGTAGGATTTCATATATAACTGTCATCCATGCTCCTGAATTGGCGTTTGTTTGTTATTGGAGTCAATACTTAAGGCGTGATACTGTCGTCTAGAGATTCAATTAAGATTAGTCTACACATAAATATGCATAGGCACAGATGTGAGATATAACTGTAAATCTGTATTATAAATCGAGTTATTTAAGATACACGCGTTGTATGGATGTCGACACTATTTACGTTATTTTGTTATGTCAACAAACCGCGTATACGACGTTTGTTTATTAATTAAAATACTCAGTTTTGGAGGCAAATATCTGGAAGAGAGGTCTCGAGAGTGATTAATATAAGTTGAAATAACTTGTTTCGCAATCGAGTTAAAATAAATTTGTATAAACTAAACCATGGTTCATTCGCAGATAACCAACCGCAAGACAAACATTTCCTGAATATACTAGGTGTCTGTTTATACACATTTATTATAGCTCGATTGCGAAACAAGTTATTACAACTTATATTAATCACTCTCGAGACCTCATTCCTGATGGAATCCATCGCCACGAGGGAGAGAGAAGAGGCAACGTGGAATTTAAATGCCTTGCCTAAGGGTACAATCGTAACGGTCCCAGTGGTGCTCGAACTCCAGACCTAAAACGAACGCACATTTATTCTCTCTACTTGTTTATATATTAAGACAATGTCTTGTCAATTACATTGTATATAATATATTTGGTTTCATGCAATATTTGAAATAAACTATCAAACCATCAAATTATATTTATTATAAATGTAGATAGATAGATAGATAGATAGATAGATAGATAGATAAATGTTTATTTACGTCTCATTTTTGTACAAGCATACACAACATATTTAAACAGTAATATTAAAACAATGTACAAAACCACTCATGTTTGAGTTATAAGAGACAAACTAAGATATAATATAACAGCATCTTAAAACTTACTTTAAATTCAATTTATAATACAGATTTATAAAACAGTAAAACTATACATTCCAGGTTAAAATGTTGCATTTACATATATGTATACAAAAGTTAAATCGTAATAGTATTATAAAGCTGTTTGATTTCTATATACATGATTCAGGTTTTATATAAAATATTACCTCTTTCCATTAAAATTCTATTGCAGATTTTGGCACATAATTTAGCAATATCTTTATCAGACATTAAATAAGCAAACTGTTCAGAGAAACTAAGCGTGTTGAATGATGTATTAATAGACTGCGCATACAATTTAAGTTCAGTGCGTAAATGCTCATACAATGGACATTTCAACAATACATGTATTTCGCTCTGTATGTATTAATGTGATCATATGTGGCATGTATCCTTATACTGGCCGTATATAAAATGGACGATGAAGCGTTTACACGATTAAACGCTTACAGACGGATCTGTAGTCCAGTGGTTAACACGCTGGACTGGTAATCCAGAGATCGCTGGTTCGATCCCCCGTCTGACCCTAATAAAATTAACAGTCTTTCAGATGGGACGTTAAACCGAGGTCTCGTGTCGGTGCTTTACACCGTGCACGTAAAAGAACCAGAGGAGACTCTGGAATGGGTCTCTTTCTGTATCATTGCACTATCCTCCAACATCTAAAATGACTAATCTCTTCAGGAGGCGTCGCTCATATGGGTAACCGGTAGCGACTATAAATAAACGTAAAACACATCAGACGGCGTGTAGATAGAGTGTACAGAATAAGGCGATGAAATTCACGAGATTTTGATGCTTACGTAGGGTGAAATTATCATTCGATGTGGCGCAGTCACACCGGTATAGACGTGTGGTTTAGCCAAAGTTATAATTGGTGAACAATTAATTTAATTACACTGGACAAACTGATAGAACAACCTGATAGCATGAAGCAACAGTGTGATTACAAGTTCAGTGAATTTAGAAAGGAATTTACTCGCGACTGGTCGGCCGTAAAGCCGGCTAAAGTTAAGTGTTGAAATCCAAGACCAACCAGGTGCAGTTGGATTTCAGTACGGAGCTGTTGCTATGCATACATGGCATAGAGGACAAGCTCAAACGGAGGATGTTACAATACATACAACATATTGGACAAGCTAGAACGGAGGATGTTACAATACATGCAACGCATAGAGGACACGATAGAACGGAGAATATTACAACACATGCATGACATAGAGGACACGCTAAAACGGAGGATGCTACAATAAATACAATGCATAGGACAAGCTAGAACGGAGGATGTTACAATACATGCAACGCATAGAGGACACGATAGAACGGAGGATGTTACAATGCATAAAACGCATAGAGGATAAGCTAGAACGGAGGATGTTACATTACATACAAGGCATAGAGAACACGCTAGAACTGAGGTTGTTACAATACATACATGGCATAGAGGACAAGCTAAACGGAGGATGTTACAATACATACAACGCATAGAGGATAAGCTAGAACGGAGGATGTTACAATACATACAACGCATAGAGGACACACTAGAACGGAGGATGTTACAATACATACAACGCATAGAGGACATGCTAGAACGGAGGATGTTACAATACATACAATGCATAGAGGACACGCTAGAACGGAGGATGTTACAATACATACAATGCATAGAGGACAAGCTAGAATGGAGGATGTTACAATACATACAACGCATAGAGGATAAGCTAGAACGGAGGATGTTACAATACATACAATGCATAGAGGACACGCTAGAACGGAGGATGTTACAATACATACAACGCATAGAGGACACGCTAGAACGGAGGATGTTACAATACATACAACGCATAGAGGACAGCTAGAACGGAGGATGTTACAATGCATACAACGCATACAGGACACACTAGAACGGAGGATGTTACAATACATACAACGCATAGAGGACAAGCTAGAACGGAGGATGTTACAATACATACAACGCATAGAGGACACGCTAGAACGGAGGATGTTGCAATACATACAACGCATAGAGGACAAGCTAGAACGGAGGATGTTACAATACATACAACGCATATAGGACAAGCTAGAACGGAGGATGTTACAATACATACAACGCATAGAGGACACGCTAGAACGGAGGATGTTACAACATATGCCATCGGCGTCAATTGTTACGGACGGTGCACAAATACCAGTATACTGGTATATACAATGGACCAATGCTACACAACCACAACAAACTGCTGCCCGTTCCTTCACATCCGAGATGCAATGGTGACACCTCTCGACACCCCACCCCACCCCGAGCAACAGAACAGTGCACTGCCTGCAGAAAGTATGTTCATTTAAGAACAAATCTGTTGCACGACTGATCAACAATAGCAATGAAGTGCTTATATTGCAGTGAAAGATAAGTATAAATATTATAGAATTTAGCATTAGAGAACAACATAATCAGGTTTGTAAATGTCTGAAGTTTGTCACAGATGCGGCATAAATTGGCATAAATTGTGGCATTCGGAGAAATCCAAGATGGCGTCCAAAGTGGCCGCCATAAATCGATCGAGCTATAATCTAATGAATAGAAACGTTAACAATCGTATAGTTTTCACATGTATCCCAAATATCGAACGCGGACGGAAAGTATGCCACATTTTTTGTAAATGACACAAAAAGGGGCCTGAATGGCAATTGATGCATCCCGGACTAGTGAGGCCTGAATGGTCATAGATATAGCCCAAATGGCTGGGGCCTGAATGGTGTGAAACTTCATAATGCATTACATTTGTTGTGGGTGTCCGGGGATGAGAAGGCACCCAGGCTGGTCTAGAGCATTCACACATACCTTCCCCGTCCTAAAATAGGAGTGCAGGGGTTGGGTAGCGCGTCCGCAGCATCCTGACGGTTGGCAATTGCTACATATAACTGTATTGATTGACATTATATTATTTAACAATAGCGCTATTAGGTAGATGTATTATATCTTACTTTAATTTATATGAAAAAGTTGGCAGTTTCTTACGGAGGTTGGTGTACCCAAGTACTGGTTAGCCGCTGGAGCCTGCCCAGGAAAGGTGTTGTTAGGTAAACTGCCCGCTGGCGATATAGCCCTAAATGGTGCTGATGCAGGCGTAAAACCCGAAATATAAATAAATATATATAAATAAATCTTACTTTAAAGGATGGTACGCCATTGTTTTGAGATGTTGTCGTTTTTATATTTGGGTGGAAATAAACGGCTGGCTGCAAACACTCTAGTCTACTTTATTTTGCTGTTGTTTTATGTTTTTTATAATGTGAGTATGGTCTGAGGTTATAAATTAGTTCTGCTCGTTTGAAGCATAACTGTTAAATAAGACCTTGAAACGCGTATTGTTGCCTGGACACTCCGTAGCTCAGTGGTTAAGGCGTCCGCCTACGGAGCGGGAGGTCGAAAGTTCGAATCTCGCCAGGGGTTCGTTCTCATATGGCCGGTTGGTGAGCCGCCAGCTAGTTAAATAATGGTTACCGATTGCCTACCAGCCTGACGTCTGGCACACAAGCATAGGAATCGGGAAGTACTGACAAATAAGTCAGAAATTGCTGGCCCTTTAAATAGGAGTGACACTATAATAAACAAACACTTTACTTTTACTTTACTTATTATTTTATTTAATTTTAGATGAGGCTGTTGTTGGTTGTCGTCTCTCTGGTTGCTATGGTTGCCGCCAGGCCGAAGGTTAGTATTTCAGAACATTTATTCAGATTTGTACATAATACATAGCCTGGGAACAAGCGTCGATATATTTTGCCTGGTCAGTCAAATAAATATATTGTAAAACTGAGACTATTAATTGGGCAGTATTGAGCTTCTGATAATATCAATGACATTTTGCCAGAAGCTAAAAAGTGAGAAATCGACAGACTGGAACCCAGGCTACATAATGCAGTGCTAAATATACATACATAATTATACAACATATAAATACTAATTGACGTGAGTTTGTACAAAGCGGTTTGTGATAACATCAATAGAAGAGGATGAACACGTTATACATTAATATTTAAAAGTGAAGTTCTAACTTTCAACTATTCTCTGATCAATTAACTGTGTAGCCCCCACCACCATCGCATGTGCCCACAACCACATGTGCCCCCAACTGTCTGTGTACCCCCACCACCACCGCATGTGCCCACAACTACCTGTGTACCCCCACCACCACCGCATGTGCCCACAACTACCTGTGTACCCCCACCACCACCGCATGTGCCCACAACCGCCTGTGCACCACCACCATCGCATGTGCCCACAACTACCTGTGTACCCCACCACCACCACATGTGCCCACAACTACCTGTGTACCCCCACCACCGCATGTGCCCACAACTACCGTGTACCCCCACCACCACCGCATGTGCCCACAACTACCTGTGTACCCCCACCATCGCATGTGCCCACAACTACCTGTGTACCCCCACCATCGCATGTGCCCACAACTACCTGTGTACCCCCACCACCACCGCATGTGCCCACAACTACCTGTGTACCCCCACCATCGCATGTGCCCACAACTACCTGTGTACCCCCACCATCGCATGTGCCCACAACCGCCTGTGCACCCCAACCGCATGTGCCCACAACTGCCTGTGTACCCCCACCACCACCCGCATGTGCCCACAACTACCTGTGTACCCCCACCACCACCGCATGTGCCCACCACCGACTGTGCACCACCACCATCGCATGTGCCCACAACCACCTGTGCCCCCAACTGCCTGTGTACCCCCACCACAACCGCCTGTGTATGTGTTCATGCATGTTTACACTCTCATTTATGCTGACGGTAATGGGTTTTGTCCTGTTTTAACAGGATCCATCTCAACCCCCACCATCTCTACCTCCGCCATCAAACAGTCTCGATAAACGTGTGGTAAGTTTCTGACCAAGTTGGTGCAACTGTAGTGGTCAGATTAATGATCAGTCGTCCGCCTCCGTGGTCGAGTGGTTACGGTCGCTGACTTGTATACCACTGTAACCTATCATCACTGATGGTCACGGGTTCGAGCCCCGCTCAGGCCGTGTCTCATTCATATGAAACAGTTGGCAGTTTCTTACGGAGGTTGGTGCACCAAGTACTGGTTAGCCGATGGAGCCTGCCCAGGAAAGGTGTTCGGTAAACTGCCCGCCGGCGATATAGCCCAAAATGGTGCTGATGCAGGCGTAAAACCCGAAATATAACATAACATATTCATTAGGTCCAATAAACGTGTATATTGATGACCTTTGCTAGTATAATTGTTAATGTATTTGTTTCTAAGCTCATTAAAACAAGAACATATGCATATATACATATTAACATTACTATATAATTCCAATGTGCAGTTTTCACTTATAGTCCTATCTTTGATTGCTTTTGATTTGTATATATGTTGAGGGCCGCATTATAGATTAACTGTTGTTACCCCGTTAAATAAAGTCTTTAATATACTAGATGACCTAGAAAACGCACACTTCGGACGAGTGTGTTTTTGCATGAAAAACAATAACTATATAAATACATAGCTTTAAACATTTTCGAATATTTTTAGTTGTTCAGTTTGTGTTTTGTAATAAAGCTGTGATATATCTTTGATAGAATCCTTCGTATTTCGTTTTCATGTAATAATAATCATATAATGTAGGTGTGCGTTTTCTATGTCCTCAAGTATAAAATGTAGGTGTGCGTTTTCTATGTCCTCTAGTATATAATGTAGGTGTGTGTTTTCTATGTTCTCAAGTATAAAATGTAGGTGTGCGTTTTCTATGTCCTCTAGTATATAATGTAGGTGTGCGTTTTCTATGTCCTCTAGTATATAATGTAGATGTGTGTTTTCTATATCCACTAGTATATAATGTAGGTGTGCGTTTTCTATGTCCTCTAGTATATAATGTAGATGTGCGTTTTCTATGTCCACTAGTATATAATGTAGGTGTGTGTTTTCTATGTCCTCTAGTATATAATGTAGGTGTGCGTTTTCTATGTTCTCTAGTATATAATGTAGGTGTGTGTTTTCTATGTCCTCTAGTATATAATGTATGTGTGCGTTTTCTATGTCCTCTAGTATATAATGTAAATGTGTGTGTTCTATGTCCTCTAGTATATAATGTTGGTGTGCGTTTTCTGTGTCCTCTAGTATATAATGTAGGTGTGCGCGTTCTATGTCCTTAGTGTATAATGTAGGTGTGTGTTTTCTATGTCCTCTAGTATATAATGTAGGTGTGCGTTTTCTATGTCCTCTAGTATATAATGTAGGTGTGCGTTTTCTATGTCCTCTAGTATATAATGTAGGTGTGCGTTTTCTATGTCCTCTAGTATATAATGTAGGTGTGCGTTTTCTATGTCCTCTAGTATATAATGTAGGTGTGCGTTTTCTATGTCCTCTAGTATATAATGTAGGTGTGCGTTTTCTATGTCCTCTAGTATATAATGTAGGTGTGCGTTTTCTATGTCCTCTAGTATATAATGTAGGTGTGCGTTTTCTATGTCCTCTAGTATATAATGTAGGTGTGCGTTTTCTATGTCCTCTAGTATATAATGTAGGTGTGCGTTTTCTATGTCCTCTAGTATATAATGTAGGTGTGCGTTTTCTATGTCCTCTAGTATATAATGTAGGTGTGCGTTTTCTATGTCCTCTAGTATATAATGTAGGTGTGCGTTTTCTATGTCCTCTAGTATATAATGTAGGTGTGCGTTTTCTATGTCCTCTAGTATATAATGTAGGTGTGCGTTTTCTATGTCCTCTAGTATATAATGTAGGTGTGCGTTTTCTATGTCCTCTAGTATATAATGTAGGTGTGCGTTTTCTATGTCCTCTAGTATATAATGTAGGTGTGCGTTTTCTATGTCCTCTAGTATATAATGTAGGTGTGCGTTTTCTATGTCCTCTAGTATATAATGTAGGTGTGCGTTTTCTATGTCCTCTAGTATATATGTAGGTGTGCGTTTTCTATGTCCTCTAGTTATATATGTAGGTGTGCGTTTTCTATGTCCTCTAGTATATAATGTAGGTGTGCGTTTTCTATGTCCTCTAGTATATAATGTAGGTGTGCGTTTTCTATGTCCTCTAGTATATAATGTAGGTGTGCGTTTTCTATGTCCTCTAGTATATAATGTAGGTGTGCGTTTTCTATGTCCTCTAGTATATAATGTTGGTGTGCGTTTTCTATGTCCTCTAGTATATAATGTAGGTGTGCGTGTTCTATGTCCTCAAGTATATAATGTAGGTGTGCGTTTTCTATGTCCTCTAGTGAATAATGTAGGTGTGCGTTTTCTATGTCCTCTAGTATATAATGTATGTGTGCGTTTTCTATGTCCTCTAGTATATAATGTAGATGTGTGTGTGTGTTCTATGTCCTCTAGTATATAATGTAGTGTGCGTGTTCTATGTCCTCTAGTATATAATGTAGGTGTGCGTTTTCTATGTCCTCTAGTATATAATGTAGGTGTGCGTTTTCTATGTCCTCAAGTTAAATGGTTGTTCGTTTTCTATGTCCTCTAGTATATAATGTAGGTGTGCGTTTTCTATGTCCTCTAGTATATAATGTAGGTGTGTCGTTTTCTATGTCCTCTAGTATATAATGTAGGTGTGCGTTTTCTATGTCCTCTAGTATATAATGTAGGTGTGCGTTTTCTATGTCCTCTAGTATATAATGTAGGTGTGCGTTTTCTATGTCCTCTAGTATATAATGTAGGTGTGCGTTTTCTATGTCCTCTAGTATATAATGTAGGTGTGCGTTTTCTATGTCCTCTAGTATATAATGTAGGTGTGCGTTTTCTATGTCCTCTAGTATATAATGTAGGTGTGCGTTTTCTATGTCCTCTAGTATATAATGTAGGTGTGCGTTTTCTATGTCCTCTAGTATATAATGTTGGTGTGCGTTTTCTATGTCCTCTAGTATATAATGTAGGTGTGCGTTTTCTATGTCCTCTAGTATATAATGTAGGTGTGCGTTTTCTATGTCCTCTAGTATATAATGTAGGTGTGCGTTTTCTATGTCCTCTAGTATATAATGTAGGTGTGCGTTTTCTATGTCCTCTAGTATATAATGTAGGTGTGCGTTTTCTATGTCCTCTAGTATATAATTTGGTGTGCGTTTTCTATGTCCTCTAGTATATAATGTAGGTGTGCGTTTGGTCTATGTCCTCGAGTATATAATGTAGGTGTGCGTTTTCTATGTCCTCTAGTATATAATGTAGTGTGCGTTTTCTATGTCCTCTAGTATATAATGTAATGTGCGTTTTCTATGTCCTCTAGTATATAATGTAGGTGTGCGTTTTCTATGTCCTCTAGTATATAATGTAGGTGTGCGTTTTCTATGTCCTCTAGTATATAATGTAGTGTGCGT
>CM026398.1:12775142-12796357 GCA_014843695.1 Archivesica marissinica
TGCGAAACAGAGATAATTTCGTGACACTACCAAGACGTTTACATATCTATTCCCAATCGACAATTCCGTCATCACAAGATATGTGGAATAAACTTAATCACTCTTTTCGAGATGCCTATTCACTGATGGATTTTAAATCCAAAATTAAAATCAAGTACAAGGGTGCAACAGTACCAATCTATTTTACTACAGGCGAACGTTTCAGTAGTGTTCATCATGCGCGTATCCGTAATGTATGTAGCAACTTAAACGCTCATTTACATACCAATTTCTTAAGAGATAGTCCAAATTGTGTTTGTGGTCATGGCATTGAAGACCCTGAACATTACTTCTTTAGATGTAAAAATTACAGAAATGAACGTATTAGAAAACGTTTAGAAAAACTCATGAATTTCATCCGCTAAACACAACAAAATTACTATATGGAATAGAACAGTTATCAGACCAACAGAACACTCAATTATTCAAAGATATTCAAAAGTATATAAAAACAACGCGGCGGTTTGTGTAACATATATGTATAGTTAATTGTCCTGTTCTTGGCACAATGCTCACGTATGTCATGCGCGTACTTCATTAGAGTATTTTCTTAAACTGAAAATCTGAATTAGTGTGGTGGTGGCGGAGGGAACATTTTTTGTTTTTTTGTTTCTTTTTTTACTTTTTCATTATTTCTCTCTCATTTTACTATCCTTTTTCTTTCTTCTATATTGTATGTGTCTGTGTGTGTGCTTACTTACCTTTCATATGATAATGTTCGTGTTTCTTTGTTGTTTTGTACTTCTATTTCTCATAGACGCATATTCTATACTACATATCAAATTATTGCTTTCCAACATTGGTTTTCATCCGAAATTTTGACATAATGGGAAGGGCTGTTAATAATGTTGTTATAACTTGTAGCCCGACCCATTTGCTTTTTTTACATTTAATCGTTAACTAGTGCAGTGTACTAATTTGTGTTATATCAGTATTGCATAGATTTGTTGTTGTTGCATGCATGTATAAATGTAACTAGAAGATAAAAGCAATAAAATATTATTAAATTAAAATGTAACCTTACACAATCCGCCCTATGCAACCTTACACAACCCGCCTTATGTAACCTTCCACAACCCACCCTATGTAACCTTCCACAACCCACCCTATGTAACCTTACACAACCCACCCTATGTAACCTTACACAACCCACCCTATGTAACCTTACACAACCCACCCTATGTAACCTTCCACAACCCGCCCTATGTAACCTTCCCACCCACCCTATGTAACCTTACACACCAACCCTATGTAACCTTACACAACCCACCCTATTAACCTACACAACCCGCCCTATGCAACCTTCCACAATCCGCCCTATGTAACCTTACACAACCCACCCTATGTAACCTTACACAACCCGCCCTATGCAACCTTACACAACCCGCCCTATGCAACCTTACACAACCCACCCTATGCAACCTTCCATAACCCGCCCTATGCAACCTTACACAACCCGCCCTATGCAACCTTACACAACCCACCCTATGCAACCTTCCATAACCCGCCCTATGCAACCTTACACAATCCGCCCTATGCAACCTTACACAACACGTTATCTGTACTGTTGACACAAGTGAACATTGCCTTCAGTTATGTTCACGTTCATTTATATCAGTTGAACAGTAATTACAAATGTTATATAGGATTGCATATTGTCATGATCTCTTTCATCTTGTTATCTATCTCTGTTAGGGCAGTAAACATACTTCGCAATTCATCTTTTCTATCAATTCCATTGACGTATGTTGACGAGGTGAATTAAGCAACACGACAACGAGACGCACACGTGTGTTCATATCTTCTCGTATCTTTAGCACGTTCATTAGACCACGTATATGATTGGGTCTATCAAAGCATATTGGCGTTGAAAATGTCATAAAAGTGCACGCAATAAGCTACTGCATTCATCAACTTTCATCATGAGCGAACGTACCCCATATACCCATAAAACGTATTAAACGGATTCCCAGTTGTATTTTCATAATCCAACTACGGACTACGGATTATCAATTTTTGTAGACATGGAAAGCAAACGTTGTCTATAGCTGTAGGTAGCCGATGTGTAACTTACCACATGTTGTGCTATATATCTAAATGTTCGCGAGGGACGGTTGTGCCTGACTGTGCATGCAATATGCTCCACGGATGAATACAGTTATATTAGTGCCAGGTTCACCGCGATCATCACAGAATGAGGAACGTTTCCCAATAGTGTACAATAGTTCCTTCAGTTGTGCTGTTGCCGTTGTTATAACCACCGTGTCTGTTGGTGTCATTATTATAACATCTGGACATGGTTTCGTCACTGATTTCTATAACATTGTTGGTGTCATTTCTATAACATCTGGACATGGTTTCGTCACTGATTTCTATAACATTGTTGGTGTCATTTCTATAACATCTGGACATGGTTTCGTCACTGATTTCTTGTATGTATTAACGCTACACAAACAACCACCTGAACATCATCGCATGACTAGATGTGAACACTATTATTGTACATGCAAATTTGTTTGATTGTTCGGATTGTTTGCAGTCATCAGCCCCATTTTGGGCTATATCGCCTGCGGGTAGTATACCTAGTAATACCTTTCCTCGGCAGGCTCCAGAAGTTAACTAGTACTTGGTGCGCCAACGTCCATAAGAAATAGCCAAGGTTTTCATATAAGAGACACGGCCTGAGCGAGGCTCGAACCCGTGATCATCAGTGATGATAGGTTACAGTGGTATACATATCAGCGACATTAACCACTCGACCACCGAGGCGGTCGTATATGCAACTTATATGATTTACTAGAATATATGAGCAATATGACAAGAAAATCAATCAAACAGTAATTGCTACGCGTATGGACTTAGCATTCATGGCTTGGAGTTTTAATTTACTGTTCCAAGTATTGCCACTAGTCATCAATTAGTCTAGGCACTTCAAGCAAGCACTATGCACTATTACTGATTCTTTGTTTTGATCTAGCTTATTCAATTTTATTGGTTATTTCCAAGGAAGTGTGTATTTCATCATTTTTATTGGTCATTTCCAAGGATATGTATTTCATCATTTTTATTGGTCATTTCCAAGGAAATGTATTTCATCATTTTTATAGGTCATTTCCAAGGAAATGTACTTCATCATTTTTATTGGTCATTTCCAAGGAAATGTATTTCATCATTTTTATTATTTCTTATTCCTGCTCTACATTTCCTAACCTCTTTAAGATTATTGTTTTTGCATTATTCAATAATTCATGCATATGAATATTTATAGACTAGATTTCCACGAATAATAGCCGAAACTACCGAATATCCTCTTAGAAACAATAACATTGTCTTACAATTGCACGTGAAACCCAGTTATATAATAATTCATATATACCTTTCTCTACTATAGTATAGAACCAACTCAATATTTATTTACGCAATTCATCTAAGTACATTTAAAACTAGATTGAAAGAAATGTGTAAAGCACCTACGCTACCCAAGCATGTTCTATTTGACACTAGATTATTAGCATTGCTCCACGCCCGTTTAAGAACTAACTGCAGCAATTTGAATGATGATGTATGCAAAAACAATGTGAGAGAAACCCTACAACGTGAATGTGAATTTCCAACTGAAAATGCAGAACATGTTTTCTTTCAATTGTTACAATTATGATTGCTCTAGTTCACGAAACAAGAGTCTATCATCCATTTAGTGTCCATACGCTATTATTTGGTAGAACTAATTTCAAATACGAAGACAACATTGTACTATTCACAGCAGTACAGACATTTATCAAACAAACAAATCGAGTAGCTTTATATTAATGTTATGCTTAAGCTATTAGATTTAGAAACTCCCGATTAGTTTTTCGTTTTCACTTTTGATTGAGTCTTGGTCTTAGTTTAAACATATTTATTTTCTGTCAATACATGATTATTTACAACAACTGATATAAGGAATTGGACAGAAAGCTGTATAGCTTATGATTGTCCTCTCCTTAAAGAGTTGGTCTTGAGGTGTACGTCTTGGGAAACTGGACAGTGAATTGTGCAGACTAGTACCTTTCTTTGTAAAAGTCAAAGACTATATAATACTACACATAATGATACTTGTAAGATACATTATATACATGTTTTCAGCTTTGAGTGCGTAATAACAGCATTTACATGTTGTATTGTTCAAATCGTTTCTATGGGGAGGGTCATCTAATGTTGTATTGTTCAAATCGTTTCTATGGGGAGGGTCATCTAATGTTGTATTGTTCAAATCGTTTCTATGGGGAGGTTCATCTAATGTTGTATTGTTCAAATCGTTTCTATGGGGAGGGTCATCTAATGTTGTATTGTTCAAATCGTTTCTATGGGGAGGTTCATCTAATGTTGTATTGTTCAAATCGTTTCTATGGGGAGGGTCATCTAATGTTGTATTGTTCAAATCGTTTCTATGGGGAGGGTCATCTAATGTTGTATTGTTCAAATCGTTTCTATGGGGAGGGTCATCTAATGTTGTATTGTTCAAATCGTTTCTATGGGGAGGGTCATCTAATGTTGTATTGTTCAAATCGTTTCTATGGGGAGGGTCATCTAATGTTGTATTGTTCAAATCGTTTCTATGGGGAGGGTCATCTAATGTTGTATTGTTCAAATCGTTTCTATGGGGAGGGTCATCTAATGTTGTATTGTTCAAATCGTTTCTATGGGGAGGGTCATCTAATGTTGTATTGTTCAAATCGTTTCTATGGGGAGGGTCATCTAATGTTGTATTGTTCAAATCGTTTCTATGGGGAGGGTCATCTAATGTTGTATTGTTCAAATCGTTTCTATGGGGAGGGTCATCTAAACAAACCAGGGGAGGTCATCTAATGTTGTATTGTTCAAATCGTTTCTATGGGGAGGGTCATCTAATGTTGTATTGTTCAAATCGTTTCTATGGGGAGGGTCATCTAATGTTGTATTGTTCAAATCGTTTCTATGGGGAGGGTCATCTAATGTTGTATTGTTCAAATCGTTTCTATGGGGAGGGTCATCTAATGTTGTATTGTTCAAATCGTTTCTATGGGGAGGGTCATCTAATGTTGTATTGTTCAAATCGTTTCTATGGGGAGGGTCATCTAATGTTGCATTGTTCAAATCGTTTCTATGGGGAGGGTCATCTAATGTTGCATTGTTCAAATCGTTTCTATGGGGAGGGTCATCTAATGTTGTATTGTTCAAATCGTTTCTATGGGGAGGGTCATCTAATGTTGTATTGTTCAAATCGTTTCTATGGGGAGGGTCATCTAATGTTGTATTGTTCAAATCGTTTCTATGGGGAGGGTCATCTAATGTTGTTAGAACTTGTCACCCATCCCAGTTGCCAATAATTTATTTGCAATATGACTGTTATTGTTACATACATGTATATAGAGCAATACACTATTATCATATCAATAATTCATGCCAGCTTCTCTTGTTTTACATTTGTTAACACAGTCCTGTCTTAATCTGTGTTTCATACAACTATGGCATTCACGCTATGCTTTATGTATAGAATATTAAGCCCAAAACGATTCAATACAAGATGTATAATAATTTTGATAGATTAAATTTAATCTGTTCTACATAATCTATAGATGCTGAGAACATTCCTGCATAGTATCTCTTATAACGCGAACGATATAGTTTCCTTTATAGTCGCCTCCGCCGAGGCATTTTGGGCGACTGGTTTCTCTAAGTAGATTACGTTGTCATCTAAGCTGCTTATTATGACAACTGGAAAGGCATCTTCGTTCTTCTCAGGGTGAAACATCCTGTATCCTATATTTCGAAGGTGTCCCTTATAGAGACACATGCTCCATGAGTTGTCAGTTCACAGCAGCAATACTGGTTCCGGTTTCTTCGCTGGGGTCCTCACGTCATCAATAAGTCAGCGTCCCACCGTCTTCCTTGAAGGAGAACCATCCCCTTGCAGGAGCCGGCTAAACAAAACAGCTATCCGCCATCGCCAGGAATGAGCATTGCTGCCTCGCCAAGTAGGTAAGTTAGTAGTAAGTTTATACTCGAATAGAGTCACGCGATTTCTGCTGGTCCAATGGCGCGGCTTCCGTCAGCGAAGTCATTGACCCATATTCCTGCTGTGAGCTGTGCCTAGGTCACGACGTGCACGTTGTGGAGGAGAGACCTGGGACTAATAACACACTGACACTGGAACCAGTTTAATCTACATGAATATCATGGATCATTCTACCACTGTACATATATTTATGACATTGTTTTCATTGCATGCAGTTGTATAATGAAGTATTACGATGATGAGCTATGTAATGCTTAAATCTAAGAAACCATATGTTCCCTTGTGCTACGCGCCTCACACAGTCCAATATTTTACATATTGGATCTGTTTAACCCTTTCCCTCATATAAGCACCGCATGACACCATTACCAATACGACATACATTGACAACGCAGTACCCAGAACAATGTTCATAATAAAGGCCAGAGTCTCATGTAGTCCCAGTAATATCTATGGAGGTGGGATAAATATGGCAACTACTTATCCACTGCATGATAGTTAAATGGTTGTCGTGTGTATGGATATATAATAGTATATTAACGTAAATCTCATGTAGTTCCAGTAATATCTATGGAGGTGGGATTGATATGGCGACTACTTATCCACTGCATGATAGCTAAATGGCTGTCGTGTGTATGGAGATATAATAGTATATTAACGTAAATCTCATGTAGTCCCAGTAATATCTATGGAGGTGGGATTGATATGGCGACTACTTATCCACTACATGATAGCTACATGGTTGTCGTGTGTATGGATATATAATAGTATATTAACGTAAATCTCTATGAAGCAAAGGGTTAAATGGCTGTCGTGTGTATGGATATATAATAGTATATTAACGTAAATCTCTATGAAGGAAAGGGTTAAATGGCTGCCGTGTGTATGGATATATAATAGTATATTAACCTAAATCTCTATGAAGGAAATGGTTAAATGGCTGTCGTGTGTATGGATATATAATAGTATATTAACCTAAAGCTCTATGAAGGAAAGGGTTAAATGGCTGTCGTGTGTATGGATATATAATAGTATATTAACGTAAATCTCTATGAAGCAAAGGGTTGAGGTTTATATCTTACATTGATGCAAACACTTATATAACAAGATCTTAACACTAGTATATAACATTGATACTTTCGTTCATTTATGCATAGGATATGATATAATACTCCCTATTGAGAGCAGTCCTATATTAAAAATAAAGTACAGCAAGTACAAAGGTCATGACATGTAACAGCTACATACATGCCATTCAATATATATAGAATTAACCCTTTCAACACCACAGACCTCTAAATAGGCTTACAAAAAGTGTAGATCCAGATGAGCCGGCTCGTGACGAGCCGTCTCATCAGGATCTGCACTTTTTGCCAGTGATATGACTATTTTTATACATAATTACCCATTTTGATAAATGAACTTGTCCAAATGTGATTTTCTGATTCATTTATTGGTTTATGAATATCATGGACCCTCACCATATGAGTTACTTGGTGTTGAATGGGTTAATGTGTAATTTTAGCCAATTGATATAATGTCTCAAATTGTTATGTTATATGTTATATTTCGGGTTTTACGCCTGCATCAGCACCATTTCGGGCTATATCGCCGGCGGGCAGTTTACTTAACAACACCTTTCCTGGGCAGGCTCCAGCGGTTAACCAGTACTTGGGTGCACCAACATCCGTAAGAAACTGCCAACTTTTTCATATAAATGAGACACGGCCTGAGCGGTCCTCGAACCCGTGACCATCAGTGATGATTGGTTACAGTAGTATACAAGTCAGCGACCTTAACCACTCGACCACGGAGGCGGACATGTCTCAAATTGACAAGCATACATCCTGCACTGCAAAATGCTGCAACATATCTACCAACATTTAATAGCATGTTCATTAAGGAAATAATAACATTATCAGGTATAAATCTCGACTTAATAGCATTAGTAGGTATAAATATACACGCAATGTCATATGTTCTAATACAGTTGTCATTTACCTAGTTACCTCATAGTACTTGTTATGTACCTAGTTACCTCATAGTACTTGTTATTTACCTAGTTACCTCATAGTACTTGTTATTTACCTAGTTACCTCATAGTACTTGTTATTTACCTAGTTACCTCATAGTACTTGTTATTTACCTAGTTACCTCATAGTACTTGTTATTTACCTAGTTACCTCATAGTACTTGTTATTTACCTAGTTACCTCATAGTACTTGTCAATTACCAAGAACTGCTGCTGTTTGGAGGTCACTGGTTCGAATTTTACTGGAACAATAATGTTTGTTTTTCTACAATAACACATACTACTCATGATAACCCCATTTTTATAAAACAATTAACTGTACAATGTACGAACAGGCTTACAATGTACGAACAGGCTTACAATGTACGAACATGCTTACAATGTACGAACAGGCTTACAATGTACGAACAGGTTTACAATGTAGGAACATGCTTACAATGTACGAACAGGCTTACAATGTAGGAACATGCTTACAATGTACGAACATGCTTACAATGTACGAACAGGCTTACAATGTACGAACATGCTTACAATGTACGAACATGCTTACAATGTACGAACATGATTACAATGCACGAACATGCTTACAATGTACGAACAGGCTTACAATGTACGAACATGATTACAATGTATGAACATGATTACAATGTACGAACGGGCTTACACTATACGAACATGATTATAATGTACGAACATGCTTACAATGTACGAACAGGCGTACACTGTACGAACAGGAATACAATGTATGAACATGACTACAATATATGACCATGATTACAATGTACGAACAGGATTACAATGTACGAACAGGCTTACACTGTACGAAAAGGAATACAATGTATGAGCAGGATTACAATGTACGAACAGGCTAACAATATACGAACATGATTACAATGCACGAACATGATTATAATGTACGAACAGGCTTACAATGTACGAACAGGCTTACAATGTACAAACAGGCTAACAATGTACGAACATGATTACAATGTACGAGCAGGTTTACAATGAACGAACAGGCTAACAATGTATGAACATGATTACAATGTACGAACATGATTACAATGTACGAACGGGCTTACACTATACGAACATGATTATAATGTACGAACATGATTACAATGTACGAACATGAATACAATGTATGAACATGACTACAATGTACGACAATGATTACAACGTACCAACAGGATTACAATGTACGAACAGGAATACAATGTACGAACATGACTACAATGTACGACCAGGATTACAATGTACGAACAGGACTACAATGTACGAACAGGTTTACAATGTATGAACAGGAATACAATGTATGAACAGGAATACAATGTACGAACAGGTTTACAATGTACGAACAGGAATACAATGTATGAACAGGAATACAATGTACGAACAGGACTACAATGGATGAACAGGAATACAATGTACGAACAGGACTACAATGTATGAACAGGAATAAAATGTACGAACAGGAATACAATGTATGAACAGAAATACAATGTACGAACAGGTTTACAATGTACGAACAGGAATACAATATACGAACATGATTACAATGCATGAACATGATTATAATGTACGAACAGGAATACAATATACGAACATGATTACAATGCATGAACATGATTATAATGTACGAACAGGTTTACAATGTACGAACATGATTATAATGTACGAACATGGTTACAAAGACCGAACAGGAATACAATGTACGAACATGACTATAATGTACGACAAGGATTACAACGTACGAACAGGATTACAATGTACGAACAGGTTTACAATGTACGAACAGGAATACAATATACGAACATGATTACAATGCATGAACATGATTATAATGTACGAACAGGTTTACAATGTACGAACATTATTATAATGTACGAACATGATTACAGTGTATGAACAGGCTTACAATGTACGAACATGATCACAATGTACGAACATGATTACAATGTACGAACATGATTATAATGTACGAACATGATTACAGTGTATGAACAGGCTTACAATGTACGAACATAATTACAATGTACGAACGGGCTTACACTATACGAACATGAATATAATGTACGAACATGATTACAATGTACGAACAGGAATACAATGTATGAACATGACTACAATGTACGACAATGATTACAACGTACTAACAGGATTACAATGTACGAACAGGAATACAATGTACGAACATGACTACAATGTACGACCAGGATTACAATGTACGAACAGGACTACAATGTACGAACAGGTTTACAATGTATGGACAGGAATACAATGTATGAACAGGAATACAATGTACGAACAGGTTTACAATGTACGATCAGGAATACAATGTATGAACATGACTACAATGTATGAACAGGTTTACAATGTACGAACAGGAATACAATGTATGAACAGGAATACAATGTATGAACAGGAATACAATGTATGAACAGGAATACAATGTACGAACAGGACTACAATGTATGAACAGGAATACGATGTACGAACAGGACTACAATGTACGAACAGGACTACAATGTATGAACAGGTTTACAATGTACGAACAGGATTACAATGTACGAACAGGAATACAATGTATGAACAGGTTTACAATGTATGAACAGGAATACAATGTACGAACATGACTACAATGTAAGAACAAGTTTACAATGTATGAACAGGAATACAATGTACGAACATGACTACAATGTATGAACAGGAATACAATGTACGAACAGGACTACAATGTATGAACAAGTTTACAATGTATGAACAGGAATACAATGTACAAGCAGGCTTAACATGTATGAACAGGCTAACAATGTGTACGAACATGATTACAATGTACTAACATGATTATAATGTACGAAAAGGCTTACAATGTACGAACAGGAATACAATGTACGAACATGACTACAACGTACGACAAGGATTAAAATGTTCGAACAGGATGACAATGTACGAACAGGCTTACAATGTACGAACATGATTATAATGTACGAACATTATTACAATGTATGAACAGGCTTACAATGTACGAACATGATAACAATGTATGAACATTATTATAATGTACGAACATGATTACAATGCACGAACATGATTACAATGCATGAACATGATTATAATGTACGAACAGGTTTACAATGTACGAACATGATTATAATGTACGAACATGGTTACAAAGACCGAACAGGAATACAATGTACGAACATGACTATAATGTACGACAAGGATTACAACGTACGAACAGGATTACAATGTACGAACAGGCTTACAATGTACGCACGGGCTAACAATGTACGAACATTATTATAATGTACGAACATGATTACAGTGTATGAACAGGCTTACAATGTATGAACATGATCACAATGTACGAACATGATTACAATGTACGAACATGATTATAATGTACGAACATGATTACAGTGTATGAACAGGCTTACAATGTACGAACATGATTACAATGTACGAACATGATTACAATGTACGAACGGGCTTACACTATACGAACATGATTATAATGTACGAACATGATTACAATGTACGAACAGGAATACAATGTATGAACATGACTACAATGTACGACAATGATTACAACGTACTAACAGGATTACAATGTACGAACAGGAATACAATGTACGAACATGACTACAATGTACGACCAGGATTACAATGTACGAACAGGACTACAATGTACAAACAGGTTTACAATGTATGAACAGGAATACAATGTATGAACAGGAATACAATGTACGAACAGGTTTACAATGTACGATCAGGAATACAATGTACGAACATGACTACAATGTATGAACAGGTTTACAATGTACGAACAGGAATACAATGTATGAACAGGAATACAATGTACGAACAGGAATACAATGTATGAACAGGAATACAATGTACGAACAGGACTACACCGTATGAACAGGAATACGATGTACGAACAGGACTACAATGTACGAACAGGACTACAATGTATGAACAGGTTTACAATGTATGAACAGGATTACAATGTACGAACAGGAATACAATGTATGAACAGGTTTACAATGTATGAACAGGAATACAATGTACGAACAGGACTACAATGTACGAACAAGTTTACAATGTATGAACAGGAATACAATGTACGAACATGACTACAATGTATGAACAGGAATACAATGTACGAACAGGACTACAATGTATGAACAAGTTTACAATGTATGAACAGGAATACAATGTACAAGCAGGCTTAAAATGTATGAACAGGCTAACAATGTGTATGAACATGATTACAATGTACTAACATGATTATAATGTACGAAAAGGCTTACAATGTACGAACAGGAATACAATGTACGAACATGACTACAACGTACGACAAGGATTAATTGTTCGAACAGGATGACAATGTACGAACAGGCTTATAATGTACGAACATGATAACAATGTACGAACATGATTACTGTGTATGAACACGATTACTGTGTATGAACATGATTACTGTGTACGAACACGATTACTGTGTATGAACATGATTACTGTGTATGCACACGATTACTGTGCATGTACACGATTAATGTGTATGAACATGATAACTGTGTATGCATACGATTACTGTGTATGAACATGATTACTGTATATGAACATGATTACTGTGTATGAACATGATTACTGTGTATAAACATGATTACTGTGTATGAACATGATTACTGTGTATGCACACGATTACTGTGCATGTACACGATTACTGTGTATGAACATGATTACTGTGTATGCACACGATTACTATGTATGAACATGATTACTGTGTATGCACACGATTACTGTGTATGAACATGATTACTGTGCATGAACATGATTACTGTATATGAACATGATTATTGTATATGAACACGATTACTCTGTATGAACATGATTACTGTATATGAACATGATTACTGTGTATGAACATGATTACTGTGTATGAACATGATTACTGTGTATGAACATGATTACTGTGTATGAACACGATTTCTGTGTATGAACATGATTAATGTGTATGAACATGATTACTGTATATGAACATGATTAATGTGTATGAACATGATTTCGGAGTATGAACATGATTACTGTGTATGAACATGATTTCTGTGTATGAACATGATTAATGTGTATGAACATGATTAATGTGTATGAACATGATTACTGTGTATGAACATGATTACTGTATATGAACATGATTAATGTGTATGAACATGATTAATGTGTGTATGAACAGGATTACAATGTAGGAACACGATTACAATGTACGAACATGATTACAATGTACGAACAGGAATACAATGTATGAACATGACTACAATGTACGACCATGATTACAACGTACCAACAGGATTACAATGTACGAACAGGAATACAATGTATGAACATGACTACAATGTACGACCAGGATTACAATGTACGAACAGGACTACAATGTACGAACAGGTTTACAATGTATGAACAGGAATACAATGTATGAACAGGAATACAATGTACGAACAGGTTTACAATGTACGATCAGGAATACAATGTATGAACAGGAATACAATGTACGAACAGGACTACAATGTATGAACAGGAATACAATGTATGAACAGGACTACAATGTACGAACCGGAATAAAATGTATGAACAGAAATACAATGTATGAACAGGAATACAATGTACGAACAGGTTTACAATGTACGAACAGGAATACAATGTACGAACAGGAATAAAATGTATGAACAGGAATACAATGTACGAACAGGACTATAATGTATGAACAGGAATACGATGTACGAACAGGACTACAATGTACGAACAGGACTACAATGTATGAACAGGTTTACAATGTACGAACAGGATTACAATGTACGAACAGGAATACAATGTATGAACAGGTTTACAATGTATGAACAGGAATACAATGTACGAACAGGACTACAATGTATGAACAAGTTTACAATGTATGAACAGGAATACAATGTACGAACATGACTACAATGTATGAACAGGAATACAATGTACGAACAGGACTACAATGTAGGAACAAGTTTACAATGTATGAACAGGAATACAATGTACAAGCAGGCTTAACATGTATGAACAGGCTAACAATGTGTACGAACATGATCATAATGTACAATGTACTAACATGATTATAATGTACGAAAAGGCTTACAATGTACGAACATGAATACAATGTACGAACATGACTACAACGTACGACAAGGATTAATTGTTCGAACAGGATGACAATGTACGAACAGGCTTACAATGTACGAACATGATTATAATGTACGAACATGATTACAATGTATGAACAGGCTTACAATGTACGAACATGATAACAATGTATGAACATTATTATAATGTACGAACATGATTACAATGTACGAACATGATTACAATGTATGAACAGGATTACAAAGTACGAACACGATTACAATGTACGAACATGATTACTGTGTATGAACACGATTACTGTGTATGAACATGATTACTGTGTACGAACACGATTACTGTGTATGAACATGATTACTGTGTATGCACATGATTACTGTGCATGTACACGATTACTGTGTATGAACATGATTACTGTGTATGCACACGATTACTGTGCATGTACACGATTACTGTGTATGAACATGATTACTGTGTATGAACATGATTACTGTGTATGAACACGATTACTGTGTATGAACATGATTACTGTGTACGAACATGATTACTGTGTATGAACATGATTACTGTGTATGAACACGATTAATGTGTGCATGAACATGATTAATGTGTATGAACATGATTACTGTGTATGAACACGATTACTGTGTATGAACATGATTACTGTGTATGAACACGATTACTGTGTATGAACGTGATTACTGTATATGAACAGGATTACTGTGTATGAACATGATTACTGTGTATGAACACGATTACTGTGTATGAACACGATTACTGCATATGAACATGATTACTGTATATGAACATGATTACTGTATATGAACATGATTACTGTATATGAACATGATTACTGTGTATGAACACGATTACTGTGTATGAACAGGATTACTGTGCATGAACAGGATTACTGTGTATGAACACGATTACTGTGTATGAACATGATTACTGTGTATGAACAGGATTACTGTGTATGAACACGATTACTGTGTATGAACAGGATTACTGTGTATGAACAGGATTACTGTGTATGAACAGGATTACTGTGTATGAACAGGATTACTGTGTATGAACAGGATTAATGTGTATGAACAGGATTACTGTGTATGAACACGATTACTGTGCATGAACAGGATTACTGTGTATGAACAGGATTAATGTGTATGAACAGGATTACTGTGTATGAACATGATTACTGTGTATGAACAGGATTACTGTGTATGAACATGATTACTGTGCATGAACAGGATTACTGTGTATGAACAGGATTACTGTGTATGAACAGGATGGTCTTAATTCAAGGATGTTACAGCTACCTCTGTCTATATATGCCATCACATGACGACGAAATAAGAAAATGCTCTGTCAATATGCAGGTTGCCATAATAGTCATTAGTCGAAAGCAATGACGTCACATTTGCAATTTCTTCAACTATAGTGTGTGTGTAGTATTCGAATCTAGAGCGGTGAGGGGAATGTGATTTAAAGTCAACTACCTTAATAACTCGGTCACAGCATACCGACAGGCTTATCATGCTGTAGTACAATAGTAGTAATACAAGTTCTGTATGTCGATGGCAATTGTAGGCGTTCGATATGTTCCATATAGTGCTACTACTGTTACAAATAGGACACGCACTGCAATTAGAAAAAACGCGAACCACATAGCACAACTTGCCGGTATAGGCAAGAGAAGCATGTTCTTTCTGCCACCATTTTCCGAACATTTGAATTGCTTAGCGCATAAATTACGATAACATTAGTTCATGACGAAAGCGAATAATGATATCGTTGTATCATTGTACACGTCATATCATTGTACACGAAGTTGTATCCTTTTACATGTAACGTTGTATCATTGCACACGTAATATTCTATAATTGTACACGTACCGTTGTATCATTGTACATGTAACGTTGTATCATTTTACATGTAACGTTGTATCATTGTACACGTAACGTTGTATCATTGTACACATAACGTTGTATCATTGTACATGTAACGTTGTATCATTTTACATGTAACGTTGTATCATTCAACGTGTAATGTTTTATCATTTTACGTGTAAGGTTGTATCATTTTACATGTAAGGTTGTATCATTTTACATGTTATGTTGTATCATTTTACATGTAATGTTGTATGATTTTACATGTAAGGTTGTATCATTTTACGTGTAAGGTTGTATCATTTTACATGTAAGGTTGTATCATTTTACATGTAAGGTTGTATCATTGTAAATGTAACGTTGTATCATTTTACATGTAAGGTTGTATCATTTTACATGTAACGTTGTGTCATGTACACATAACGTTGTATCATTGTACACGTAACGTTGTATCATTTTACGTGTAAGGTTGTATCATTTTACATGTAACGTTGTATCATTGTACACGTAACGTTGTATCATTGTACACATAACGTTGTATCATTGTACACGTAAAGTTGTATCATTTTACATGGAACGTTGTATCATTTAACGTGTAATGTTGTATCATTTTACTTGTAAGGTTGTATCATTTAACGTGTAATGTTGTATCATTTTACATGTAACGTTGTATCATTTAACGTGTAATGTTGTATCATTTTACGTGTAAGGTTGTATCATTTTACATGTACGGTTGTATTATTTTACATGTAAGGTTGTATCATTTTAAATGTAAGGTTGTATCATTTTACATGTAAGGTTGTATCATTGCACATGTAAGGTTGTATCATTGCACATGTAAGGTTGTATCATTGCACATGTAAGTTTGTATCATTGCACATGTAATGTTGTATCATTGCACATGTAAGGTTGTATCATTTTAAATGTAATGTTGTATTATTTTACATGTAAGGTTGTATCATTTTAAATGTAATGTTGTATTATTTTACATGTAAGGTTGTATCATTTTAAATGTAATGTTGTATTATTTTACATGTAAGGTTGTATCATTTTAAATGTAATGTTGTATCATTTTACATGTACGGTTGTATCATTTTACATGTAAGGTTGTATTATTTTACATGTAAGGTTGTATAATTTTACATGTAAGTTTGTATCATTGCACATGTAAGGTTGTATCATTGCACATGTAAGGTTGTATCATTTTAAATGTAATGTTGTATCATTTTACATGTAAGGTTGTATCATTTTACATGTAAGGTTGTATCATTTTAAATGTAATGTTGTATCATTTTACATGTACGGTTGTATTATTTTACATGTACGGTTGTATCATTTTACACGTAACGTTGTATCATTTTACACGTAACGTTGTATCATTTTACACGTAACGTTGTATCATTTTACATGTAACGTTGTATCATTTTACACGTAACGTTGTATCATTTTACACGTAACGTTGTATCATTTTACACGTAACGTTGTATCATTTTACACGTAACGTTGTATCATTTTACACGTAACGTTGTATCATTTTACACGTAACGTTGTATTATTGTACACATAACGTTTATCATTGTACACGTAACGTTGTATCATTTTACACGTAACGTTGTATCATTTTACATGTAACGTTGTATCATTGTACACGTAACGTTGTATCATTGTACACATAACGTTGTATCATTGTACACGTAACGTTGTATCATTTTACATGTAACGTTGTATCATTCAACGTGTAATGTTTTATCATTGTACACATAACGTTGTATCATTGTACACGTAACGTTGTATCATTATTCCATTTTATATATTAGTCGTGCTTTAATGATGAACACTAATTATTAATTAATATTGATCAATGATTTTATATGTTTTATAATAATGCTTATTATAGAGACCCATAATATTCGTGCACCCAATTATTGACAACCCATTAAGTTACAGATAACAGCTGTTTGTCTAGCGCCCCCCCCCCCTTCAGAAGCAAGCAATGCATTATTATCATCATTTTATAGATCAACGGAACGATTTCGTAGAATGTACTAGTTGCACTTAATAACCCTGCTAATCTTATATAATTATATAATTAATAAACCATTATTCCCTAATACGCTACGCCCAACGTAAATAAACCATTTATTCTCTAATTACAGTAATTCCAGGAGAAAAGAATCATAAAGGAGATTTAGGGAGTGTCACCTGAAGTACCATGTTCAACATCGACAAGCATAACATTCTCTTAAACGTTGAATATAACCAACGACTATACATAGTACATCTGTGCAAATAGTAAGCTAACCCACGTTGAATATAACCAACGACTATACATAGTACATCTGTGCAAATAGTAAGCTAACCCACGTTGAATATAACCAACGACTATACATAGTACATCTGTGCAAATAGTAAGCTAACCCACGTTGAATATAACCAACGACTATACATAGTACATCTGTGCAAATAGTAAGCTAACCCACGTTGAATATAACCAACGACTATACATAGTACATCTGTGCAAATAGTAAGCTAACCCACGTTGAATATAACCAACGACTATACATAGTACATCTGTGCAAATAGTAAGCTAACCCACGTTGAATATAACCAACGACTATACATAGTACATCTGTGCAAATAGTAAGCTAACCCACGTTGAATATAACCAACGACTATACATAGTACATCTGTGCAAATAGTAAGCTAACCCACGTTGAATATAACCAACGACTATACATAGTACATCTGTGCAAATAGTAAGCTAACCCACGTTGAATATAACCAACGACTATACATAGTACATCTGTGCAAATAGTAAGCTAACCCACGTTGAATATAACCAACGACTATACATAGTACATCTGTGCAAATAGTAAGCTAACCCACGTTGAATATAACCAACGACTATACATAGTACATCTGTGCAAATAGTAAGCTAACCCACGTTGAATATAACCAACGACTATACATAGTAAATCTGTGCAAATAGTAAGCTACTTAAACGTTGAATATAACCAACGACTATACATAGTAAGTCTGTGCAAATAGTAAGCTAACCCACGTTGAATATAACCAATGACTATACATAGTAAACCTGTGCAAATAGTAAGCTAATCCACGTTGAATATAACCAACGACTATACATAGTAAATCTGTGCAAATAGTAAGCTACTTAAACGTTGAATATAACCAACGACTATACATAGTAAATCTGTGCAAATAGTAAGCTAACCCACGTTGAATATAACCAACGACTATACATAGTAAATCTGTGCACATAGTAAGCTAACCCACGTTGAATATAACCAATGACTATACATAGTAAATATGTGCACATAGTAAGCTAACCCACGTTGAATATAACCAACGACTATACATAGTAAATCTGTGCAAATAGTAAGCTAACCCACGTTGAATATAACCAACGACTATACATAGTAAATCTGTGCAAATAGTAAGCTAACCCACGTTGAATATAACCAACGACTATACATAGTAAATCTGTGCAAATAGTAAGCTACTCCACGTTGAATATAACCAACGACTATACATAGTAAATCTGTGCAAATAGTAAGCTACTCCACGTTGAATATAACCAACGACTATACATAGTAAATATGTGCAAATAGTAAGCTAACCCACGTTGAATATAACCAACGACTATGCATAGTAAATCTGTGCAAATAGTAAGCTAACCCACGTTGAATATAACCAACGACTATACATAGTAAATCTGTGTAAATAGTAAGCTACTTAAACGTTGAATATAACCAACGACTATACATAGTACATCTGTGCAAATAGTAAGCTACTTAAACGTTGAATATAACCAACGACTATGCATAGTAAATCTGTGCAAATAGTAAGCTACTACACGTTGAATATAACCAACGACTATGCATAGTAAATCTGTGCAAATAGTAAGCTACTACACGTTGAATATAACCAACGACTATACATAGTACATCTGTGCAAATAGTAAGCTACTTAAACGTTGAATATAACCAACGACTATACATAGTACATCTGTGCTAATAGTAAGCTACTCCACGTTGAATATAACCAACGACTATGCATAGTAAATATGTGCAAATAGTAAGCTACTACACGTTGAATATAACCAACGACTATACATAGTAAATCTGTGCAAATAGTATGCTACTTAAACGTTGAATATAACCAACGACTATACATAGTACATCTGTGCTAATAGTAAGCTACTCCACATTGAATATAACCAACGACTATACATAGTAAATATGTGCAAATAGTAAGCTACTTAAACGTTGCATATAACCAACGACTATACATAGTAAATCTGTGCAAATAGTAAGCTACTTAAACATTGCATATAACCAACGACTATACATAGTAAATCTGTGCAAATAGTAAGCTACTCCACGTTGAATATAACCAACGACTATGCATAGTAAATCTGTGCAAATAGTAAGCTAACCCACGTTGAATATAACCAACGACTATACATAGTACATCTGTGCAAATAGTAAGCTAACCCACGTTGAATATAACCAACGACTATACATAGTACATCTGTGCAAATAGTAAGCTAACCCACGTTGAATATAACCAACGACTATACATAGTACATCTGTGCAAATAGTAAGCTAACCCACGTTGAATATAACCAACGACTATACATAGTACATCTGTGCAAATAGTAAGCTAACCCACGTTGAATATAACCAACGACTATACATAGTACATCTGTGCAAATAGTAAGCTAACCCACGTTGAATATAACCAACGACTATACATAGTACATCTGTGCAAATAGTAAGCTAACCCACGTTGAATATAACCAACGACTATACATAGTACATCTGTGCAAATAGTAAGCTAACCCACGTTGAATATAACCAACGACTATACATAGTACATCTGTGCAAATAGTAAGCTAACCCACGTTGAATATAACCAACGACTATACATAGTACATCTGTGCAAATAGTAAGCTAACCCACGTTGAATATAACCAACGACTATACATAGTACATCTGTGCAAATAGTAAGCTAACCCACGTTGAATATA
>CM026398.1:12797357-12819984 GCA_014843695.1 Archivesica marissinica
ATTGTGTGTAAGGCAGCATTGAATGAGGGAAACTACAGAGATCTACTATAGATTGTGTGTAAGGCAACATTGAATGAGGGAAACTACAAAGATCTACTATAGATTGTGTGTAAGGCAGCATTGAATGAGGGAAACTACAGAGATCTACTATAGATTGTGTGTAAGGCAACATTGAATGAGGGAAACTACAGAGATCTACTATAGATTGTGTGTAAGGCAACATTGAATGAGGGAAACTACAGAGATCTACTATAGATTGTGTGTAAGGCAACATTGAATGAGGGAAACTACAGAGATCTACTATAGATTGTGTGTAAGGCAACATTGAATGAGGGAAACTACAGAGATCTACTATAGATTGTGTGTAAGGCAGCATTGAATGAGGGACGTACAAAGATCTACTATAGATTGTGTGTAAGGCAACATTGAATGAGGGACGTACAAAGATCTACTATAGATTGTGTGTAAGGCAACAATGAATGAGGGACGTACAAAGATCTACTATAGATTATGTGTAAGGCAGCATTGAATGAGGGAAACTACAGAGATCTACTATAGATTGTGTGTAAGGCAACATTGAATGAGGGAAACTACAAAGATCTACTATAGATTGTGTGTAAGGCAGCATTGAATGAGGGAAACTACAAAGATCTACTATAGATTGTGTGTAAGGCAGCATTGAATGAGGGAAACTACAAAGATCTACTATAGATTGTGTGTAAGGCAACATTGAATGAGGGAAACTACAGAGATCTACTATAGATTGTGTGTAAGGCAGCATTGAATGAGGGAAACTACAGAGATCTACTATAGATTGTGTGTAAGGCAGCATTGAATGAGGGAAACTACAGAGATCTACTATAGATTGTGTGTAAGGCAGCATTGAATGAGGGAAACTACAAAGATCTACTATAGATTGTGTGTAAGGCAACATTGAATGAGGGAAACTACAGAGATCTACTATAGATTGTGTGTAAGGCACATGAATGAGGAATACAGAGATCTACTATAGATTGTGTGTAAGGCACATTGAATGAGGGAAACTACAGAGATCTACTATAGATTGTGTGTAAGGCAGCATTGAATGAGGGAAACTACAGAGATCTACTATAGATTGTGTGTAAGGCAACATTGAATGAGGGAAACTACAGAGATCTACTATAGATTGTGTGTAAGGCAACATTGAATGAGGGATATACAAAGATCTACTATAGATTGTGTGTAAGGCAGCATTGAATGAGGGACGTACATAGATCTACTATAGATTGTGTGTAAGGCAACATTGAATGAGGGACGTACAGAGATCTACTATAGCTTGTGTGTAAGGCAACATTGAATGAGGGATATACAAAGATCTACTATAGATTGTGTGTAAGGCAACATTGAATGAGGGACGTACAGAGATCTACTATAGATTGTGTGTAAGGCAACATTGAATGAGGGACGTACATAGATCTACTATAGATTGTGTGTAAGGCAGCATTGAATGAGGGAAACTACAGAGATCTACTATAGATTGTGTGTAAGGCAGCATTGAATGAGGGACGTACAAAGATCTACTATAGATTGTGTGTAAGGCAGCATTGAATGAGGGACGTACATAGATCTACTATAGATTGTGTGTAAGGCAGCATTGAATGAGGGAAACTACAGAGATCTACTATAGATTGTGTGTAAGGTAACATTGAATGAGGGAAACTACAAAGATCTACTATATATTGTGTGTAAGGCAGCATTGAATGAGGGATGTACAAAGATCTACTATAGATTGTGTGTAAGGCAGCATTGAATGAGGGACGTGAAATAGATCTACTATAGATTGTGTGTAAGGCAGCATTGAATGAGGGATGTACAAAGATCTACTATATATTGTGTGTAAGGCAGCATTGAATGAGGGAAACTACAAAGATCTACTATAGATTGTGTGTAAGGCAACATTGAATGAGGGAAACTACAGAGATTTACTATAGATTGTGTGTAAGGCAGCATTGAATGAGGGAAACTACAGAGATCTACTATAGATTGTGTGTAAGGCAGCATTGAATGAGGGAAACTACAGAGATCTACTATAGATTGTGTGTAAGGCAGCATTGAATGAGGGACGTACAAAGATCTACTATAGATTGTGTGTAAGGCAGCATTGAATGAGGGAAACTACAGAGATCTACTATAGATTGTGTGTAAGGCAGCATTGAATGAGGGAAACTACAAAGATCTACTATAGATTGTGTGTAAGGCAACATTGAATGAGGGAAACTACAAAGATCTACTATAGATTGTGTGTAAGGCAGCATTGAATGAGGGAAACTACAGAGATCTACTATAGATTGTGTGTAAGGCAACATTGAATGAGGGAAACTACAGAGATCTACTATAGATTGTGTGTAAGGCAGCATTGAATGAGGGAAACTACAGAGATCTACTATAGATTGTGTGTAAGGCAGCATTGAATGAGGGAAACTACAGAGATCTACTATAGATTGTGTGTAAGGCAACATTGAATGAGGGACGTACAAAGATCTACTATAGATTGTGTGTAAGGCAGCATTGAATGAGGGAAACTACAGAGATCTACTATAGATTGTGTGTAAGGCAGCATTGAATGAGGGAAACTACAGAGATCTACTATAGATTGTGTGTAAGGCAGCATTGAATGAGGGAAACTACAAAGATCTACTATAGATTGTGTGTAAGGCAGCATTGAATGAGGGAAACTACAGAGATCTACTATAGATTGTGTGTAAGGCAGCATTGAATGAGGGAAACTACAAAGATCTACTATAGATTGTGTGTAAGGCAACATTGAATGAGGGAAACTACAGAGATCTACTATAGATTGTGTGTAAGGCAGCATTGAATGAGGGAAACTACAGAGATCTACTATAGATTGTGTGTAAGGCAGCATTGAATGAGGGACGTACAAAGATCTACTATAGATTGTGTGTAAGGCAACATTGAATGAGGGATGTACAGAGATCTACTATAGATTGTGTGTAAGGCAGCATTGAATGAGGGATGTACAGAGATCTACTATAGATTGTGTGTAAGGCAACATTGAATGAGGGACGTACAAAGATCTACTATAGATTGTGTGTAAGGCAGCATTGAATGAGGGATGTACAGAGATCTACTATAGATTGTGTGTAAGGCAACATTGAATGAGGGACGTACAAGATCTACTATAGATTGTGTGTAAGGCAGCATTGAATGAGGGACTACAAAGATCTACTATAGATTGTGTGTAAGGCAGCATTGAATGAGGGACGTACAAGATCTACTATAGATTGTGTGTAAGGCAGCATTGAATGAGGGACGTACAAAGATCTACTATAGATTGTGTGTAAGGCAACATTGAATGAGGGACGTACAAAGATCTACTATAGATTGTGTGTAAGGCAGCATTGAATGAGGGAAACTACAGAGATCTACTATAGATTGTGTGTAAGGCAGCATTGAATGAGGGAAACTACAGAGATCTACTATAGATTGTGTGTAAGGCAGCATTGAATGAGGGAAACTACAGAGATCTACTATAGATTGTGTGTAAGGCAGCATTGAATGAGGGAAACTACAAAGATCTACTATAGATTGTGTGTAAGGCAGCATTGAATGAGGGAAACTACAGAGATCTACTATAGATTGTGTGTAAGGCAGCATTGAATGAGGGAAACTACAAAGATCTACTATAGATTGTGTGTAAGGCAGCATTGAATGAGGGAAACTACAGAGATCTACTATAGATTGTGTGTAAGGCAGCATTGAATGAGGGAAACTACAAAGATCTACTATAGATTGTGTGTAAGGCAGCATTGAATGAGGGAAACTACAGAGATCTACTATAGATTGTGTGTAAGGCAGCATTGAATGAGGGAAACTACAAAGATCTACTATAGATTGTGTGTAAGGCAACATTGAATGAGGGAAACTACAGAGATCTACTATAGATTGTGTGTAAGGCAACATTGAATGAGGGAAACTACAGAGATCTACTATAGATTGTGTGTAAGGCAACATTGAATGAGGGAAACTACAGAGATCTACTATAGATTGTGTGTAAGGCAACATTGAATGAGGGACGTACAAAGATCTACTATAGATTGTGTGTAAGGCAACATTGAATGAGGGACGTACAAAGATCTACTATAGATTGTGTGTAAGGCAGCATTGAATGAGGGAAACTACAGAGATCTACTATAGATTGTGTGTAAGGCAGCATTGAATGAGGGAAACTACAAAGATCTACTATAGATTGTGTGTAAGGCAACATTGAATGAGGGAAACTACAGAGATCTACTATAGATTGTGTGTAAGGCAGCATTGAATGAGGGAAACTACAGAGATCTACTATAGATTGTGTGTAAGGCAGCATTGAATGAGGGAAACTACAAAGATCTACTATAGATTGTGTGTAAGGCAGCATTGAATGAGGGAAACTACAGAGATCTACTATAGATTGTGTGTAAGGCAACATTGAATGAGGGAAACTACAGAGATCTACTATAGATTGTGTGTAAGGCAGCATTGAATGAGGGACTACAGAGATCTACTATAGATTGTGTGTAAGGCAACATTGAATGAGGGAAACTACAAAGATCTACTATAGATTGTGTGTAAGGCAACATTGAATGAGGGATATACAAAGATCTACTATAGATTGTGTGTAAGGCAACATTGAATGAGGGACGTACATAGATCTACTATAGATTGTGTGTAAGGCAGCATTGAATGAGGGAAACTACAGAGATCTACTATAGATTGTGTGTAAGGCAACATTGAATGAGGGACGTACAGAGATCTACTATAGATTGTGTGTAAGGCAGCATTGAATGAGGGAAACTACAGAGATCTACTATAGATTGTGTGTAAGGCAGCATTGAATGAGGGACTACAGAGATCTACTATAGATTGTGTGTAAGGCAGCATTGAATGAGGGAAACTACAGAGATCTACTATAGATTGTGTGTAAGGCAGCATTGAATGAGGGACGTACATAGATCTACTATAGATTGAGTGCAAGGCAGCATTGAATGAGGGACGTACATAGATCTACTATAGATTGTGTGTAAGGCAACATTGAATGAGGGACGTACAGAGATCTACTATAGATTGTGTGTAAGGCAACATTGAATGAGGGATGTACAGAGATCTACTATAGATTGTGTGTAAGGCAACATTGAATGAGGGACGTACATAGATCTACTATAGATTGTGTGTAAGGCAGCATTGAATGAGGGAAACTACAGAGATCTACTATAGATTGTGTGTAAGGCAGCATTGAATGAGGGACGTACATAGATCTACTATAAATTGAGTGTAAGGCAGCATTGAATGAGGGAAACTACAGAGATCTACTATAGATTGTGTGTAAGGCAGCATTGAATGAGGGACGTACATAGATCTACTATAGATTGTGTGTAAGGTAACATTGAATGAGGGAAACTACAAAGATCTACTATATATTGTGTGTAAGGCAGCATTGAATGAGGGACGTACATAGATCTACTATAGATTGTGTGTAAGGTAACATTGAATGAGGGAAACTACAAAGATCTACTATAGATTGTGTGTAAGGCAGCATTGAATGAGGGAAACTACAAAGATCTACTATAGATTGTGTGTAAGGCAGCATTGAATGAGGGATGTACAGAGATCTACTATAGATTGTTTGTAAGGCAGCATTGAATGAGGGATGTACAAAGATCTACTATATATTGTGTGTAAGGCAGCATTGAATGAGGGACGTACAGAGATCTACTATAGATTGTGTGTAAGGCAGCATTGAATGAGGGACATACAAAGATCTACTTTAGATTGTGTGTAAGGCAGCATTGAATGAGGGACGTACATAGATCTACTATAGATTGTGTGTAAGGCAGCATTGAATGAGGGACATACATAGATCTACTATAGATTGTGTGTAAGGCAGCATTGAATGAGGGACGTACATAGATCTACTATAGATTGTGTGTAAGGCAGCATTGAATTAGGGAAACTACAGAGATCTACTATAGATTGTGTGTAAGGCAGCATTGAATGAGGGACGTACATAGATCTACTATAGATTGTGTGTAAGGCAGCATTGAATGAGGGACGTACAGAGATCTACTATAGATTGTTTGTAAGGCAGCATTGAATGTGGGAAACTACAAAGATATGTTGTTTGCGAGGATGCGTCAAACGATGATGGCACTAAAGATTTCAATATAAAAATTTCTCTTCCTTGATCTAAATACTGGTACCGATTTTTACAAATGCTACATTCAGTGGAGCTGCCTTGTAAATGATGCAGTCCCACCCCCCCCCCACTTAAATTGCAGAACAAATCATAGTATAGTAGCTACTTTCTGTCTTTAATGGGGAAGAAGACAAACGGTACCCAGCAGAGCATTGCTTTACACCAAACACTCGGGTACAACCTTGGAGACTAATATAAATGCGTATACAAGGTAGGTGTTCCATATACAGGACAACGCACTCAGGTATATGCACTCCATACATAATTTATACACATCAGTACAAGGTAGGCGTTCCATATACAGGACAACGCACTCAGGTATATGCACTCCATACATAATTTATACACATCAGTACAAGGTAGGCGTTCCATATACAGGACAACGCACTCAGATATATGCACTCCATACATAATTTATACACATCAGTACAAGGCAGGCGTTCCATATACAGGACAACGCACTCAGATATATGCACTCCATACATAATTTATACACATCAGTACATATGCCATGAAACCATTTATAACAGTGAAACTGATACCACTTTCTGGCACTTTCAATTAAATTATATTCAATGTTTTAGGAACAAATGTATCTGTGCACGCTAGCACTGGAAATAGCATTCACAAGACAATTCTAATGAAATTCCATGACATATTTCCAAAGTATACAGTTACAAAAATAAGAAAAATGTCCTCCGCTACAATTATTTGAACTATTTATAGCCTTTATTTTACCACACAGAGGAAGCCATTTTTTTGAGATTTTATGAAAACTTTTGAAGATCTGCCCAAATGTCACTATTAAATATTGTAAATAACATCCTTGATATTTATGTGCTATGATCTGAAGGCGTTTTCCAGTACACAGGAATTCCACTGAAAGGATGCAGGGTAGGTAACAGTATGTAGGGTAGGTAACAGTATGTAGGGTAGGTAACAGTATGTAGGTTAGGTAACAGTATGTAGGGTAGGTAACAGTATGTAGGGTAGGTAACAGTATGCAGGGTAGGTAACAGTATGTAGGGTAGGTAACAGTATGTAGGGTAGGTAACAGTATGTAGGGTAGGTAACAGTATGTAGGGTAGGTAACAGTATGTAGGGTAGGTAACAGTATGCAGGAAGATTGTAGTGGTAGCCCGTTAGGAAGATTGTTGTGGTAGGGCATTCAGGAAGATTGTAGTGGTAGGGCATTCAGGAAAATTGTAGTGGTAGAGCATTCCCTTCAGGAAGATTGTAGTGGTAGGGCATTCCCTTCAGGAAGATTGTAGTGGTAGGGCATTCAGGAAAATTGTAGTGGTAGAGCATTCCCTTCAGGAAGATTGTAGTGGTAGGGCGTTCAGGAAGATTGTAGTGGTAGAGCATTCCCTTCAGGAAGATTGTAGTGGTAGGGCATTCAGGAAGATTGTAGTGGTAGGGCATTCAGGAAGATTGTACTGGTAGGGCGTTCAGGAAGATTGTAGTGGTAGGGCATTCAGGAAGATTGTAGTGGTAGGGCGTTCAGGAAGATTGTAGTGGTAGGGCGTTCAGGAAGATTGTAGTGGTAGGGTGTTCAGGAAGATTGTAGTGGTAGGGCGTTCAGGAAGATTGTAGTGGTAGGGCGTTCAGGAAGATTGTAATGGTAGGGCGTTCAGGAAGATTGTAGTGGTAGGGCGTACCCTTCAGGAAGATTGTAGTGGTAGGGCGTTCCCTTCAGGAAGATTGTAGTGGTAGGGCATTCAGGAAGATTGTAGTGGTAGGGCGTTCAGGAAGATTGTAGTGGTAGGCCGTTCAGGAAGATTGTTGTGGTAGGGCGTTCAGGAAGATTGTAGTGGTAGGGCGTTCAGGAAGATTGTAGTGGTAGGGCATTCAGGAAGATTGTAGTGGTAGGGCCTTCAGGAAGATTGTAGTGGTAGGGCACTTCAGGAAGATTGTAGTGGTAGGGCGTTCCCTTCAGGAAGATTGTAGTGGTAGGGCGTTCCCTTCAGGAAGATTGTAGTGGTAGGGGTTCCCTTCAGGAAGATTGTAGTGGTAGGGCGTTCAGGAAGATTGTAGTGGTAGGGCGTTCAGGAAGATTGTAGTGGTAGGGCATTCAGGAAGATTGTAGTGGTAGGGCATTCAGGAAGATTGTAGTGGTAGGGCGTTCAGGAAGATTGTAGTGGTAGGGCATTCAGGAAGATTGTAGTGGTAGGGCGTACCCTTCAGGAAGATTGTAGTGGTAGGGCGTTCAGGAAGATTGTAGTGGTAGGGCATTCAGGAAGATTGTAGTGGTAGGGCATTCAGGAAGATTGTAGTGGTAGGGCGTTCAGGAAGATTGTAGTGGTAGGGCATTCAGGAAGATTGTAGTGGTAGGGCATTCAGGAAGATTGTAGTGGTAGGGCATTCAGGAAGATTGTAGTGGTAGGGCATTCAGGAAGATTGTAGTGGTAGGGCGTTCAGGAAGATTGTAGTGGTAGGGCGTTCAGGAAGATTGTAGTGGTAGGGCATTCAGGAAGATTGTAGTGGTAGGGCATTCAGGAAGATTGTAGTGGTAGGGCATTCAGGAAGATTGTAGTGGTAGGCATTCAGAGATTGTAGTGAGGGCATTCAGGAAGATTGTAGTGGTAGGGCATTCAGGAAGATTGTAGTGGTAGGGCATTCAAGAGGATTGTAGTGGTAGGGCATTCCCTTCAGGAGGATTGTAGTGGTAGGGCGTTCCCTTCAGGAAGATTGTAGTGGTAGGGCATTCAAGAGGATTGTAGTGGTAGGGCATTCCCTTCAGGAGGATTGTAGTGGTAGAGCGTTCCCTTCAGGAGGATTGTAGTGGTAGGGCGTTCCCTTCAGGAAGATTGTAATGGTAGGGTTTCAGGAAGATTATAGTGGTAGGGCGTTCAGGAAGATTGTAGTGGTAGGGCATTCAGGAAGATTGTAGTGGTAGGCCGTTAGGAAGATTGTTGTGGTAGGGCGTTCAGGAAGATTGTAGTGGTAGGGCATTCAGGAAAATTGTAGTGGTAGGGCGTTCAGGAAGATTGTAGTGGTAGAGCATTCCCTTCAGGAAGATTGTAGTGGTAGGGCATTCAGGAATATTGTAGTGGTAACAGTATGTAGGGTAGGTAACAGTATGTAGGGTAGGTAACAGTATGTAGGGTAGGTAACAGTATGCAGGGTAGGTAACAGTATGCAGGGTAGGTAACAGTATGTAGGGTAGGTAACATTATGTAGGGTAGGTAACAGTATGCAGGGTAGGTAACAGTATGCAGGGTAGGTAACAGTATGTAGGGTAGGTAACAGTATGCAGGGTAGGTAACAGTATGTAGGGTAGGTAACAGTATGCAGGGTAGGTAACAGTATGTAGGGCAGGTAACAGTATGCAGGGTAGGTAACAGTATGCAGGGTAGGTAACAGTATGCAGGGTAGGTAACAGTATGTAGGGTAGGTAACAGTATGTAGGGTAGGTAACAGTATGTAGGGTAGGTAACAGTATGTAGGGTAGGTAACAGTATGTAGGGTAGGTAACAGTATGTAGGGTAGGTAACAGTATGCAGGGTAGGTAACAGTATGTAGGGTAGGTAACAGTATGTAGGGTAGGTAACAGTATGCAGGGTAGGTAACAGTATGTAGGGTAGGTAACAGTATGTAGGGTAGGTAACAGTATGTAGGGTAGGTAACAGTATGCAGGGTAGGTAACAGTATGTAGGGTAGGTAACAGTATGTAGGGTAGGTAACAGTATGCAGGGTAGGTAACAGTATTCAAACAATCTTTACTTCAAACAATGGCAATATGTGTTTCTTTACTTCAAACAATGGCATTATGTGTTTCTTTACTTCAAACAATGGTATTATGTGTTTCTTTACTTCAAACAATGGCATTGTGTGCTTCTTTACTTCAAACAATGGCATTATGTGTTTCTTTACTTCAAACAATGGCATTATGTGTTTCTTTACTTCAAATAATGACACTATGTGTTTCTTTACCTCAAACAATGGCATTATGTGTTTCTTTACCTCAAACAATGGCATTATGTGTTTCTTTACTTCAAACAATGGTATTATGTGTTTCTTTACTTCAAACAATGGTATTATGTGTTTCTTTACTTCAAACAATGGTATTATGTGTTTCTTTACTTCAGACAATGGCATTATGTGTTTCTTTACTTCAAACAATGGCATTATGTGTTTCTTTACTTCAAACAATGGCATTATGTGTTTCTTTACTTCAAACAATGGCATTATGTGTTTCTTTACTTCAAACAATGGCATTATGTGTTTCTTTACTTCAAACAATGGTATTATGTGTTTCTTTACTTCAAACAATGGCATTATGTGTTTCTTTACTTCAAACAATGGCATTATGTGTTTCTTTACTTCAAACAATGGCATTATGTGTTTCTTTACTTCAAACAATGGCATTGTGTGCTTCTTTACTTCAAACAATGGCATTATGTGTGTCTTTACTTCAAACAATGGCATTATGTGTTTCTTTACTTCAATGACAATATGTGTTTCTTTACTTCAATGACAATATTTGTTTCTTTACTTCAAACAATGGCATTATGTGTTTCTTTACTTCAATGACAATATGTGTTTCTTTACTTCAAATAATGGCATTATGTGTTTCTTTACTTCAATGACAATAAATTATGTGTTTCTTTACTTCAATGACAATAAATTATGTGTTTCTTTACTTCAAACAATGGCATTATGTGTTTCTTTACTTCAATGACAATATGTGTTTCTTTACTTCAAACAATGGCATTATGTGTTTCTTTACTTCAATGACAATATGTGTTTCTTTACTTCAAATAATGGCATTATGTATTTCTTTACTTCAATGACAATATGTGTTTCTTTACCTCAAACAATGGCATTATGTGTTTCTTTACTTCAATGACAATAAATTATGTGTTTCTTTACTTCAATGACAATAAATTATGTGTTTCTTTACTTCAAACAATGGCATTATGTGTTTCTTTACTTCAATGACAATATGTGTTTCTTTACTTCAAACAATGGCATTATGTGTTTCTTTACTTCAATGACAATATGTGTTTCTTTACTTCAATGACAATAAATTATGTGTTTCTTTACTTCAAATAATGGCATTATGTATTTCTTTACTTCAATGACAATATGTGTTTCTTTACCTCAAACAATGGCATTATGTGTTTCTTTACTTCAATGACAATATGTGTTTCTTTACTTCAATGACAATAAATTATGTGTTTCTTTACTTCAAACAATGGCATTATGTGTTTCTTTACTTCAATGACAATATGTGTTTCTTTACTTCAATGACAATATGTGTTTCTTTACTTCAAACAATGGCATTATGTGTTTCTTTACTTCAATGACAATATGTGTTTCTTTACTTCAAACAATGGCATAGTGTTTCTTTACTTCAATGACAATATGGTTTCTTTACTTCAAACAATGGCAATATGTGTTTCTTTACTTCAATGACAATATGTGTTTCTTTACTTCAATGACAATAAATTATGTGTTTCTTTACTTCAAACAATGGCATTATGTGTTTCTTTACTTCAATGACAATATGTGTTTCTTTACTTCAAACAATGGCATTATGTGTTTCTTTACATCAATGACAATATGTGTTTCTTTACTTAAAACAATATCAGTTAACATCTGATCATGGTAAGTTGAGTAATTACAAGGAAAATGTGATTCACAACAATCTCATTTCAATCCCCTGGTGTACAAGCCTACAGCAATTATCAGTTTATATGTGAATCCTGTAATCATTTCTGACTCTACTGGCTATTACTTTTTAGTCTTCTGTCCATAAACACTGCAATAATATTCCAGCTCTCTCCTTCTCTCCACATGTGTCTAACAAGACGATTGTAGTGGTAGGGTGTTCAGGAAGATTGTAGTGGTAGGGCATTCAGGAAGATTGTACTGGTAGGGCGTTCAGGAAGATTGTACTGGTAGGGCGTTCAGGAAGATTGTAGTGGTAGGGCGTACCCTTCAGGAAGATTGTAGTGGTAGGGCGTACCCTTCAGGAAGATTGTTGTGGTAGGGCATTCAGGAAGATTGTACTGGTAGGGCGTTCAGGAAGATTGTACTGGTAGGGCGTTCAGGAAGATTGTAGTGGTAGGGCGTTCAGGAAGATTGTAGTGGTAGGGCGTTCAGGAAGATTGTAATGGTAGGGCGTTCAGGAAGATTGTAGTGGTAGGGCGTACCCTTCAGGAAGATTGTAGTGGTAGGGCATTCAGGAAGATTGTAATGGTAGGGCGTTCAGGAAGATTGTAGTGGTAGGGCGTACCCTTCAGGAAGATTGTTGTGGTAGGGCGTTCCCTTCAGGAAGATTGTAGTGGTAGGGCATTCAGGAAGATTGTACTGGTAGGGCGTTCAGGAAGATTGTAGTGGAAGGGCGTTCAGGAAGATTGTACTGGTAGGGCGTTCAGGAAGATTGTAGTGGTAGGGCGTTCAGGAAGATTGTAGTGGTAGGCCGTTAGGAAGATTGTTGTGGTAGGGCGTTCAGGAAGATTGTAGTGGTAGGGCATTCAGGAAAATTGTAGTGGTAGGGCGTTCAGGAAGATTGTAGTGGTAGAGCATTCCCTTCAGGAAGATTGTAGTGGTAGGGCATTCAGGAAGATTGTAGTGGTAGGGCGTTCAGGAAGATTGTAGTGGTAGGGCGTTCAGGAAGATTGTAGTGGTAGGGTGTTCAGGAAGATTGTAGTGGTAGGGCGTTCAGGAAGATTGTAGTGGTAGGGCGTTCAGGAAGATTGTAATGGTAGGGCGTTCAGGAAGATTGTAGTGGTAGGGCGTACCCTTCAGGAAGATTGTAGTGGTAGGGCGTTCCCTTCAGGAAGATTGTAGTGGTAGGGCATTCAGGAAGATTGTAGTGGTAGGGCGTTCAGGAAGATTGTAGTGGTAGGCCGTTCAGGAAGATTGTAGTGGTAGGGCGTTCAGGAAGATTGTAGTGGTAGGGCGTTCAGGAAGATTGTAGTGGTAGGGCATTCAGGAAGATTGTAGTGGTAGGGCGTTCAGGAAGATTGTAGTGGTAGGGCATTCAGGAAGATTGTAGTGGTAGGGCGTACCCTTCAGGAAGATTGTAGTGGTAGGGCGTTCAGGAAGATTGTAGTGGTAGGGCGTTCCCTTCAGGAAGATTGTAGTGGTAGGGTGTTCCCTTCAGGAAGATTGTAGTGGTAGGGCATTCAGGAAGATTGTAATGGTAGGGCGTTCCCTTCAGGAAGATTGTAGTGGTAGGCCGTTCCCTTCAGGAAGATTGTAATGGTAGGGCGTTCCCTTCAGGAAGATTGTAGTGGTAGGGCATTCAGGAAGAAGTTTGTAGTGGTAGGCCGTTCAGGAAGATTGTAGTGGTAGGGCATTCAGGAAGATTGTAGTGGTAGGGCGTTCCCTTCAGGAAGATTGTAGTGGTAGGGCATTCAGGAGGATTGCAGTGGTAGGGCGTTCCCTTCAGGAAGATTGTAGTGGTAGGGCGTTCCCTTCAGGAAGATTGTAATGGTAGGGCGTTCAGGAAGATTGTAGTGGTAGGGCGTTCAGGAAGATTGTAGTGGTAGGGCATTCAGGAAGATTGTAGTGGTAGGCTGTTCCCTTCAGGAAGATTGTAGTGGTAGGGCATTCAAGAGGATTGTAGTGGTAGGGCATTCCCTTCAGGAGGATTGTAGTGGTAGGGCGTTCCCTTCAGGAGGATTGTAGTGGTAGGGCGTTCCCTTCAGGAAGATTGTAATGGTAGGGTGTTCCCTTCAGGAAGATTGTAGTGGTATGGCGTTCAGGAAGATTGTAGTGGTAGGGCGTTCAGGAAGATTGTAGTGGTAGGGCATTCAGGAAGATTGTAGTGGTAGGGCATTCAGGAAGATTGTAGTGGTAGGGCGTTCAGGAAGATTGTAGTGGTAGGGCATTCAGGAAGATTGTAGTGGTAGGGCATTCAGGAAGATTGTAGTGGTAGGGCATTCAGGAAGATTGTAGTGGTAGGGCGTCTTCAGGAAGATTGTAGTGGTAGGGCGTCCTTCAGGAAGATTGTAGTGGTAGGGCGTTCAGGAAGATTGTAGTGGTAGGGCGTTCCCTTCAGGAAGATTGTAGTGGTAGGGTGTTCCCTTCAGGAAGATTGTAGTGGTAGGGCATTCAGGAAGATTGTAATGGTAGGGCGTTCCCTTCAGGAAGATTGTAATGGTAGGGCGTTCCCTTCAGGAAGATTGTAGTGGTAGGCCGTTCCCTTCAGGAAGATTGTAATGGTAGGGCGTTCCCTTCAGGAAGATTGTAGTGGTAGGGCATTCAGGAAGAAGTTTGTAGTGGTAGGCCGTTCAGGAAGATTGTAGTGGTAGGGCATTCAGGAAGATTGTAGTGGTAGGGCGTTCCCTTCAGGAAGATTGTAGTGGTAGGGCATTCAGGAGGATTGCAGTGGTAGGGCGTTCCCTTCAGGAAGATTGTAGTGGTAGGGCGTTCCCTTCAGGAAGATTGTAATGGTAGGGCGTTCAGGAAGATTGTAGTGGTAGGGCGTTCAGGAAGATTGTAGTGGTAGGGCATTCAGGAAGATTGTAGTGGTAGGCGTTCCTTCAGGAAGATTGTAGTGGTAGGGCATTCAAGGGATTGTAGTGGTAGGGCATTCCCTTCAGGAGGATTGTAGTGGTAGGGCGTCCCTTCAGGAAGATTGTAGTGGTAGGGCATTCAGGAAGATTGTAGTGGTAGGGCATTCAGGAAGATTGTAGTGGTAGGCGTCCTTCAGGAAGATTGTAGTGGTAGGGCATTCAAGAGGATTGTAGTGGTAGGGCATTCCCTTCAGGAGGATTGTAGTGGTAGGGCGTTTCAGGAGGATTGTAGTGGTAGGGCGTTCCCTTCAGGAAGATTGTAATGGTAGGGTGTTCCCTTCAGGAAGATTGTAGTGGTAGGGCGTTCAGGAAGATTGTAGTGGTAGGGCGTTCAGGAAGATTGTAGTGGTAGGGCATTCAGGAAGATTGTAGTGGTAGGGCATTCAGGAAGATTGTAGTGGTAGGGCGTTCAGGAAGATTGTAGTGGTAGGGCATTCAGGAAGATTGTAGTGGTAGGGCGTACCCTTCAGGAAGATTGTAGTGGTAGGGCGTTCAGGAAGATTGTAGTGGTAGGGCATTCAGGAAGATTGTAGTGGTAGGGCATTCAGGAAGATTGTAGTGGTAGGGCGTTCAGGAAGATTGTAGTGGTAGGGCATTCAGGAAGATTGTAGTGGTAGGGCGTACCCTTCAGGAAGATTGTAGTGGTAGGGCGTTCAGGAAGATTGTAGTGGTAGGGCGTTCCCTTCAGGAAGATTGTAGTGGTAGGGTGTTCCCTTCAGGAAGATTGTAGTGGTAGGGCATTCAGGAAGATTGTAATGGTAGGGCGTTCCCTTCAGGAAGATTGTAGTGGTAGGCCGTTCCCTTCAGGAAGATTGTAATGGTAGGGCGTTCCCTTCAGGAAGATTGTAGTGGTAGGGCATTCAGGAAGAAGTTTGTAGTGGTAGGCCGTTCAGGAAGATTGTAGTGGTAGGGCATTCAGGAAGATTGTAGTGGTAGGGCGTTCCCTTCAGGAAGATTGTAGTGGTAGGGCATTCAGGAGGATTGCAGTGGTAGGGCGTTCCCTTCAGGAAGATTGTAGTGGTAGGGCGTTCCCTTCAGGAAGATTGTAATGGTAGGGCGTTCAGGAAGATTGTAGTGGTAGGGCGTTCAGGAAGATTGTAGTGGTAGGGCATTCAGGAAGATTGTAGTGGTAGGCTGTTCCCTTCAGGAAGATTGTAGTGGTAGGGCATTCAAGAGGATTGTAGTGGTAGGGCATTCCCTTCAGGAGGATTGTAGTGGTAGGGCGTTCCCTTCAGGAGGATTGTAGTGGTAGGGCGTTCCCTTCAGGAAGATTGTAATGGTAGGGTGTTCCCTTCAGGAAGATTGTAGTGGTATGGCGTTCAGGAAGATTGTAGTGGTAGGGCGTTCAGGAAGATTGTAGTGGTAGGGCATTCAGGAAGATTGTAGTGGTAGGGCATTCAGGAAGATTGTAGTGGTAGGGCGTTCAGGAAGATTGTAGTGGTAGGGCATTCAGGAAGATTGTAGTGGTAGGGCATTCAGGAAGATTGTAGTGGTAGGGCATTCAGGAAGATTGTAGTGGTAGGGCGTTCAGGAAGATTGTAGTGGTAGGGCGTACCCTTCAGGAAGATTGTAGTGGTAGGGCGTTCAGGAAGATTGTAGTGGTAGGGCGTTCCCTTCAGGAAGATTGTAGTGGTAGGGTGTTCCCTTCAGGAAGATTGTAGTGGTAGGGCATTCAGGAAGATTGTAATGGTAGGGCGTTCCCTTCAGGAAGATTGTAATGGTAGGGCGTTCCCTTCAGGAAGATTGTAGTGGTAGGCCGTTCCCTTCAGGAAGATTGTAATGGTAGGGCGTTCCCTTCAGGAAGATTGTAGTGGTAGGGCATTCAGGAAGAAGTTTGTAGTGGTAGGCCGTTCAGGAAGATTGTAGTGGTAGGGCATTCAGGAAGATTGTAGTGGTAGGGCGTTCCCTTCAGGAAGATTGTAGTGGTAGGGCATTCAGGAGGATTGCAGTGGTAGGGCGTTCCCTTCAGGAAGATTGTAGTGGTAGGGCGTTCCCTTCAGGAAGATTGTAATGGTAGGGCGTTCAGGAAGATTGTAGTGGTAGGGCGTTCAGGAAGATTGTAGTGGTAGGGCATTCAGGAAGATTGTAGTGGTAGGCTGTTCCCTTCAGGAAGATTGTAGTGGTAGGGCATTCAAGAGGATTGTAGTGGTAGGGCATTCCCTTCAGGAGGATTGTAGTGGTAGGGCGTTCCCTTCAGGAAGATTGTAGTGGTAGGGCATTCAGGAAGATTGTAGTGGTAGGGCATTCAGGAAGATTGTAGTGGTAGGCGTTCCCTTCAGGAAGATTGTAGTGGTAGGGCATTCAGGAGGATTGTAGTGGTAGGGCACCCTTCAGGAAGATTGTAGTGGTAGGGCGTTCCCTTCAGGAAGATTGTAGTGGTAGGGCATTCAGGAAGATTGTAGTGGTAGGGCATTCAGGAAGATTGTAGTGGTAGGCGTCCTTCAGGAAGATTGTAGTGGTAGGGCATTCAGGAAGATTGTAGTGGTAGGGCATTCCCTTCAGGAAGATTGTAGTGGTAGGGCGTTCCCTTCAGGAAGATTGTAGTGGTAGGGCATTCAGGAAGATTGTAGTGGTAGGGCATTCAGGAAGATTGTAGTGGTAGGGCGTTCAGGAAGATTGTAGTGGTAGGGCATTCAGGAAGATTGTAGTGGTAGGGCGTTCAGGAAGATTGTAGTGGTAGGGCATTCAGGAAGATTGTAGTGGTAGGGCGTTCAGGAAGATTGTAGTGGTAGGGCGTTCAGGAAGATTGTAGTGGTAGGGCGTTCAGGAAGATTGTAGTGGTAGGGCGTTCCCTTCAGGAAGATTGTAGTGGTAGGGTGTTCCCTTCAGGAAGATTGTAGTGGTAGGGCATTCAGGAAGATTGTAATGGTAGGGCGTTCCCTTCAGGAAGATTGTAATGGTAGGCCGTTCCCTTCAGGAAGATTGTAGTGGTAGGACGTTCAGGAAGATTGTAGTGGTAGGGCGTTCAGGAAGATTGTAGTGGTAGGGCATTCAGGAAGATTGTAATGGTAGGGCGTTCCCTTCAGGAAGATTGTAGTGGTAGGCCGTTCCCTTCAGGAAGATTGTAATGGTAGGGCGTTCCCTTCAGGAAGATTGTAGTGGTAGGGCATTCAGGAAGAAGTTTGTAGTGGTAGGCCGTTCAGGAAGATTGTAGTGGTAGGGCATTCAGGAAGATTGTAGTGGTAGGGCGTTCCCTTCAGGAAGATTGTAGTGGTAGGGCATTCAGGAGGATTGCAGTGGTAGGGCGTTCCCTTCAGGAAGATTGTAGTGGTAGGGCGTTCCCTTCAGGAAGATTGTAATGGTAGGGCGTTCAGGAAGATTGTAGTGGTAGGGCGTTCAGGAAGATTGTAGTGGTAGGGCATTCAGGAAGATTGTAGTGGTAGGCTGTTCCCTTCAGGAAGATTGTAGTGGTAGGGCATTCAAGAGGATTGTAGTGGTAGGGCATTCCCTTCAGGAGGATTGTAGTGGTAGGGCGTTCCCTTCAGGAGGATTGTAGTGGTAGGGCGTTCCCTTCAGGAAGATTGTAATGGTAGGGTGTTCCCTTCAGGAAGATTGTAGTGGTATGGCGTTCAGGAAGATTGTAGTGGTAGGGCGTTCAGGAAGATTGTAGTGGTAGGGCATTCAGGAAGATTGTAGTGGTAGGGCATTCAGGAAGATTGTAGTGGTAGGGCATTCAGGAAGATTGTAGTGGTAGGGCATTCAGGAAGATTGTAGTGGTAGGGCATTCAGGAAGATTGTAGTGGTAGGGCATTCAGGAAGATTGTAGTGGTAGGGCGTTCAGGAAGATTGTAGTGGTAGGGCGTACCCTTCAGGAAGATTGTAGTGGTAGGGCGTTCAGGAAGATTGTAGTGGTAGGGCGTTCCCTTCAGGAAGATTGTAGTGGTAGGGTGTTCCCTTCAGGAAGATTGTAGTGGTAGGGCATTCAGGAAGATTGTAATGGTAGGGCCTTCAGGAAGATTGTAATGGTAGGGCGTTCCCTTCAGGAAGATTGTAGTGGTAGGCCGTTCCCTTCAGGAAGATTGTAATGGTAGGGCGTTCCCTTCAGGAAGATTGTAGTGGTAGGGCATTCAGGAAGAAGTTTGTAGTGGTAGGCCGTTCAGGAAGATTGTAGTGGTAGGGCATTCAGGAAGATTGTAGTGGTAGGGCGTTCCCTTCAGGAAGATTGTAGTGGTAGGGCATTCAGGAGGATTGCAGTGGTAGGGCGTTCCCTTCAGGAAGATTGTAGTGGTAGGGCGTTCCCTTCAGGAAGATTGTAATGGTAGGGCGTTCAGGAAGATTGTAGTGGTAGGGCGTTCAGGAAGATTGTAGTGGTAGGGCATTCAGGAAGATTGTAGTGGTAGGCTGTTCCCTTCAGGAAGATTGTAGTGGTAGGGCATTCAAGAGGATTGTAGTGGTAGGGCATTCCCTTCAGGAGGATTGTAGTGGTAGGGCGTTCCCTTCAGGAAGATTGTAGTGGTAGGGCATTCAGGAAGATTGTAGTGGTAGGGCATTCAGGAAGATTGTAGTGGTAGGGTTCCCTTCAGGAAGATTGTAGTGGTAGGGCATTCAAGAGGATTGTAGTGGTAGGGCATTCCCTTCAGGAAGATTGTAGTGGTAGGGCGTTCCCTTCAGGAAGATTGTAGTGGTAGGGCATTCAGGAAGATTGTAGTGGTAGGGCATTCAGGAAGATTGTAGTGGTAGGCGTTCCCTTCAGGAAGATTGTAGTGGTAGGGCATTCAGGAGGATTGTAGTGGTAGGGCATTCCCTTCAGGAAGATTGTAGTGGTAGGGCGTTCCCTTCAGGAAGATTGTAGTGGTAGGGCATTCAGGAAGATTGTAGTGGTAGGGCATTCAGGAAGATTGTAGTGGTAGGGCATTCAGGAAGATTGTAGTGGTAGGGCATTCAGGAAGATTGTAGTGGTAGGGCGTACCCTTCAGGAAGATTGTAGTGGTAGGGCATTCAGGAAGATTGTAGTGGTAGGGCGTTCAGGAAGATTGTAGTGGTAGGGCGTTCAGGAAGATTGTAGTGGTAGGGCGTTCAGGAAGATTGTAGTGGTAGGGCGTTCCCTTCAGGAAGATTGTAGTGGTAGGGTGTTCCCTTCAGGAAGATTGTAGTGGTAGGGCATTCAGGAAGATTGTAATGGTAGGGCGTTCCCTTCAGGAAGATTGTAATGGTAGGCCGTTCCCTTCAGGAAGATTGTAGTGGTAGGACGTTCAGGAAGATTGTAGTGGTAGGGCGTTCAGGAAGATTGTAGTGGTAGGGCATTCAGGAAGATTGTAATGGTAGGGCGTTCCCTTCAGGAAGATTGTAGTGGTAGGCCGTTCCCTTCAGGAAGATTGTAATGGTAGGGCGTTCCCTTCAGGAAGATTGTAGTGGTAGGGCATTCAGGAAGAAGTTTGTAGTGGTAGGCCGTTCAGGAAGATTGTAGTGGTAGGGCATTCAGGAAGATTGTAGTGGTAGGGCGTTCCCTTCAGGAAGATTGTAGTGGTAGGGCATTCAGGAGGATTGCAGTGGTAGGGCGTTCCCTTCAGGAAGATTGTAGTGGTAGGGCGTTCCCTTCAGGAAGATTGTAATGGTAGGGCGTTCAGGAAGATTGTAGTGGTAGGGCGTTCAGGAAGATTGTAGTGGTAGGGCATTCAGGAAGATTGTAGTGGTAGGCTGTTCCCTTCAGGAAGATTGTAGTGGTAGGGCATTCAAGAGGATTGTAGTGGTAGGGCATTCCCTTCAGGAAGATTGTAGTGGTAGGGCATTCAGGAGGATTGTAGTGGTAGGGCGTTCCCTTCAGGAAGATTGTAGTGGTAGGGCGTTCCCTTCAGGAAGATTGTAATGGTAGGGTGTTCCCTTCAGGAAGATTGTAGTGGTATGGCGTTCAGGAAGATTGTAGTGGTAGGGCGTTCAGGAAGATTGTAGTGGTAGGGCATTCAGGAAGATTGTAGTGGTAGGGCATTCAGGAAGATTGTAGTGGTAGGCCGTTCAGGAAGATTGTAGTGGTAGGGCATTCAGGAAGATTGTAGTGGTAGGGCGTTCCCTTCAGGAAGATTGTAGTGGTAGGGCATTCAGGAGGATTGCAGTGGTAGGGCGTTCCCTTCAGGAAGATTGTAGTGGTAGGGCGTTCCCTTCAGGAAGATTGTAGTGGTAGGGCGTTCAGGAAGATTGTAGTGGTAGGGCGTTCAGGAAGATTGTAGTGGTAGGGCATTCAGGAAGATTGTAGTGGTAGGCTGTTCCCTTCAGGAAGATTGTAGTGGTAGGGCATTCAAGAGGATTGTAGTGGTAGGGCATTCCCTTCAGGAGGATTGTAGTGGTAGGGCGTTCCCTTCAGGAGGATTGTAGTGGTAGGGCGTTCCCTTCAGGAAGATTGTAATGGTAGGGTGTTCCCTTCAGGAAGATTGTAGTGGTATGGCGTTCAGGAAGATTGTAGTGGTAGGGCGTTCAGGAAGATTGTAGTGGTAGGGCATTCAGGAAGATTGTAGTGGTAGGGCATTCAGGAAGATTGTAGTGGTAGGGCGTTCAGGAAGATTGTAGTGGTAGGGCGTTCAGGAAGATTGTAGTGGTAGGGCGTTCAGGAAGATTGTAATGGTAGGGCGTTCAGGAAGATTGTAGTGGTAGGGCGTACCCTTCAGGAAGATTGTAGTGGTAGGGCATTCAGGAAGATTGTAATGGTAGGGCGTTCAGGAAGATTGTAGTGGTAGGGCGTACCCTTCAGGAAGATTGTTGTGGTAGGGCGTTCCCTTCAGGAAGATTGTAGTGGTAGGGCATTCAGGAAGATTGTACTGGTAGGGCGTTCAGGAAGATTGTAGTGGAAGGGCGTTCAGGAAGATTGTACTGGTAGGGCGTTCAGGAAGATTGTAGTGGTAGGGCGTTCAGGAAGATTGTAGTGGTAGGCCGTTCAGGAAGATTGTTGTGGTAGGGCGTTCAGGAAGATTGTAGTGGTAGGGCATTCAGGAAAATTGTAGTGGTAGGGCGTTCAGGAAGATTGTAGTGGTAGAGCATTCCCTTCAGGAAGATTGTAGTGGTAGGGCAATCAGGAAGATTGTAGTGGTAGGGCGTTCAGGAAGATTGTAGTGGTAGGGCGTTCAGGAAGATTGTAGTGGTAGGGTGTTCAGGAAGATTGTAGTGGTAGGGCGTTCAGGAAGATTGTAGTGGTAGGGCGTTCAGGAAGATTGTAATGGTAGGGCGTTCAGGAAGATTGTAGTGGTAGGGCGTACCCTTCAGGAAGATTGTAGTGGTAGGGCGTTCCCTTCAGGAAGATTGTAGTGGTAGGGCATTCAGGAAGATTGTAGTGGTAGGGCGTTCCCTTCAGGAAGATTGTAGTGGTATGGCGTTCAGGAAGATTGTAGTGGTAGGGCGTTCAGGAAGATTGTAGTGGTAGGGCGTTCCCTTCAGGAAGATTGTAGTGGTAGGGCGTTCCCTTCAGGAAGATTGTAGTGGTAGGGCATTCAGGAAGATTGTAATGGTAGGGCGTTCCCTTCAGGAAGATTGTAGTGGTAGGCCGTTCCCTTCAGGAAGATTGTAGTGGTAGGGCGTTCCCTTCAGGAAGATTGTAGTGGTAGGGCATTCAGGAAGATTGTAGTGGTAGGCCGTTCAGGAAGATTGTAGTGGTAGGGCTTCAGGAAGATTGTAGTGGTAGGGCGTTCCCTTCAGGAAGATTGTAGTGGTAGGGCATTCAGGAGGATTGCAGTGGTAGGGCGTTCCCTTCAGGAAGATTGTAGTGGTAGGGCGTTCCCTTCAGGAAGATTGTAATGGTAGGGCGTTCAGGAAGATTGTAGTGGTAGGGCGTTCAGGAAGATTGTAGTGGTAGGGCATTCAGGAAGATTGTAGTGGTAGGCTGTTCCCTTCAGGAAGATTGTAGTGGTAGGGCATTCAAGAGGATTGTAGTGGTAGG
>CM026398.1:12820984-12878267 GCA_014843695.1 Archivesica marissinica
ATCAAAATCTAGGTCGCGGAGTAATTCGCCTATGCTGCGCAGTGCACCAATGAACAGACAAACGCGGTCACCCAGAATAGCCCCGCCTTTCCTCGTGGAAACAGTGATATAAAGCAGGCTGGTGCGCACCACTAGGGGCGCAGGAATTCTAGTTCCCCCATCCATCAAAACCACCGGCAACGTCGGCAATCCACTTCTACTTCTCGGCGAGTACCCGACTCACCGCTTTCCCAGCGCGGTCGCGCTCAAGAAAGAAAACACGCCACTCCTAAGGCTACTAGAGAACCTGGGGATACGCCAATCGCTAGACCCTGGGACAGGAACTTTTCCGGCATCTCAAGTGAAACTACCAAATGGCAACAATAAATAGGACAAAAGGGGGAAATCTTCAGATACACCTAATGTGTTCCCTAAAACTGAGTTAACATTGTGTGCCCTGAATGTGAACGGACTTAAAAAACGATTGGATTACCCTGAATTCGTTGAATTTATTCATCACCATGATATTTTCTGTGCTTTAGAAACACATTTGGACGCTACTGATCTGGTTGATATCGATGACTTTGTTTTCTTGGCAAAAAATCGTACTCATGAATACAAACGAAAATCTGGCGGAATAGGGATATACGTAAGAGAAAAGTACTCGAAATATGTAAAAGTTATCCCAAACAATAATGATTATATTTTGTGGGTCTCTATCGACAAACAGTTGCTACAGCTTTCAGAAAATGCTATTCTAGGTGTCATTTATTTACCACCTGACACCTCTCGTTTTTTAAACGACATCGATATTAATAGTTTTGAAACTGAGGTTATTATTACTTGTAGTTTGCATAAATATGTTTTTCTTGCTGGCGATGTAAATGCCAGAGTTGCAGAATTGACTGATTTTATTCCGTCAGACCCATTCTTAAATGATTTATTTAGCATTGATGATGAATCATTGTCCCAGTTTGATAAATATAACACTCTTGAGAACCTATCAATTACATTGAATAGAAAATCAAAGGACAAGAAAACTAACCCAAATGGCTAAATGTTAATTGAATTGTGTAGAAATAGCAATTTGTTTCTTGTTAATGGTCGATTTGGACAAGACACACTAGGGGATTTTACTTTTCGAGACAAGTCGGTTATTGATTATCTTTTTTTTAACTGCTGACTGCTTTGCGCATCTAAATAGTTTTCAAATTATTGAAACAGATACACTTTTCTCGGATGGATATAATGCACTATATTGGACGATTAAGTTGCAAAACAAATTTAGTCAAAAAGATAACCATGATTTGGGCAAAAATAAAAAACCAAAATGGAGACGACAAAATATTAAATTTTCAGCAAAATATCGATGTTAACCATTTAAACAGTATTTTCAGTATGTTATCAATCGAGAATCCTGATACACAGCAGAATATTGAATCTGTAACGAATGAAATTAGAATTCTATTTGAAAAATCTGCATCCGAAACGTTTCCGACAACTGGCAACTTTATTCCACGTCACACAAATAAACCTTGGTTCGGTCCCAGATGCATTAGTGCAAGGCAAAATTACCACAGTGCAAAATCTGAGTATCGACTTAATCGTACTGAAGATAATAAATTGCGTTTGAAAAATGCTAGTAAGGAATACAAGCGTACAATGAACTATTACATTAGCAAGTTTAAACATACAAACGCAAGTAAATTAAGGAACATGTATTCTAATAACCCAAAACAATATTGGAACTTTCTTAAAGGGCTTAAACCAAAATCTAAGATTGATGGATCACCACAAATAAATGATTTTTTCGAACACTTTAAACGTATAAATACAAACCCTCACTTTGCAGATGAAAACAATCAATTCATAACCGATGACTTTTTAGAGAATTCAAACCAATATCTTAACTCAAAAATTACCGACCAAGAAATCCTAAAGTGTATCAATAAATTAAATAATGGTAAAGCGTCTAGCCCGACAGACAACATCCTAAACGAATATATTAAAGCCACAAGAGACTCCCTATTACCAATATATAACCGCCTATTTAACTGTATCCTAGACTCAGGAACCGTACCAAGATCGTGGCTAGAAGGCTCTATAATTCCAATATATAAAAATAAAGGAGATCCTGGTGACACAGGATCATATAGACCAATTACAATACTATCATGCCTAGGTAAACTATTCACAGCTGTACTTAATCTTAGACTAACAAGCTATGTTGAAGACTCCCAATTATTAAATGAAAATCAGGCAGGGTTTAGAAACGGATACTCGTGTTCTGATCATATTTTTACATTACACTCCCTTGTTGAAATACTTAAGAAACGAAAACAGAAGCTATTCTGTTCCTTTATAGATTTTTCACAATGTTTTGATAAAATATGGCGTTTCGGTTTATGGCACAAGCTTTTGCAAAATTTTATTAATGGTAAGTTGTTCCAGGTTATATATAATATGTATCAGAATATTAAATCATGTGTAACCCATAATGGTAACCAATCGCCATTCTTCTCATCAGAAATCGGTGTCCGGCAGGGTGAAAACTTAAGCCCGATCCTCTTTTCTTTATATTTAAACGACCTACAGTCACATCTGGAAGCAAACGGTGCCGTTGGCATACAGCTTGAGGACACGTTCAGTGATGAAACTTGGCTTAAACTACTACTTCTGCTTTACGCAGACGACACCGTCATTGTTTCCAATAACCATGTCGACTTTCAAAACTGCCTGAATCATTTTAATAATTACTGTGCCCAATGGAAATTAGTAGTAAACCCTAATAAAACAAAAGTAATTGTTTTTGGAGCTAGGAACCTTAATAACTTTGACTTTAAATTAGGTGACCAAGGTCTTGAAATCACAGACAATTACCACTACCTTGGTGTTACACTCTCTAGTAATGGATCTTTTTTGAAGGCTAGAAAACATGTTACCCAGCAGGCAAATAAAGCAATGCACTTACTTTTTACTAAGTCTAATAATGCAGACTTACCGCCAGATTTAATTATTAAACTATTTGATCACACTGTAGTACCCATACTAACATATGGATCAGAGGTATTTGGCTACGAAAATCTAGATTTACAAGAAAAAGTGCATAATTCATTTCTCAGGCGAATAACCAACGCCCGAAAAAGTACACCTAGGTATATGTTATTTGGAGAACTTGGTAGATACCCTATATCTATCATTGCACATACAAAAATGATATCTTTTTGGACGAGGATATTACTTGGAAAAGAAAACAAGTTGTCATTATTGATATATAGGTACATAATTAATCAACCTGATACAAATTTCCGATGGATCAGTAAAATAAAAGAAATCCTAAATTCTGTAGGTAGACCTGATCTTTGGCTTAACCAACATACCTTAATTAATAAAAGTACCCATACGCATATACAGAACATATTAATAGACCAATATAAGCAGCATTGGCATAGCCAAATGCAACTATCAAACAAGGGTAACATTTATAATTCTTTTAAACAGGCATTAGAATATGAAAAATATTTCAACATTATCAATAAACAAGACTATTTGACACTCTTCAGATATCGTACCTGTAACAATCGCCTTCCTCTGGAAACATCCAGATGGGGAGGAACAGCCTTCCTAGATAGTATTTGTAGGTTATGTAATAACGGGGAAGTTGGCTCTGAGCAACACTATCTGCTTAAATGCGATTACTTTACACAAGATCGGAATACCTATCTGCACGACTTTGTGTTGTCAGACAACATACATTGTTTCTCCAAGATATTAAATACATCATCTGAAACTGCCCTGGTAAATCTTAGTAAATTTACTCGTATTATCATGTCTAAATTGTGTTAGTAATTTTTTAAAGCTTCGCAAGTTGGACATATTACGATATTTGATAGGTATTGCATTAATTATTCAAATCTCATTACATATACTTACCACTTTATGGTTCGCAAAAATTGATAATCCATAACGAAAGTATAATTAACTCTACTGAAATTCATCATTAGATTCATATTATGATATTTATAAACGCCTGATACATATACTCTTGCCGAATATTATACAAAACCTCATTATATTCCACAAACGGGAAGAAAATCCAACAAAAGCTATACTCACAAAACTATAGATACATTTTATCCCGTACTCTATGACCGTGGGAAAAATATTAGACTCATTACGAGACCAATTTACCCAACTCATAAATACTAATCCGCACGATGGGATTATTTTGTCTACTACGTGAGTCAGTATGATAGTAAAATTATTTTCATTCATTACATGTCACCAGGCCAATAACAATCGATTGACCTTTCATCCCAACATGACAAACAATCCGACAGAGAATAAGTATATTAACTATTATATCCCACACTCTTTAAATATTATATTTGTCTTTCGTTTTATATCATTTAGACGTAATAGTGGAACTATGTCGTGAATAATATTGTATTTGTATATACAATTTGGATACATGAAGAAGAATCCCCCAGCATATTTCTATACATTATTATGCATGATATGATTGTTTATACAACTGCTTTCATTTCAGGTCATTTCCGGAAGCACCACGTGGCTAAATATTTGTTTCTGTTATATACCCTCATGTTGTACACACGTACCTGAGAGAATAAAAGTATATGTCTGTCTGTCTTGTCTGTCTGCTAATGAAGGGTAATGAAGTATATCTGTTGTCGCTAATGACGGGTAATGAAGTATATCTGTCATCGTTAATGAAGGGTAATGACGTATATCTGTCGTCGTTAATGAAGGGTAATGAAGTATATGTCATCGTTAATGAAGGGTAATGAAGTATATATGTCGTCGCTAATGAAGGGTAATGAAGTATATCTGTTGTCGCTAATGTAGGGTAATGAAGTATATCTGTTGTCGCTAATGAAGGGTAATGAAGTATATCTGTTGTCGCTAATGTAGGGTAATGAAGTATATCTGTCGTCGCTAATGAAAGGTAATGAAGTATATCTGTTGTCGCTAATGTAGGGTAATGAAGTATATCTGTTGTCGCTAATGAAGGGTAATGAAGTATATCTGTCATCGCTAATGATGGGTAATGAAGTATATCTGTCAACGCTTATGAAGGGTAATGAAGTATATCTGTTGTCGCTAATGAAGTATATCTGTCGTCGCTAATGAAGTATATCTGTTGTCGCTAATGAAGTATATCTGTCGTCGCTAATGAGGTATATCTGTCAACGCTTATGAAGGGTAATGAAGTATATCTGTCTTCGCTAATGAAGTATATCTGTCTTCGCTAATGAAGTTTATATGTCGTCGCTAATGAAGGGTAATGAAGTATATCTGTCAACGCTTATGAAGGGTAATGAAGTATATCTGTCGTTGCTCATGAAGGGTAATGAAGTATATCTGTCGTCGCTAATAAAGGGTAATGAGGTATATCTGTCGTCGCTAATGAAGTATATCTGTCGTCGTTAATGAAGGGTAATGAAGTATATCTGTCATCGCTAATAAAGGGTAATGAAGTATATCTGTCATCGCTAATAAAGGGTAATGAAGTATATCTGTTGTCGCTAATGAAGTATATCTGTCTTCGCTAATGAAGGGTAATGAAGTATATCTGTCGTCGCATATGAAGGGTAATGAAGTATATCTGTTGTCGCTAATGAAGGGTAATGAAGTATATCTGTCAACGCTTATGAAGGGTAATGAAGTATATCTGTCATGGTTAATGAAGGGTAATGAAGTATATCTGTCTTCGCTAATGAAGGGTAATGAAGTATATATGTTGTCGCTAATGAAGGGTAATGAAGTATATGTCATCGCTAATGAAGGGTAATGAGGTATATCTGTCGTCGCTAATGAATGGTAATGAGGTATATCTTTCAACGCTTATGAAGGGTAATGAAGTATATCTGTCAACGCTTATGAATGGTAATGAAGTATATCTGTCAACGCTTATGAATGGTAATGAAGTATATCTGTCGTCGCTAATGAAGTATATCTGTTGTCGCTAATGAAGTATATCTGTCGTCGCTAATGAAGTATATCTGTCGTCGCTAATGAAGGGTAATGAAGTATATCTGTCATCGCTAATAAAGGGTAATGAAGTATATCTGTTGTCGCTAATGAAGTATATCTGTCTTCGCTAATGAAGGGTAATGAAGTATATCTGTCGTCGCATATGAAGGGTAATGAAGTATATCTGTTGTCGCTAATGAAGGGTAATGAAGTATATCTGTCAACGCTTATGAAGGGTAATGAAGTATATCTGTCATGGTTAATGAAGGGTAATGAAGTATATCTGTCTTCGCTAATGAAGGGTAATGAAGTATATATGTTGTCGCTAATGAAGGGTAATGAAGTATATGTCATCGCTAATGAAGGGTAATGAGGTATATCTGTCGTCGCTAATGAATGGTAATGAGGTATATCTTTCAACGCTTATGAAGGGTAATGAAGTATATCTGTCAACGCTTATGAATGGTAATGAAGTATATCTGTCAACGCTTATGAATGGTAATGAAGTATATCTGTCGTCGCTAATGAAGTATATCTGTTGTCGCTAATGAAGTATATCTGTCGTCGCTAATGAAGTATATCTGTCGTCGCTAATGAAGGGTAATGAAGTATATCTGTCGTCGCTAATGAAGGGTAATGAAGTATATCTGTCAACGCTTATGAAGGGTAATGAAGTATATGTCATCGTTAATGAAGGGTAATGAAGTATATCTGTCGTCGCTAATGAAGGGTAATGACGTATATCTGTCGTCGTTAATGAAGGGTAATGAAGTATATGTCATCGTTAATGAAGGGTAATGAAGTATATATGTCGTCGCTAATGAAGGGTAATGAAGTATATCTGTTGTCGCTAATGTAGGGTAATGAAGTATATCTGTTGTCGCTAATGAAGGGTAATGAAGTATATCTGTTGTTGCTAATGTAGGGTAATGAAGTATATCTGTCGTCGCTAATGAAAGCTAATGAAGTATATCTGTTGTCGCTAATGAAGGGTAATGAAGTATATCTGTCGTCGCTAATGATGGGTAATGAAGTATATCTGTCAACGCTTATGAAGGGTAATGAAGTATATCTGTTGTCGCTAATGAAGTATATCTGTCGTCGCTAATGAAGTATATCTGTCGACGCTAATGAGGTATATCTGTCAACGCTTATGAAGGGTAATGAAGTATATCTGTCTTCGCTAATGAAGTATATCTGTCTTCGCTAATGAAGTTTATATGTCGTCGCTAATGAAGGGTAATGAAGTATATCTGTCAACGCTTATGAAGGGTAATGAAGTATATCTGTCGTTGCTCATGAAGGGTAATGAAGTATATCTGTCGTCGCTAATGAAGTATATCTGTGTCGCTAATGAAGTATATCTGTCGTCGCTAATGAAGTATATCTGTCATCGCTAATAAAGGGTAATGAAGTATATCTGTCATCGCTAATAAAGGGTAATGAAGTATATCTGTTGTCGCTAATGAAGTATATCTGTCTTCGCTAATGAAGGGTAATGAAGTATATCTGTCGTCGCATATGAAGGGTAATGAAGTATATCTGTTGTCGCTAATGAAGGGTAATGAAGTATATCTGTCAACGCTTATGAAGGGTAATGAAGTATATCTGTCATGGTTAATGAAGGGTAATGAAGTATATCTGTCTTCGCTAATGAAGGGTAATGAAGTATATATGTTGTCGCTAATGAAGGGTAATGAAGTATATGTCATCGCTAATGAATGGTAATGAGGTATATCTTTCAACGCTTATGAAGGGTAATGAAGTATATCTGTCAACGCTTATGAATGGTAATGAAGTATATCTGTCAACGCTTATGAATGGTAATGAAGTATATCTGTCGTCGCTAATGAAGTATATCTGTTGTCGCTAATGAAGTATATCTGTCGTCGCTAATGAAGTATATCTGTCGTCGCTAATGAAGGGTAATGAAGTATATCTGTCGTCGCTAATGAAGGGTAATGAAGTATATCTGTTGTCGCTAATGTAGGGTAATGAAGTATATCTGTCATCGCTAATGAAGGGTAATGAAGTATATCTGTCAACGCTTATGAAGAGTAATGAAGTATATCTGTTGTCGCTAATGTAGGGTAATGAAGTGTATCTGTCAACGCTTATGAAGGGTAATGAAGTATATGTCATCGCTAATGAAGTATATCTGTCATCGTTAATGAAGGGTAATGACGTGTATCTGTCATCGTTAATGAAGGGTAATGAAGTATATGTCATCGTTAATGAAGGGTAATGAAGTATATATGTCGTCGCTAATGAAGGGTAATGAGGTATATCTGTCGTCGCTAATGAAAGGTAATGAAGTATATCTGTTGTCGCTAATGTAGGGTAATGAAGTATATCTGTCGTCGCTAATGAAAGGTAATGAAGTATATCTGTTGTCGCTAATGTAGGGTAATGAAGTATATCTGTCGTCGCTAATGAAGGGTAATGAAGTATATCTGTCGTCGCTAATGAAGTATATGTCATCGCTAATTAAGTATATCTGTCGTCGCTAATGAAGTATATCTGTCTTCGCTAATGAAGTATATCTGTCTTCGCTAATGAAGGGTAATGAAGTATATCTGTTGTCGATAATGTAGGGTAATGAAGCATATCTGTCAACGCTTATGAAGGGTAATGAAGTATATCTGTCGTTGCTAATGAAGGGTAATGAAGTATATCTGTTGTCGCTAATGAAGGGTAATGAAGCATATCTGTTGTCGTTAATGAAGGGTAATGAAGTATATCTGTTGTCGTTAATGAATGGTAATGAAGTATATCTGTCATCGTTAATGAAGGGTAATGAAGTATATCTGTCGTCGTTAATGAAGGGTAATGAAGTATATCTGTCAACGCTTATGAAGGGTAATGAAGTATATGTCATCGTTAATGAAGGGTAATGAAGTATATCTGTCGTCGCTAATGAAGGGTAATGAAGTATATCTGTCGTCGCTAATGAAGTATATCTGTCATCGTTAATGAAGGGTAATGAAGTATATCTGTCGTCGCTAATGAAGTATATGTCATCGCTAATTAAGTATATCTGTCGTCGCTAATGAAGTATATCTGTCTTCGCTAATGAAGTATATCTGTCTTCGCTAATGAAGGGTAATGAAGTATATCTGTTGTCGCTAATGTAGGGTAATGAAGTATATATGTCGTCGCTAATGAAGGGTAATGAAGTATATCTGTCAACGCTTATGAAGGGTAATGAAGTATATCTGTTGTCGCTAATGTAGGGTAATGAAGTATATCTGTCAACGCTTATGAAGGGTAATGAAGTATATCTGTTGTCGTTAATGAATGGTAATGAAGTATATCTGTCATCGTTAATGAAGGGTAATGAAGTATATGTCATCGCTAATGAAGTATATCTGTCATCGTTAATGAAGGGTAATGATGTGTATCTGTCGTCGACTCGTCGTTAATGAAGGGTAATGAAGTATATGTCATCGTTAATGAAGGGTAATGAAGTATATATGTCATCGCTAATGAAGGGTAATGAGGTATATCTGTCGTCGCTAATGAAAGGTAATGAAGTATATCTGTTGTCGCTAATGTAGGGTAATGAAGTATATCTGTCGTCGCTAATGATGGGTAATGAAGTATATCTGTCAACGCTTATGAAGGGTAATGAAGTATATCTGTTGTCGCTAATGAAGTATATCTGTCGTCGCTAATGAAGTATATCTGTTGTCGCTAATGAAGTATATCTGTCGTCGCTAATGAGGTATATCTGTCAACGCTTATGAAGGGTAATGAAGTATATCTGTCTTCGCTAATGAAGTATATCTGTCTTCGCTAATGAAGTTTATATGTCGTCGCTAATGAAGGGTAATGAAGTATATCTGTCAACGCTTATGAAGGGTAATGAAGTATATCTGTCGTTGCTCATGAAGGGTAATGAAGTATATCTGTCGTCGCTAATAAAGGGTAATGAGGTATATCTGTCGTCGCTAATGAAGTATATCTGTCGTCATTAATGAAGGGTAATGAAGTATATCTGTCATCGCTAATAAAGGGTAATGAAGTATATCTGTCATCGCTAATAAAGGGTAATGAAGTATATCTGTTGTCGCTAATGAAGTATATCTGTCTTCGCTAATGAAGGGTAATGAAGTATATCTGTCATCGCATATGAAGGGTAATGAAGTATATCTGTTGTCGCTAATGAAGGGTAATGAAGTATATCTGTCAACGCTTATGAAGGGTAATGAAGTATATCTGTCGTCGCTAATGAAGGGTAATGAAGTATATCTGTCATGGTTAATGAAGGGTAATGAAGTATATCTGTCTTCGCTAATGAAGGGTAATGAAGTATATATGTCGTCGCTAATGAAGGGTAATGAAGTATATGTCATCGCTAATGAAGGGTAATGAGGTATATCTGTCGTCGCTAATGAATGGTAATGAGGTATATCTTTCAACGCTTATGAAGGGTAATGAAGTATATCTGTCAACGCTTATGAATGGTAATGAAGTATATCTGTCAACGCTTATGAATGGTAATGAAGTATATCTGTCGTCGCTAATGAAGTATATCTGTTGTCGCTAATGAAGTATATCTGTCGTCGCTAATGAAGTATATCTGTCGTCACTAACTAAGGGTAATGAAGTATATCTGTCTTCGCTAATGAAGGGTAATGAAGTATATCTGTCATCGCATATGAAGGGTAATGAAGTATATCTGTTGTCGCTAATGAAGGGTAATGAAGTATATCTGTCAACGCTTATGAAGGGTAATGAAGTATATCTGTCATGGTTAATGAAGGGTAATGAAGTATATCTGTCTTCGCTAATGAAGGGTAATGAAGTATATATGTCGTCGCTAATGAAGGGTAATGAAGTATATGTCATCGCTAATGAAGGGTAATGAGGTATATCTGTCGTCGCTAATGAATGGTAATGAGGTATATCTTTCAACGCTTATGAAGGGTAATGAAGTATATCTGTCAACGCTTATGAATGGTAATGAAGTATATCTGTCAACGCTTATGAATGGTAATGAAGTATATCTGTCGTCGCTAATGAAGTATATCTGTTGTCGCTAATGAAGTATATCTGTCGTCGCTAATGAAGTATATCTGTCGTCACTAACTAAGGGTAATGAAGTATATCTGTAGTCGCTAATGAATGGTAATGAAGTATGTCTGTCGTTGCTCATGATGGTAATGAAGTATATCTGTCATCGCTAATGTAGGGCAATGAAGTATATCTGTCGTCGCTAATGAAGGGTAATGAAGTATATCTGTCGTTGCTAATGAAGGGTAATGAAGTATATCTGTTGTCGTTAATGAATGGTAATGAAGTATATCTGTCATCATTAATGAAGGGTAATGAAGTATATGTCATCGCTAATGAAGTATATCTGTCATCGTTAATGAAGGGTAATGAAGTATATCTGTCGTCATTAATGAAGGGTAATGAAGTATATCTGTCAACGCTTATGAAGGGTAATGAAGTATATGTCATCGTTAATGAAGGGTAATGAAGTATATCTGTCATCGCTAATGAAGGGTAATGATGTATATCTGTCGTCGCTAATGAAGTATATCTGTTGTCGTTAATGAAGGGTAATTAAGTATATCTGTCGTCGCTAATGAAGTATATCTGTCTTCGCTAATGAAGTATATCTGTCTTCGCTAATGAAGGGTAATGAAGTATATCTGTTGTCGCTAATGTAGGGTAATGAAGTATATCTGTCGTCGCTAATGAAGGGTAATGAGGTATATCTGTCAACGCTTATGAAGGGTAATGAAGTATATCTGTTGTCGCTAATGTAGGGTAATGAAGTATATCTGTCAACGCTTGTGAAGGGTAATGAAGTATATCTGTCAACGCTTATGAAGGGTAATGAAGTATATCTGTTGTCGCTAATGAAGTATATCTGTTGTCGCTAATGAGGTATATCTGTTGTCGCTAATGAAGTATATCTGTCGTCGCTAATGAAGTATATCTGTCATCGCTAATGAGGTATATATGTCATCGCTAATGAAGGGTAATGAAGTATATCTGTCAACGCTTATGAAGCGTAATGAAGTATATCTGTCATTGCTAATGAAGGGTAATGAAGTATATCTGTTGTCGCTAATGAAGGGTAATGAAGTATATCTGTTGTCGTTAATGAAGGGTAATGAAGTATATCTGTTGTCGTTAATGAATGGTAATGAAGTATATCTGTCATCGTTAATGAAGGGTAATGAATTATATGTCATCGCTAATGAAGTATATCTGTCATCGTTAATGAAGGGTAATGAAGTATATCTGTCGTCGTTAATGAAGGGTGATGAAGTATATCTGTCAATGCTTATGAAGGGTAATGAAGTATATATCATCGTTAATGAAGGGTAATGAAGTATATCTGTCGTCGCTAATGAAGGGTAATGAAGTATATCTGTCGTCGCTAATGAAGTATATCTGTCTTCGCTAATGAAGTATATATGTCGTCGCTAATGAAGGGTAATGAAGTATATCTGTCGTCGTTAATGAAGGGTAATGAAGTATATCTGTTGTCGCTAATGAAGTATATGTCATCGCTAATTAAGTATATCTGTCGTCGCTAATGAAGTATATCTGTCTTCGCTAATGAAGTATATCTGTCTTCGCTAATGAAGGGTAATGAAGTATATCTGTTGTCGCTAATGTAGGGTAATGAAGTATATCTGTCGTCGCTAATGAAGGGTAATGAAGTATATCTGTCAACGCTTATGAAGGGTAATGAAGTATATCTGTCATCGCTAATGAAGGGTAATGAAGTATATCTGTCGTCGCTAATGAAGGGTAATGAAGTATATCTGTTGTTGCTAATGTAGGGTAATGAAGTATATCTGTCAACGCTTATGAAGGGTAATGAAGTTTATCTGTCAACTCTTATGAAGGGAAAACCCTAATGAAGTATATCTGTCGTCGCAATAATGAAGTATATCTGTCACGCATGAAGGGTAATGAAGTATATCTGTTGTGCAAATAATGAAGTATATCTGTCAACGCTTATGAAGGGTAATGAAGTTTATCTGTCCATGAAGGTAATGAGTATACCCAAAAACCCCTAATGAAGTATATCTGTTGTCGCTAATGAAGTATATCTGTCGTCGCTAATGAAGTATTTATGTCGTCGCTAATGAAGGGTAATGAAGTATATCTGTCAACGCTTATGAAGGGTAATGAAGTATATCTGTCGTTGCTCATGAAGGGTAATGAAGTATATCTGTCGTCGTTAATGAAGGTTAATGAAGTATATCTGTCATCGCTAATGAAGTATATGTCATCGCTAATTAAGTATATCTGTCGTCGCTAATGAAGTATATCTGTCTTCGCTAATGAAGTATATCTGTCTTCACTAATGAAGGGTAATGAAGTATATCTGTTGTCGCTAATGTAGGGTAATGAAGTATATCTGTCGTCGCTAATGAAGGGTAATGAAGTATATCTGTCAACGCTTATGAAGGGTAATGAAGTATATCTGTTGTCGCTAATGTAGGGTAATGAAGTATATCTGTCAACGCTTATGAAGGGTAATGAAGTATATCTGTTGTCGTTAATGAATGGTAATGAAGTATATCTGTCATCGTTAATGAAGGGTAATGAAGTATATGTCATCGCTAATGAAGTATATCTGTCATCGTTAATGAAGGGTAATGACGTGTATCTGTCATCGTTAATGAAGGGTAATGAAGTATATGTCATCGTTAATGAAGGGTAATGAAGTATATATGTCGTCGCTAATGAAGGGTAATGAGGTATATCTGTCGTCGCTAATGAAAGGTAATGAAGTATATCTGTTGTCGCTAATGTAGGGTAATGAAGTATATCTGTTGTCGCTAATGAAGGGTAATGAAGTATATCTGTCGTCGCTAATGATGGGTAATGAAGTATATCTGTCAACGCTTATGAAGGGCAATGAAGTATATCTGTTGTCGCTAATGAAGTATATCTGTCATCGCTAATGAAGTATATCTGTTGTCGCTAATGAAGTATATCTGTCGTCGCTAATGAGGTATAACTGTCAACGCTTATGAAGGGTAATGAAGTATATCTGTTGTCGCTAATGAAGTATATCTGTCGTCGCTAATGAGGTATATCTGTTGTCGCTAATGAAGTATATCTGTCGTCGCTAATGAAGTATATCTGTCAATGCTTATGAAGGGTAATGAAGTATATCTGTCTTCGCTAATGAAGTATATCTGTCATCGCTAATGAAGTATATATGTCATCGCTAATGAAGGGTAATGAAGTATATCTGTCAACGCTTATGAAGCGTAATGAAGTATATCTGTCATTGCTAATGAAGGGTAATGAAGTATATCTGTTGTCGCTAATGAAGGGTAATGAAGTATATCTGTTGTCGTTAATGAAGGGTAATGAAGTATATCTGTTGTCGTTAATGAATGGTAATGAAGTATATCTGTCATCGTTAATGAAGGGTAATGAATTATATGTCATCGCTAATGAAGTATATCTGTCATCGTTAATGAAGGGTAATGAAGTATATCTGTCGTCGTTAATGAAGGGTGATGAAGTATATCTGTCAACGCTTATGAAGTGTAATGAAGTATATGTCATCGTTAATGAAGGGTAATGAAGTATATCTGTCGTCGCTAATGAAGGGTAATGAAGTATATCTGTCGTCGCTAATGAAGTATATCTGTCTTCGCTAATGAAGTATATATGTCGTCGCTAATGAAGGGTAATGAAGTATATCTGTCGTCGTTAATGAAGGGTAATGAAGTATATCTGTTGTCGCTAATGAAGTATATGTCATCGCTAATTAAGTATATCTGTCGTCGCTAATGAAGTATATCTGTCTTCGCTAATGAAGTATATCTGTCTTCGCTAATGAAGGGTAATGAAGTATATCTGTTGTCGCTAATGTAGGGTAATGAAGTATATCTGTCGTCGCTAATGAAGGGTAATGAAGTATATCTGTCAACGCTTATGAAGGGTAATGAAGTATATCTGTCATCGCTAATGAAGGGTAATGAAGTATATCTGTCGTCGCTATTGAAGGGTAATGAAGTATATCTGTTGTCGCTAATGTAGGGTAATGAAGTATATCTGTCAACGCTTATGAAGGGTAATGAAGTATATCTGTTGTCGCTAATGAAGTATATCTGTCGTCGCTAATGAAGTATATCTGTTGTCGCTAATGAAGTATATCTGTCGTCGCTAATGAAGTATATATGTCGTCGCTAATGAAGGGTAATGAAGTATATCTGTCAACGCTTATGAAGGGTAATGAAGTATATCTGTCGTTGCTCATGAAGTGTAATGAAGTATATCTGTCGTCGTTAATGAAGGTTAATGAAGTATATCTGTCATCGCTAATGAAGTATATGTCATCGCTAATTAAGTATATCTGTCGTCGCTAATGAAGTATATCTGTCTTCGCTAATGAAGTATATCTGTCTTCATTAATGAAGGGTAATGAAGTATATCTGTTGTCGCTAATGTAGGGTAATGAAGTATATCTGTCGTCGCTAATGAAGGGTAATGAAGTATATCTGTCAACGCTTATGAAGGGTAATGAAGTATATCTGTTGTCGCTAATGTAGGGTAATGAAGTATATCTGTCAACGCTTATGAAGGGTAATGAAGTATATCTGTCATCGTTAATGAAGGGTAATGAAGTATATGTCATCGCTAATGAAGTATATCTGTCATCGTTAATGAAGGGTAATGACGTGTATCTGTCATCGTTAATGAAGGGTAATGAAGTATATGTCATCGTTAATGAAGGGTAATGAAGTATATATGTCGTCGCTAATGAAGGGTAATGAGGTATATCTGTCGTCGCTAATGAAAGGTAATGAAGTATATCTGTTGTCGCTAATGTAGGGTAATGAAGTATATCTGTTGTCGCTAATGAAGGGTAATGAAGTATATCTGTCGTCGCTAATGATGGGTAATGAAGTATATCTGTCAACGCTTATGAAGGGCAATGAAGTATATCTGTTGTCGCTAATGAAGTATATCTGTCGTCACTAATGAAGTATATCTGTTGTCGCTAATGAAGTATATCTATCGTCGCTAATGAGGTATATCTGTCAACGCTTATGAAGGGTAATGAAGTATATCTGTCTTTGCTAATGAAGTATATCTGTCTTCGCTAATGAAGTTTATATGTCGTCGCTAATGAAGGGTAATGAAGTATATCTGTCAACGCTTATGAAGGGTAATGAAGTATATCTGTCGTTGCTCATGAAGGGTAATGAAGTATATCTGTCATCGCTAATAAAGGGTAATGAGGTATATCTGTCGTCGCTAATGAAGTATATCTGTCGTCCTTAATGAAGGGTAATGAAGTATATCTGTCATCGCTAATAAAGGGTAATAAAGTATATCTGTCGTCGCTAATAAAGGGTAATGAAGTATATCTGTTGTCGCTAATGAAATATATAATTGTCTTCGCTAATGAAGGGTAATGAAGCATATCTGTCGTCGCATATGAAGGGTAATGAAGTATATCTGTTGTCGCTAATGAAGGGTAATGAAGTATATCTGTCAACGCTTATGAAGGGTAATGAAGTATATCTGTCATGGTTAATGAAGGGTAATGAAGTATATCTGTCTTTGCTAATGAAGGGTAATGAAGTATATATGTTGTCGCTAATGAAGGGTAATGAAGTATATGTCATCGCTAATGAAGGGTAATGAGGTATATCTGTCGTCGCTAATGAATGGTAATGAGGTATATCTTTCAACGTTTATGAAGGGTAATGAAGTATATCTGTCAACGCTTATGAATGGTAATGAAGTATATCTGTCAACGCTTATGAATGGTAATGAAGTATATCTGTCGTCGCTAATGAAGTATATCTGTTGTCGCTAATGAAGTATATCTGTCGTCGCTAATGAAGTATATCTGTCATCGCTAATGAAGGGTAATGAAGTATATCTGTCGTCGCTAATGAAGGGTAATGAAGTATATCTGTAGTCACTAATGAATGGTAATGAAGTATATCTGTCGTTGCTCATGATGGTAATGAAGTATATCTGTCATCGCTAATGTAGGGCAATGAAGTATATCTGTCGTCGCTAATGAAGGGTAATGAAGTATATCTGTCAACGCTTATGAAGGGTAATGAAGTATATCTGTTGTCGCTAATGTAGCGTAATGAAGTATATCTGTCAACGCTTATGAAGGGTAATGAAGTATATCTGTCTTCGCTAATGAAGTATATCTGTCTTCGCTAATGAAGTATATATGTCGTCGCTAATGAAGGGTAATGAAGTATATCTGTCTTCGCTAATGAAGGGTAATGAAGTATATATGTCGTCGCTAATGAAGGGTAATGAAGTATATGTCATCGCTAATGAAGGGTAATGAGGTATATCTGTCATCACTAATGAATGGTAATGAAGTATATCTGTCGTCGCTAATGAAGGGTAATGAAGTATATCTGTCGTTGCTAATGAAGGGTAATGAAGTATATCTTTCAACGCTTATGAAGGGTAATGAAGTATATCTGTCAACACTTATGAATGGTAATGAAGTATATCTGTCAACGCTTATGAATGGTAATGAAGTATATCTGTCGTCGCTAATGAAGTATATCTGTTGTCGCTAATGAAGTATATCTGTCGTCGCTAATGAAGTATATCTGTCATCGCTTATGAAGGGTAATGAAGTATATCTGTTGTCGCTAATGTAGGGTAATGAAGTATATCTGTCAACGCTTATGAAGGGTAATGAAGTATATCTGTCTTCGCTAATGAAGTATATCTGTCTTCGCTAATGAAGTATATATGTCGTCGCTAATGAAGGGTAATGAAGTATATCTGTCGTCGCTAATGAATGGTAATGAAGTATATCTGTCGTCGCTCATGATGGTAATGAAGTATATCTGTCATCGCTAATGTAGGGCAATGAAGTATATCTGTCGTCGCTAATGAAGGGTAATGAAGTATATCTGTCGTCGCTAATGAAGTATATGTCATCGCTAATTAAGTATATCTGTCGTCGCTAATGAAGTATATCTGTCTTCGCTAATGAAGTATATCTGTCTTCGCTAATGAAGTGTAATGAAGTATATCTGTTGTCGATAATGTAGGGTAATGAAGTATATCTGTCAACGCTTATGAAGGGTAATGAAGTATATCTGTCGTTGCTAATGAAGGGTAATGAAGTATATCTGTTGTCGCTAATGAAGGGTAATGAAGCATATCTGTTGTCGTTAATGAAGGGTAATGAAGTATATCTGTCATCGTTAATGAAGGGTAATGAAGTATATATGTCGTCGTTAATGAAGGGTAATGAAGTATATCTGTCATCGCTAATGAAGTATATGTCATCGTTAATTAAGTATATCTGTCGTCGCTAATGAAGTATATCTGTCTTCGCTAATGAAGTATATCTGTCGTCGCTAATGAAGGGTAATGAAGTATATCTGTTGTCGCTAATGAAGGGTAATGAAGTATATCTGTCGTCGCTAATGAAGGGTAATGAAGTATATCTGTCATCGCTAATGAAGGGTAATGAAGTATATCTGTTGTCGCTAATGTAGGGTAATGAAGTATATCTGTCATCGCTAATGAAGGGTAATGAAGTATATCTGTCTTCACTAATGAAGTATATCTGTCTTCGCTAATGAAGTATATCTGTCGTCGCTAATGAAGGGTAATGACGTTATCTGTCGTCGCTAATGAAGGGTAATGAAGTATATGTCGTCGCTAATGAGGGTAATGAAGTATATCTGTCGTCGCTAATGAAGGGTAATGAAGTATATCTGTCGTCGCTAATGAAGGGTAATGAAGTATATCTGTCGTCGCTAATGAAGTATATCTGTCTTCGCTAATGAAGTATATCTGTCGTCGCTAATGAAGGGTAATGAAGTATATCTGTCAACGCTTATGAAGGGTAATGAAGTATATCTGTCGTCGCTAAGTAATGAAGTATATCTGTCGTCGCTAATAAAGGGTAATGAAGTATATCTGTCGTCGCTAATGAAGTATATCTGTCGTCATTTATGAAGGGTAATGAAGTATATCTGTCATCGCTAATGAAGGGTAATGAAGTATATCTGTCATCGCTAATAAAGGGTAATGAAGTATATCTGTTGTCGCTAATGAAGTATATCTGTCGTCGCTAATGAAGGGTAATGAAGTATATCTGTCGTCGCATATGAAGGGTAATGAAGTATATCTGTTGTCGCTAATGAAGGGTAATGAAGTATATCTGTCATCGCTAATGAAGTATATGTCATCGCTAATTAAGTATATCTGTCGTCGCTAATGAAGTATATCTGTCTTCGCTAATGAAGTATATCTGTCGTCGCATATGAAGGGTAATGAAGTATATCTGTTGTCGCTAATGAAGGGTAATGAAGTATATCTGTCAACGCTTATGAAGGGTAATGAAGTATATCTGTCATGGTTAATGAAGGGTAATGAAGTATATCTGTCTTCGCTAATGAAGGGTAATGAAGTATATATGTCGTCGCTAATGAAGGGTAATGAAGTATATGTCATCGCTAATGAAGGGTAATGAGGTATATCTGTCGTCGCTAATGAATGGTAATGAGGTATATCTTTCAACGCTTATGAAGGGTAATGAAGTATATCTGTCAACGCTTATGAATGGTAATGAAGTATATCTGTCAACGCTTATGAATGGTAATGAAGTATATCTGTCGTCGCTAATGAAGTATATCTGTTGTCGCTAATGAAGTATATCTGTCATCGCTAATGAGGTATATCTGTCGTCGCTAATGAAGGGTAATGAAGTATATCTGTCGTCGCTAATGAAGGGTAATGAAGTATATCTGTAGTCGCTAATGAATGGTAATGAAGTATATCTGTCGTTGCTCATGATGGTAATGAAGTATATCTGTCATCGCTAATGTAGGGCAATGAAGTATATCTGTCGTCGCTAATGAAGGTTAATGAAGTATATCTGTCATCGCTAATGAAGGGTAATGAAGTATATCTGTTGTCGTTAATGAATGGTAATGAAGTATATCTGTCATCATTAATGAAGGGTAATGAAGTATATGTCATCGCTAATGAAGTATATCTGTCATCGTTAATGAAAGGTTATGAAGTATATCTGTTGTCGTTAATGAAGGGTAATGAAGTATATCTGTCAACGCTTATGAAGGGTAATGAAGTATATGTCATCGTTAATGAAGGGTAATGAAGTATATCTGTCATCGCTAATGAAGGGTAATGATGTATATCTGTCGTCGCTAATGAAGTATATCTGTTGTCGTTAATGAAGGGTAATTAAGTATATCTGTCGTCGCTAATGAAGTATATCTGTCTTCGCTAATGAAGTATATCTGTCTTCGCTAATGAAGTATATCTGTTGTCGCTAATGTAGGGTAATGAAGTATATCTGTCAACGCTTATGAAGGGTAATGAAGTATATCTGTCAACGCTTATGAAGGGTAATGAAGTATATCTGTTGTCGCTAATGAAGTATATCTGTCGTCGCTAATGAAGTATATCTGTTGTCGCTAATGAAGTATATCTGTCGTCGCTAATGAAGTATATCTGTCAATGCTTATGAAGGGTAATGAAGTATATCTGTCTTCGCTAATGAAGTATATCTGTCATCGCTAATGAAGTATATATGTCATCGCTAATGAAGGGTAATGAAGTACATCTGTCAACGCTTATGAAGGGTAATGAAGTATATCTGTCATTGCTAATGAAGGGTAATGAAGTATATCTGTTGTCGCTAATGAAGGGTAATGAAGTATATCTGTTGTCGTTAATGAAGGGTAATGAAGTATATCTGTTGTCGTTAATGAATGGTAATGAAGTATATCTGTCATCGTTAATGAAGGGTAATGAAGTATATGTCATCGTTAATGAAGTATATCTGTCATCATTAATGAAGGGTAATGAAGTATATCTGTCGTGGTTAATGAAGGGTAATGAAGTATATCTGTCAACGCTTATGAAGGGTAATGAAGTATATGTCATCGTTAATGAAGGGTAATGAAGTATATCTGTCGTCGCTAATGAAGGGTAATGAAGAATATCTGTCGTCGCTAATGAAGTATATCTGTCTTCGCTAATGAAGTATATATGTCGTCGCTAATGAAGGGTAATGAAGTATATCTGTCGTCGTTAATGAAGGGTAATGAAGTATATCTGTTGTCGCTAATGAAGTATATGTCATCGTTAATTAAGTATATCTGTCGTCGCTAATGAAGTATATCTGTCTTCGCTAATGAAGTATATCTGTCTTCGCTAATGAAGGGTAATGAAGTATATCTGTTGTCGCTAATGTAGGGTAATGAAGTATATCTGTCATCGCTAATGAAGGGTAATGAAGTATATCTGTCAACGCTTATGAAGGGTAATGAAGTATATCTGTCATCACTAATGAAGGGTATTGAAGTATATCTGTCGTTGCTAATGAAGGGTAATGACGTATATCTGTTGTCGCTAATGTAGGGTAATGAAGTATATCTGTCAACGCTTATGAAGGGTAATGAAGTTTATCTGTCAACGCTTATGAAGGGTAATGAAGTATATCTGTTGTCGCTAATGAAGTATATCTGTCGTCGCTAATGAAGTATATCTGTTGTCGCTAATGAAGTATATCTGTCGTCGCTAATGAAGTATATCTGTCAATGCTTATGAAGGGTAATGAAGTATATCTGTCTTCGCTAATGAAGTATATCTGTCTTCGCTAATGAAGTATATATGTCGTCGCTAATGAAGGGTAATGAAGTATATTTGTCAACGCTTATGAAGGGTAATGAAGTATATCTGTCGTTGCTCATGAAGGGTAATGAAGTATATCTGTCGTCGTTAATGAAGGTTAATGAAGTATATATGTCGTTGCTAATGAAGTATATGTCATCGCTAATTAAGTATATCTGTCGTCGCTAATGAGGTATATCTGTCTTCGCTAATGAAGTATATCTGTCTTCACTAATGAAGGGTAATGAAGTATATCTGTTTTCGCTAATGTAGGGTAATGAAGTATATCTGTCGTCGCTAATGAAGGGTAATGAAGTATATCTGTCAACGCTTATGAAGGGTAATGAAGTATATCTGTTGTCGCTAATGTAGGGTAATGAAGTATATCTGTCAACGCTTATGAAGGGTAATGAAGTATATCTGTCTTCACTAATGAAGTATATCTGTCTTCGCTAATGAAGTATATATGTCGTCGCTAATGAAGGGTAATGAAGTATATCTGTCGTCGCTAATGAATGGTAATGAAGTATATCTGTCGTCGCTCATGATGGTAATGAAGTATATCTGTCATCGCTAATGTAGGGCAATGAAGTATATCTGTCGTCGCTAATGAAGGGTAATGAAGTATATCTGTCGTCACTAATGAAGTATATCTGTCTTCGCTAATGAAGTATATATGTCGTCGCTAATGAAGTATATCTGTCGTCGCTAATGAAGTATATCTGTCGTCGCTAATGAATGGTAATGAAGTATATCTGTCATCGCTAATGTAGGGCAATGAAGTATATCTGTCATCGCTAATGAAGGGTAATGAAGTATATCTGTCGTCACTAATGAAGGCTAATTAAGTATATCTGTCGTCGCTAATGAAGTATATCTGTCTTCGCTAATGAAGTATATCTGTCTTCGCTAATGAAGGGTAATGAAGTATATCTGTTGTCGATAATGTAGGGTAATGAAGTATATCTGTCAACGCTTATGAAGGGTAATGAAGTATATCTGTCGTTGCTAATGAAGGGTAATGAAGTATATCTGTTGTCGCTAATGAAGGGTAATGAAGCATATCTGTTGTCGTTAATGAAGGGTAATGAAGTATATCTGTTGTCGTTAATGAAGTGGTAATGAAGTATATCTGTCATCGTTAATGAAGGGTAATGAAGTATATCTGTCGTCGTTAATGAAGGGTAATGAAGTATATCTGTCACGCTAATGAAGTGGTAATGAAGTATATCTGTCGGTTAATGAAGATCGCTAATGAAGTATATCTGTCTTCGCTAATGAAGGGTAATGAAGTATATCTGTTGTCGCTAATGAAGTATATCTGTCGTCGTTAATGAAGGGTAATGAAGTATATCTGTCATCGCTAATGAAGGGTAATGAAGTATATCTGTCGTCGCTAATGAAGGGTAATGAAGTATATCTGTCAACGCTTATGAAGGGTAATGAAGTATATCTGTCAACGCTTATGAAGGGTAATGAAGTATATCTGTTGTCGCTAATGAAGTATATCTGTCGTCGCTAATGAAGTATATCTGTTGTCGCTAATGAAGTATATCTGTCGTCGCTAATGAAGTATATCTGTCAATGCTTATGAAGGGTAATGAAGTATATCTGTCTTCGCTAATGAAGTATATCTGTCATCGCTAATGAAGTATATATGTCATCGCTAATGAAGGGTAATGAAGTACATCTGTCAACGCTTATGAAGGGTAATGAAGTATATCTGTCATTGCTAATGAAGGGTAATGAAGTATATCTGTTGTCGCTAATGAAGGGTAATGAAGTATATCTGTTGTCGTTAATGAAGGGTAATGAAGTATATCTGTTGTCGTTAATGAATGGTAATGAAGTATATCTGTCATCGTTAATGAAGGGTAATGAAGTATATGTCATCGCTAATGAAGTATATCTGTCATCATTAATGAAGGGTAATGAAGTATATCTGTCGTGGTTAATGAAGGGTAATGAAGTATATCTGTCAACGCTTATGAAGGGTAATGAAGTATATGTCATCGTTAATGAAGGGTAATGAAGTATATCTGTCGTCGCTAATGAAGGGTAATGAAGTATATCTGTCGTCGCTAATGAAGTATATCTGTCTTCGCTAATGAAGTATATATGTCGTCGCTAATGAAGGGTAATGAAGTATATCTGTCGTCGTTAATGAAGGGTAATGAAGTATATCTGTTGTCGCTAATGAAGTATATGTCATCGCTAATTAAGTATATCTGTCGTCGCTAATGAAGTATATCTGTCTTCGCTAATGAAGTATATCTGTCTTCGCTAATGAAGGGTAATGAAGTATATCTGTTGTCGCTAATGTAGGGTAATGAAGTATATCTGTCGTCGCTAATGAAGGGTAATGAAGTATATCTGTCAACGCTTATGAAGGGTAATGAAGTATATCTGTCATCGCTAATGAAGGGTAATGAAGTATATCTGTCGTCGCTAATGAAGGGTAATGACGTATATCTGTTGTCGCTAATGTAGGGTAATGAAGTATATCTGTCAACGCTTATGAAGGGTAATGAAGTATATCTGTCAACGCTTATGAAGGGTAATGAAGTATATCTGTTGTCGCTAATGAAGTATATCTGTCGTCGCTAATGAAGTATATCTGTTGTCGCTAATGAAGTATATCTGTCGTCGCTAATGAAGTATATCTGTCAACGCTTATGAAGGGTAATGAAGTATATCTGTCTTCGCTAATGAAGTATATCTGTCTTCGCTAATGAAGTATATATGTCGTCGCTAATGAAGGGTAATGAAGTATATTTGTCAACGCTTATGAAGGGTAATGAAGTATATCTGTCATCGTTAATGAAGGTTAATGAAGTATATCTGTCGTCGCTAATGAAGTATATGTCATCGCTAATTAAGTATATCTGTCGTCGCTAATGAAGTATATCTGTCTTCGCTAATGAAGTATATCTGTCTTCACTAATGAAGGGTAATGAAGTATATCTGTTTTCGCTAATGTAGGGTAATGAAGTATATCTGTCGTCGCTAATGAAGGGTAATGAAGTATATCTGTCAACGCTTATGAAGGGTAATGAAGTATATCTGTTGTCGCTAATGTAGGGTAATGAAGTATATCTGTCAACGCTTATGAAGGGTAATGAAGTATATCTGTCTTCACTAATGAAGTATATCTGTCTTCGCTAATGAAGTATATATGTCGTCGCTAATGAAGGGTAATGAAGTATATCTGTCGTCGCTAATGAATGGTAATGAAGTATATCTGTCGTCGCTCATGATGGTAATGAAGTATATCTGTCATCGCTAATGTAGGGCAATGAAGTATATCTGTCGTCGCTAATGAAGGGTAATGAAGTATATCTGTCGTCACTAATGAAGTATACGTCATCGCTAATTAAGTATATCTGTCGTCGCTAATGAAGTATATCTGTCTTCGCTAATGAAGTATATCTGTCTTCGCTAATGAAGGGTAATGAAGTATATCTGTTGTCGACAATGTAGGGTAATGAAGTATATCTGTCAACGCTTATGAAGGGTAATGAAGTATATCTGTCGTTGCTAATGAAGGGTAATGAAGTATATCTGTGTCGCTAATGAAGGGTAATGAAGCATATCTGTTGTCGTTAATGAAGGGTAATGAAGTATATCTGTTGTCGTTAATGAATGGTAATGAAGTATATCTGTCATCGTTAATGAAGGGTAATGAAGTATATCTGTCGTCGTTAATGAAGGGTAATGAAGTATATCTGTCAACGCTTATGAAGTGTAATGAAGTATATGTCATCGTTAATGAAGGGTAATGAAGTATATCTGTCATCGCTAATGAAGGGTAATGAAGTATATCTGTCGTCGCTAATGAAGTATATCTGTCGTCGTTAATGAAGGGTAATGAAGTATATCTGTCGTCGCTAATGAAGTATATGTCATCGCTAATTAAGTATATCTGTCGTCGCTAATGAAGTATATCTGTCTTCGCTAATGAAGTATATCTGTCGTCGCTAATGAAGGGTAATGAAGTATATCTGTCAACGCTTATGAAGGGTAATGAAGTATATCTGTTGTCACTAATGTAGGGTAATGAAGTATATCTGTCAACGCTTATGAAGGGTAATGAAGTATATCTGTCTTCACTAATGAAGTATATCTGTCTTCGCTAATGAAGTATATATGTCGTCGCTAATGAAGGGTAATGAAGTATATCTGTCGTCGCTAATGAATGGTAATGAAGTATATCTGTCGTCGCTCATGATGGTAATGAAGTATATCTGTCATAGCTAATGTAGGGCAATGAAGTATATCTGTCGTCGCTAATGAAGGGTAATGAAGTATATCTGTCGTCACTAATGAAGTATATGTCATCGCTAATTAAGTATATCTGTCGTCGCTAATGAAGTATATCTGTCTTCGCTAATGAAGTATATCTGTCTTCGCTAATGAAGGGTAATGAAGTATATCTGTTGTCGATAATGTAGGGTAATGAAGTATATCTGTCAACGCTTATGAAGGGTAATGAAGTATATCTGTCGTTGCTAATGAAGGGTAATGAAGTATATCTGTTGTCGCTAATGAAGGGTAATGAAGCATATCTGTTGTCGTTAATGAAGGGTAATGAAGTATATCTGTTGTCGTTAATGAATGGTAATGAAGTATATCTGTCATCGTTAATGAAGGGTAATGAAGTATATGTCATCGCTAATGAAGTATATCTGTCATCATTAATGAAGGGTAATGAAGTATATCTGTCGTCGTTAATGAAGGGTAATGAAGTATATCTGTCAACGCTTATGAAGGGTAATGAAGTATATGTCATCGTTAATGAAGGGTAATGAAGTATATCTGTCATCGCTAATGAAGGGTAATGAAGTATATCTGTCGTCGCTAATGAAGTATATCTGTCTTCGCTAATGAAGTATATATGTCGTCGCTAATGAAGGGTAATGAAGTATATCTGTCGTCGTTAATGAAGGGTAATGAAGTATATCTGTCGTCGCTAATGAAGTATATGTCATCGCTAATTAAGTATATCTGTCGTCGCTAATGAAGTATATCTGTCTTCGCTAATGAAGTATATCTGTCTTCGCTAATGAAGGGTAATGAAGTATATCTGTTGTCGCTAATGTAGGGTAATGAAGTATATCTGTCGTCGCTAATGAAGGGTAATGAAGTATATCTGTCAACGCTTATGAAGGGTAATGAAGTATATCTGTTGTCGCTAATGTAGGGTAATGAAGTATATCTGTCAACGCTTATGAAGGGTAATGAAGTATATCTGTCGTCGCTAATGAAGTATATCTGTTGTCGCTAATGAAGTATATCTGTCATCGCTAATGAAGTATATCTGTTGTCGCTAATGAAGTATATATGTCGTCGCTAATGAAGTATATCTGTCAACGCTTATGAAGGGTAATGAAGTATATGTCATCGTTAATGAAAGGTAATGAAGTATATCTGTCTTCGCTAATGAAGTATATCTGTCTTCGCTAATGAAGGGTAATGAAGTATATCTGTTGTCGCTAATGAAGTATATATGTCGTCGCTAATGAAGTATATCTGTCAACGCTTATGAAGGGTAATGAAGTATATGTCATCGTTAATGAAAGGTAATGAAGTATATCTGTCTTCGCTAATGAAGTATATATGTCGTCGCTAATGAAGGGTAATGAAGTATATCTGTCAACGCTTATGAAGGGTAATGAAGTATATCTGTCGTCGCTAATAAAGGGTAATGAAGTATATCTGTCGTCGCTAATGAAGTATATCTGTTGTCGTTAATGAAGGGTAATGAAGTATATCTGTCGTCGCTAATAAAGGGTAATGAAGTATATCGGTCGTCGCTAATGAAGTATATCTGTCTTCATTAATGAAGGGTATTGAGGTATATCTGTTGTCGCTAATGAAGGGTAATGAAGTATATCGGTCGTCGCTAATGAAGTATATCTGTCTTCGCTAATGAAGGGTAATGAAGTATATCTGTTGTCGCTAATGTAGGGTAATGAAGTATATCTGTCATCGCTAATGAAGGGTAATGAAGTATATCTGTCAACGCTTATGAAGGGTAATGAAGTATATCTGTTGTCGCTAATGTAGGGTAATGAAGTATATCTGTCAACGCTTATGAAGGGTAATGAAGTATATCTGTTAACGCTTATGAAGGGTAATGAAGTATATCTGTCGTCGCTAATGAAGTATATCTGTTGTCGCTAATGAAGTATATCTGTCGTCACTAATGAAGTATATCTGTTGTCGCTAATGAAGTATATATGTCGTCGCTAATGAAGTATATATGTCGTCGCTAATGAAGTATATCTGTTGTCGCTAATGAAGTATATCTGTCAACGCTTATGAAGGGTAATGAAGTATATGTCATCGTTAATGAAGGGTAATGAAGTATATCTGTCGTCGCTAATGAAGTATATCTGTCGTCGTTAATGAAGGGTAATGAAGTATATCTGTCGTCGCTAATGAAGGGTAATGAAGTATATCTGTCAACGCTTATGAAGGGTAATGAAGTATATCTGTCGTCGTTAATGAAGGGTAATGAAGTATATCTGTCGTCGCTAATAAAGGGTAATGAAGTATATCGGTCGTCGCTAATGAAGTATATCTGTTAACGCTTATGAAGGGTAATGAAGTATATCTGTCGTCGCTAATGAAGTATATCTGTTGTCGCTAATGAAGTATATCTGTCGTCACTAATGAAGTATATCTGTTGTCGCTAATGAAGTATATCTGTCAACGCTTATGAAGGGTAATGAAGTATATGTCATCGTTAATGAAGGGTAATGAAGTATATCTGTCGTCGCTAATGAAGTATATCTGTCGTCGTTAATGAAGGGTAATGAAGTATATCTGTCGTCGCTAATGAAGGGTAATGAAGTATATCTGTCAACGCTTATGAAGGGTAATGAAGTATATCTGTCGTCGTTAATGAAGGGTAATGAAGTATATCTGTCGTCGCTAATAAAGGGTAATGAAGTATATCGGTCGTCGCTAATGAAGTATATCTGTCTTCGTTAATGAAGGGTATTGAAGTATATCTGTTGTCGTTAATGAAGGGTAATGAAGTATATCTGTCATCGCTAATGAAGGGTAATGAAGTATAAAACATTAAACATAGATGTTATTTTACATTTTGGTGCTTGTGGCCTAATCTATGGCCGGGCTGAACATTCAAATCGTATTATTAACATAACTTAATCACCTTAGTTTATAACATAGGAGTGTTAACTAAACTTCTTAGTACGCTCGCCCACATGGTTCACCGGAGGCGAGGGTAAATAAGCTCAATCATCATCATCAGTGTATGTGTACGCTCGCCCGTATGGTTCGCCAGAGGCGAGGGTAAATAAGCTCAATCATCATCATCAGTGTATGTGTACGCTCGCCCGTATGGTTCGCCAGAGGCGAGGGTAAATAAGCTCAATCATCATCATCAGTGTATGTGTACGCTCGCCCGTATGGTTCGCCAGAGGCGAGGGTAAATAAGCTCAATCATCATCATCAGTGTATGTGTACGCTCGCCCGTATGGTTCGCCAGAGGCGAGGGTAAATAAGCTCAATCATCATCATCAGTGTATGTGTACGCTCGCCCGTATGGTTCGCCAGAGGCGAGGGTAAATAAGCTCAATCATCATCATCAGTGTATGTGTATGCTCGCCCACATGGTTCGCCAGAGGCGAGGGTAAATAAGCTCAATCATCATCATCAGTGTATGTGTACGCTCGCCCACATGGTTCGCCAGAGGCGAGGGTAAATAAGCTCAATCATCATCATCAGTGTATGTGTACGCTCGCCCATATGGTTCGCCAGAGGCGAGGGTAAATAAGCTCAATCATCATCATCAGTGTATGTGTACGCTCGCCCACATGGTTCGCCAGAGGCGAGGGTAAATAAGCTCAATCATCATCATCAGTGTATGTGTACGCTCGCCTGTATGGTTCGCCAGAGGCGAGGGTAAATAAGCTCAATCATCATCATCAGTGTATGTGTACGCTCGCCCGTATGGTTCGCTGGAGGCGAGGGTAAATAAGCTCAATCATCATCAGTGTATGTGTACGCTCGCCCATATGGTTCGCTGGAGGCGAGGGTAAATAAGCTCAATCATCATCATCAGTGTATGTGTACGCTCGCCCATATGGTTCGCTGGAGGCGAGGGTAAATAAGCTCAATCATCATCATCAGTGTATGTGTACGCTCGCCCACATGGTTCGCCAGAGGCGAGGGTAAATAAGCTCAATCATCATCATCAGTGTATGTGTACGCTCGCCCACATGGTTCGCTGGAGGCGAGGGTAAATAAGCTCAATCATCATCATCAGTGTATGTGTACGCTCGCCCATATGGTTCGCTGGAGGCGAGGGTAAATAAGCTCAATCATCATCATCAGTGTATGTGTACGCTCGCCCATATGGTTCGCTGGAGGCGAGGGTAAATAAGCTCAATCATCATCATCAGTGTATGTGTACGCTCGCCCATATGGTTCGCCGGAGGCGAGGGTAAATAAGCTCAATCATCAGTGTATGTGTACGCTCGCCCATATGGTTCGCTGGAGGCGAGGGTAAATAAGCTCAATCATCATCATCAGTGTATGTGTACGCTCGCCCATATGGTTCGCCGGCGGCGAGGGTAAATAAGCTCAATCATCATCATCAGTGTATGTGTACGCTCGCCCGTATGGTTCGCCGGCGGCGAGGGTAAATAAGCTCAATCATCATCATCAGTGTATGTGTACGCTCGCCCGTATGGTTCGCCGGCGGCGAGGGTAAATAAGCTCAATCATCATCATCAGTGTATGTGTACGCTCGCCCGTATGGTTCGCCGGCGGCGAGGGTAAATAAGCTCAATCATCATCATCAGTGTATGTGTACGCTCGCCCGTATGGTTCGCCGGCGGCGAGGGTAAATAAGCTCAATCATCATCATCAGTGTATGTGTACGCTCGCCCGTATGGTTCGCCGGCGGCGAGGGTAAATAAGCTCAATCATCATCATCAGTGTATGTGTACGCTCGCCCGTATGGTTCGCCGGCGGCGAGGGTAAATAAGCTCAATCATCATCATCAGTGTATGTGTACGCTCGCCCATATGGTTCGCTGGAGGCGAGGGTAAATAAGCTCAATCATCATCATCAGTGTATGTGTACGCTCGCCCGTATGGTTCGCCGGCGGCGAGGGTAAATAAGCTCAATCATCATCATCAGTGTATGTGTACGCTCGCCCGTATGGTTCGCCGGCGGAGGGTAAATAAGCTCAATCATCATCATCAGGTATGTGTACGCTCGCCCGTATGGTTCGCCGGCGGCGAGGGTAAATAAGCTCAATCATCATCATCAGTGTATGTGTACGCTCGCCCATATGGTTCGCCGGCGGCGAGGGTAAATAAGCTCAATCATCATCATCAGTGTATGTGTACGCTCGCCCGTATGGTTCGCCGGCGGCGAGGGTAAATAAGCTCAATCATCATCATCAGTGTATGTGTACGCTCACCCATATGGTTCGCTGGAGGTGAGGGTAAATAAGCTCAATCATCATCATCAGTGTATGTGTACGCTCGCCCGTATGGTTCGCCGGCGGCGAGGGTAAATAAGCTCAATCATCATCATCAGTGTATGTGTACGCTCGCCCAGATGGTTCGCCGGCGGCGACGGTAAATAAGCTCAATCATCATCATCAGTGTATGTGTACGCTAGCCCACATGGTTCGCCAGAGGCGAGGGTAAATAAGCTCAATCATCATCATCAGTGTATGTGTACACTCGCCCACATGGTTCGCCGGCGGCGAGGGTAAATAAGCTCAATCATCATCATCAGTGTATGTGTACGCTCGCCCGTATGGTTCGCCGGCGGCGAGGGTAAATAAGCTCAATCATCATCATCAGTGTATGTGTACGCTCGCCCAGATGGTTCGCCGCGGCGACGGTAAATAAGCTCAATCATCATCATCAGTGTATGTGTACGCTCGCCCACATGGTTCGCCAGAGGCGAGGGTAAATAAGCTCAATCATCATCATCAGTGTATGTGTACGCTCGCCCACATGGTTCGCTGGAGGCGAGGGTAAATAAGCTCAATCATCATCATCAGTGTATGTGTACGCTCGCCCGTATGGTTCGCCGGCGGCGAGGGTAAATAAGCTCAATCATCATCATCAGTGTTGTGTACGCTCGCCCGTATGGTTCGCCAAGGCGAGGGTAAATAAGCTCAATCATCATCATCATGTATGTGTACGCTCGCCCACATGGTTCGCCGGCGGCGAGGGTAAATAAGCTCAATCATCATCATCAGTGTATGTGTACGCTCGCCCGTATGGTTCGCCGGCGGCGAGGGTAAATAAGCTCAATCATCATCATCAGTGTATGTGTACGCTCGCCCGTATGGTTCGCCGGCGCGAGGGTAAATAAGCTCAATCATCATCATCAGTGTATGTGTACGCTCGCCCGTATGGTTCGCTGGCGGCGAGGGTAAATAAGCTCAATCATCATCATCAGTGTATGTGTACGCTCGCCCGTATGGTTCGCCGGTGGCGAGGGTAAATAAGCTCAATCATCATCATCAGTGTATGTGTACGCTCGCCCGTATGGTTCGCCGGCGGCGAGGGTAAATAAGCTCAATCTCATGTATGTGTACGCTCGCCCATATGGTTCGCCGGGGCGAGGGTAAATAAGCTCAATCATCATCATCAGTGTATGTGTACGCTCGCCCGTATGGTTCGCCGGCGGCGAGGGTAAATAAGCTCAATCATCATCATCAGTGTATGTGTACGCTCGCCCAGATGGTTCGCCGGCGGCGAGGGTAAATAAGCTCAATCATCATCATCAGTGTATGTGTACGCTCGCCCATATGGTTCGCCAGAGGCGAGGGTAAATAAGCTCAATCATCATCATCAGTGTATGTGTACACTCGCCCACATGGTTCGCCGGCGGCGAGGGTAAATAAGCTCAATCATCATCATCAGTGTATGTGTACACTCGCCCACATGGTTCGCCGGCGGCGAGGGTAAATAAGCTCAATCATCATCATCAGTGTATGTGTACACTCGTCCGTATGGTTCGCCAGAGGCGAGGGTAAATAAGCTCAATCATCAATTTAAATTCTGCAACTTTGAAAAATGAAATAGATGCATGTATATTTTACTTTCTATGAAAAATAAAATAGATGCATGTATATTTTACTTTCTATGAAAAATAAAATTACAAACCCAAAACAAATATTCCTATTAAAATTACATTATACACCAAGTATGGTTTCAATATATATTAATATTTCGTGATGACTACGTGGAATGTATGGGGGCATAATATCCCCCTTGGTAGTTTCCTTCTCCTCCTGCTCCTTTAGTAACGGATATAAAGCCTTAATTCTATCTTCTCTTATCTGTTGTGGCCATTGGATGCCAATGCCTTTCTTCTCTCCATTTAGTTTGACAGTTTTATCGTACGATTTGAGACTAATTATCTCCCTTTGTGGTGGATTGTGGAAGATTGGCCTCGGTTTATTAGCGGTATCTGTGCCGATCCGATCCGATTATCAATTTTTAGTTCTGGAATTTCTAGTTCTAGGTTTTCCAACACAAATATGTTGACGAGATCATAACAATTCTCTTCTTCTACACCCTCCATGACTCCATAGAATATAAGATTATCCCTCATCCATCTAGATTCTAAATATACGATGTTATCGTTCATGGCAGCTCCCCCCCCCCTCTCTCTCTCTCTCTCTCTCATTCTACATACATTACACTGTCTTCTAGATAGCGGCATGGTTTTTGCAGTCTGGGAATTTCTACTTTTTGCGTCCTTTAATTCTGTACATCACTTTCTGAGCTCATGAAACTACATGAAGATTCGACTTCTACCATTTTTGTCTCCAATGTTTGCACCTTATTCTCGATTTACGACACTTTTAGATTTATGCTTTGTCAATGTTTTCAATTCTGGGCAATGACGTTTTTAGTGCTTTAATATATTCTATTATCTCCATAGCCCAAGCTGGGGGTGTGGTTTGTGCCATAAGGAATATAGGCATTGGAGGAATTGGAGGGATTTGGCTGCCCGGTATAACTGTATGGACTTGGCTGGTTGAAGTTCATTACCGTGGATTCTGAACATATCTGACAAAACAGCGTTATAGGCGAGCTCTGAAAGCTAAACAATTCAAAGACTTAATAAATATCGTTGATTGAAGAGTATAAAAATTTACACTATACCATTTGCTCACACAAAAACAGTTGAAACAGTCATTTTTGTGATAACACTCATAGATTGGAACAACCTGGATGGGTGTATAGTACACGCAAATACAGTAGAGGGTTTCATTAAGACACTCACCCCCGTAGTATATATACCAGTAATGGTCCTGCTACGTAATGCAACGGATACAGAGAAACAGAAATATATATTATTTTACCATGCTGTCTGAAGCATTGGGATAGGTTGCGTAATGGTAAATCATTGGCCTACATATTCAGAGGACGTGCTTCTTTTTCTCAATAGTTTTTGTATATTTCATAATTCCATTTTGTTTATGGAAATCAAGTGACACTACATAATGATATGATATTTGTTATTAAACTTCATACTGCAAAATCATTTCAAGGATTTCATAATTCTGGTTTAATTTTTGTAATAAAAAATGTAAACTACCATAATCGTTGCTGTATTGCACAGTAGAAACAGTAACAGTAACAGTATCACATTGAAAGAAAATGGTCTTACATACATGTGTATACACTACAGGAGAAAATATTTCTATTGTCCCAGGCTGTGGATTCAATAATTCGAATTGAGCTATGCTATACATCTATGATTGAGCTCGCTTTGAGGCTTTGTCTTATTCATATTAACTTATCATTATATATTTATCAAGACTAGAGGGTAGCTGTCAATGAACACATAGTGTGATTGTGTATGTATGTTATAGTTCTAGCTTCATGTGTGCCATAGTATAGGTTTGTGTCTGACCAGTAAGGCAAACAGGTGTCGCCCAACTTGTTTTCGCTATTTAGTGTCCGACAGCCTAAGATGTGCCCTTCTGCGCATGCTCAGATTCCTAAGCACAGGAAAGATCCTCTTTCCACGAAAAGAGCGCTGTGGCCATAATGTAAAATATGACAGATTGACACATTAATTCCAGAATTAACGTAATTGATCATTATTCACATAAAACAATAACATAATTGCAATTGTTTTACTTTATAAAATAACGATGTAATAGGCTCTTTCCGCAACAAAGAGTCTCTTTCCGGTGTTCAGTCATACGCCATTTCTTAGCAACACAGTTAGTCACAGCTAAACATAAACAGAGATACATATTACGTAACTTATTAAAACAAACGATACAAGTACAAAACGAAGATGAATAGGAAGATGTTCCAAATGATGGCATTACTCATCATACTGAGTAATGCTTCTGGTGGCGGGAGCACCACTCCTGACCAGAATTTGCCAAAATTCAGCATTCAACTGGCTCGGGCTGATCAGCACAGCGAAGCAATATTCGCGAGGTATCCTAGATTTTACCAATTTGTCTGACAATGTTTCTTTTCTGAACTGTGTTATAGATGGTTTTAAGATGGTGTAATATTTCCGTGTGATACTTTTAGTCAATTAGAAATAGTTTAGGTGCGAAAGGACCGGAGTTTGAATCCTTCTGGAGCCTTCTTCTTCTTCTTTGTTAATACGGCACTCCTTCACTTATGAAGATTAGGTGCTGGCGCCGTAATAAAAAGTGTTAGTTAAGTGCTTGATCAGAAAGTGCTCATTAGAAAGGATACAGTGAATAGACATAATTTTAGATATATTTTTAAGTGTTTTTTATAAAACATATTAATTGTGGCAATTTATGCAAAATATATTGGGGTAAGGACAGACACAGGGATCAGGGCCTTGACGGCGTCCACTGTGTCTGCGGCATATATGGTGGGCGGTAGCATGTTCCACTGAGTGACGACTCTAGGATAGAAAGAGTATTTGTACGAGTCTTTAGCTGCGTGAATGTGTTTGTAGGTGTTACTGTGTCTGGTTCTGGGGTCTGAAGCAATAATTAGATTACATGGTGGTTGGATGGCAACTACATGGTGTATGATCTTATAAAACATGATGAGTCTGGTACGGATTCTTCGAATTTCCAAGGTGGGCCAGTTAAGGGTAGTGAGCATATCAGTTACAGAACTTGTATTGTGGTAGCGGTTGGATGTATAGTCGTTTCTTAACATACCGCTGGTCGTAACATACCGAGGCATCCACACTTTTTCAGAACGAGGTAAAATAACGCCACCTATCATTCTTTCCATTGGATCAGTGTTGACCCAGAAAGGGAAACATGTGTTGATAAACAAGAAATCATAAACTGTCAACGTAAGTGGTTCGAAAATTACTGATGCAAGATGCTTACCTGAATATCAAGATCTATGCAAAATTACCCCACCCCTTTATCTGATAAAACGCTCCAAATGTCCATAATATATATTTATGTTCATTCCAACTTTGTAAAATGGCGGTCTGCTACCTGGTATTTATGAATGAAGCTGTTTTGACCACGTGTTTAGGTTACTACGTAATTGCCGTATTACCAAATATGGGCATAATTTTAAGGTCCGAGACGCGCTTTTTCTATTGAATGATTATTTTTCAAAACAGTCCCCCTCCCCAAATTTAGTATTTTTTATTAAAAACAAGTTGATGTTCATATATATGGAACTTTCTTCCGTGATGTACATCTATTGACATGTGGTGATATAGCCAGATTCCCGCTATTTTATTATTCATAAAAAGTAGGCCCATCGTGGGCCTAAGGCTGTTTGTTGTTTTCTCGTGGGAGATTAAAAAGATATTCATGTGTTATGTTAAAATGACAAATTTACTGCTAGACTTACATATTATACAGATTAAGGTCTCTATCAAATACTCACATAATTTTATTATGACTACCTTTGTATAAACACCCAAATCAGGGCCTCGGCCATTTGCCGCGGTATACTCGGAACTACTGACTACGTAACTGCTGACACGATGGCATCAAAAACATGATAAACACAAGTGATTCCCAATAGTATGTTTTCTTTGTGTATGCGTAATGTTGAGGTGGAAAAGTCATAAGATGGTGCAAAATGAGTTTTAAATTCAGGTAAATAATAGTATATCTAATAGCTATTTAATAGCTAGTACCGCGATATACCCATAATGCATCCTATAGCGGGCTGCACGGCGTTGTACTTTCTCAATTTGGCTTTTGGTATGTGGGTCCCAAACAGAAGAGGAGTATTCTAGTTTGGGTCTGACGAGGGCTTTATAAGCATGGTATTTTACTTTGGTAGAGTTGACCTTTAAATTTCTGCGGAGGAATCCTAGTGTCTGATTAGCTTTGCTTGTTATAGAGTTTATATGTTTATCCCATTTTAAGTTATTCTGTAAAGTGAGGCCTAAATATTTTGCATGTTCGACAATTTCAAGGGGGTGGTTGTGAAGTTTGTATGTAAATTTAACTTGGTTTCTTTTTTGTGTGACATTTAGAACATTACATTTATCAGGGTGAAAATTCATGAGCCAATCCTGCTCCCATCTACCAGCAGCTTCTAGGTCAGATTGTAAGAGTTTTGCATCAGAAGTGTTGTTAATTTCTCTATATATAATGCTGTCATCTGTGAATAGTCTAAGGGTACTATGATTGAGGTATTCCGGGAAGTCGTTTATATAGATAAGAAAGAGGATAGGCCCCATGACCGTTACTATTGTGTCCTTAGGCAAGGCCTTTAAATTCCACGTTGCCTCTTCTCTCTCACTCGTGGTGATGGATTCCATCAGGAATACGGTCTCAAGAGTGATTAATATAAGTTGTGAGAACTTGTTTCGCAATCAAGTCAAAATAAATTTGTATAAACATTAGCTTAGAAACTGGTCGACATTTATGAGCCTATAATAATATCGATATAATTTGTCTAGATAAATATTTTGGGGGTCAGCATTCTATATGAGCGACTCGAAACCCCAAAAACAAACAAACATAGCAATTTATTACTGAAGAAGGGTGCAACATTGTAATTAGTACATACCTATCTATTGTCTAATTAGTACATACCTATCTAATTAGTACATACCTATCTATTATCTAATTAGTACATACCTATCTATTGTCTAATTAGTACATACCTATCTATTGTCTAATTAGTACATACCTATCTATTGTCTAATTAGTACATACCTATCTATTATCTAATTAGTACATACCTATCTATTGTCTAATTAGTACATACATATCTATTGTCTAATTAGTACATACCTATCTATTGTCTAATTAGTACATACCTATCTATTGTCTAATTAGTACATACCTATCTATTGTCTAATTAGTACATACCTATCTATTGTCTAATTAGTACATACCTATCTATTGTCTAATTAGTACATACCTATCTATTGTCTAATTAGTACATACCTATCTATTGTCTAATTAGTACATACCTATCTATTGTCTAATTAGTACATACCTATCTATTATCTAATTAGTACATACCTATCTATTATCTAATTAGTACATACCTATCTATTATCTAATTAGTACATACCTATCTATTATCTAATTAGTACATACCTATCTATTGTCTAATTAGTACATACCTATCTATTATCTAATGAATATTTTCCATAGACTTGCAATGTTTTCCTCTCTCATTGCAGCATCATTGGACTTATTGGCATGATTGGCCTGGCTGTCATATGCAAATGCCTATACAATAGATCAAAGAGAAACGGTATGTTGTACTTTCACATTGGGGTTGGAGATCGTTTTCCAAAAGTGGTATTCTTTCCAAAATGTTATGTACAAGTTAAAGCTGGATTCGAACCAGCAGCAGTGAGGGGTCAATTGGTTTGAAGTCAACAACCACTCGGCCATGGATGCCACTTATTATAAAAGTAAAGTAAAGTGTTTATTATAGTGTTACCCCTATTTGAAGGGCAAGTCATTATTGACTTATGAGACACCTTTTTTTATGAACATCAGTACTTCCCGAATCCTATCCTCGTAGGCCAGGCGCCAGGCTGGTAGGTAATCGGTAACCATTATTTAATTAGCTGGCAGCTCACCAACCGGCCATATCAGAACAAACCCACAACAAGATTTGAACCTTCAACCTCCCGCTCCGTAGGTGGACGACTTAACCACTAGGCCACGGAGACGGTATATTATTATATTAACAGCAACACATATATACTGTTGACACAGTTGTATCATAATACAAAGTAAAACAAATGTGTGTAAGTGTACATTATTATTTATATTCTGGTGCTACTTAGTAGTATTTCGTATAATGTATACGGTATATCTAGAATCTGTTTTACGACCTTGTCTCTTCCTAGCCTATATTAATGACCTGCCAAACTTTATCAAAAGTAAAGCAAGACTGTTTGCAGATGACACCATAGTGTATCTCACTGTAAGATCCTCTTGCAATGCAGACATCCTACATAATGACCTAAATGCTCTAGGAAAGTGGGAACAAGTCTGGTCCATGGAGATCAATCCTGATAAGTGTGAGGTGCTGAGAATTACTCGCAAAAGAAAACCACTCATTTTCCCTTACACACTCCACAACATGGCACTATGGACAACCGCTAAATACCTAGGTGTTACAATTATTAAAGATTTAAGCTTGTCTCCCCATATAAACAACATCTCCTCTAAAGTTATAAACACTCCCAGATTCATTAAATGTCCTTGGTATATGGTCCAATAAACTTGGTACTGAGTCACATGGTATCATTGTGATAATGTCACAAACTACAAAAGATTAACCCATTCAACCCCAAGTAACTGACATGGACTGGTGCGTGATATTTTCAGACCAATAAATTAATAAGAAAATTACCTTTGGACCAGTTCATTTATCAAAATGGGTAATTTTATCTAAAAATAGTAATAATTATTACTGGCAAAAAAGTGCAGATCCTGATGAGACGGCTCGTCACGAGCCGGCTCATCTGGATCTACACTTTTCATAAGCCTATTTAGAGGCCTGTGGGGTTGAAAGGGTTAATGTGTTGAATCAATGTTGCTTTTTTTAAAAACTTTTTTATTTTACAACGATTGCGAAACAAGCTTTAACAACTTATATTAATAACTCTTGCTGGTGCGGATGAACGCGTAAATGTGGCCATTTGTGTTGGAGGAGAACCGGAGTATCCAGAGAAAACCCAGCTGTCCGATCTGGCGAACACTGTCCCATCTCACATACTTCCCGGTCTGAGGGATCAAACCTGGGTTGCATTGGTGAGAAGGGAGCGTGCTAACCATTGCGTTAATCGGACAGACGAATATTAATGTTTTGGACGGGAGGATAAGGGTGAGGTTATATCCAGCGTCCAATACAAACCAATATATACTAATAATGCAACTTTTTCTATTTTCAGGAAGTCAAAACAAAACGGACACGTCCAGTTCCTCCGTAAAAAATGTTCTTGATCCCTCCATAACAACGGTAACACCATGCTCCTGAAAGATTCCGTTTTTGTGGCTGCTTTATTTTTCACTTAAGCAGCATTTTATCTTGTATACAATATACTTAACCCGGTGCAATATAGCCTGAACTGTGCTGATACACCGTTAAACCAAGTACTCACTCAAGTCCTAGGTGTGTTATATGCATCACATGTTCTTCTTTCAGTTCAAGAGGCGGATGTGGAGGGCATACCGCTTGAAAGAATCTGCCGAGATTAGATTGGCAGAGCAACTAGACAGGTATTCACTTACTTCTAGAGGTCTCAAATTATTGCTGAATTTTGTTTTACGGAGGTTGGTGCACCCAAGTACTGGTTAACCGCTAGAGCCTGCCCAGGAAAGGTGTTGTTAGGTAAACTGCCCATCGTCGATATAGCTGATCACAAACTGAATTTTGTTTATTTCCAAAAAATAAAAGATAAAGATAATAACATAAATAAATATATGTATATATTTTTGAATGTTGCATGAACTTTTAGAATTTTTAGAATTTGAAGGTCATCTATTTTAAGAATAAGGAGAGTTATTCTCCTCACCCGGGCATCTGCATTAGCATCGGTGTCCTCATCTGCATTAGCATCGGTGTCCTCATCTGCATTAGCATCGGTGTCCTCAATCTGCATTAGCATTGGTGTCCTCATCTGCATTAGCATCGGTGTCCTCATCTGTATTAGCATCGGTGTCCTCATCTGCATTAGCATCGGTGTCCCCATCTGCATTAGCATCGGTGTCCTCATCTGCATTAGCATCGGTGTCCTCATCTGCATTAGCATCGGTGTCCTCATCTGCATTAGCATCGGTGTCCTCATCTGCATTAGCATCGGTGTCCTCATCTGCATTAGCATCGGTGTCCTCACCTGCATTAGCATCGGTGTCCTCATCTGCATTAGCATCGGTGTCCTCACTGTTTGGTATGCAAGTAGCCATGAAGTCAGTAAACAGTGTGTGTATTTGAGTGATACTTCACACTAGGCTAGCTTGCTGTAATAAGCAAGTTAACTATTGGATCAAGTTAATAGCAAGCTGTTCAGTTACACATAGAGGCTGTAATAAGCAAGTTAACTATTGGATCAAGTTAATAGCAAGCTATTCAGTTACACGTAGAGGCTGTAATAAGCAAGTTAACTATTGGATCAAGTTAATAGCAAGCTGTTCAGTTACACGTAGAGGCTGTAATATGCAAGTTAACTATTGGATCAAGTTAATAGCAAACTGTTCAGTTATGCGTAGAGGCTGTAATAAGCAAGTTAGCTATTGGATCAAGTTAATAGCAAGCTGTTCAGTTACACGTAGAGGCTGTAATAAGCAAGTTAACTATTGGATCAAGTTAATAGCAAGCTGTTCAGTTACACATAGAGGCTGTAATAAGCAAGTTAACTATTGGATCAAGTTAATAGCAAGCTATTCAGTTACACGTAGAGGCTGTAATAAGCAAGTTAACTATTGGATCAAGTTAATAGCAAGCTGTTCAGTTACACGTAGAGGCTGTAATATGTAAGTTAACTATTGGATCAAGTTAATAGCAAACTGTTCAGTTACGCGTAGAGGCTGTAATAAGCAAGTTAGCTATTGGATCAAGTTAATAGCAAGCTGTTCAGTTACACGTAGAGGCTGTAATAAGCAAGTTAACTATTGGATCAAGTTAATAGCAAGCTGTTCAGTTACATGTAGAGGCTGTAATAAGCAAGTTAACTATTGGATCAAGTTAATAGCAAGCTGTTCAGTTACACATAGAGGCTGTAATAAGCAAGTTAACTATTGGATCAAGTTAATAGCAAGCTATTCAGTTACACGTAGAGGCTGTAATAAGCAAGTTAACTATTGGATCAAGTTAATAGCAAGCTGTTCAGTTACACATAGAGGCTGTAATATGCAAGTTAACTATTGGATCAAGTTAATAGCAAACTGTTCAGTTACGCGTAGAGGCTGTAATAAGCAAGTTAGCTATTGGATCAAGTTAATAGCAAGCTGTTCAGTTACACGTAGAGGCTGTAATATGCAAGTTAACTATTGGATCAAGTTAATAGCAAGTTATTCAGTTACACGTAGAGGCTGTAATAAGCAAGTTAACTATTGGATCAAGTTAATAGCAAGTTATTCAGTTACACGTAGAGGCTGTAATAAGCAAGTTAACTATTGGATCAAGTTAATAGCAAGAAGTTACACATAGAGGGAGGGCACCTTGACATCATAGCACTGTTTTTGCCGAAACAAGGGCATTTACGTCTTACTATATTAGCTAAAAATTAGTATTTCAGAGCTTGATATTACATGTAGTTCAAAGTAAGAATGTCAGAGCTTTATATTAGTTCAATGTGAGAATTATAGAGCTTGATATTAGTTCAATGTAAGAATTTCGGAGCTTGATATTAGTTCAATGTAAGAATGTCAGAGCTTTATATTAGTTCAATGTGAGAATTATAGAGCTTGATATTAGTTCAATGTGAGAATTATAGAGCTTGATATTAGTTCAATGTAAGAATGTCAGAGCTTTATATTAGTTCAATGTGAGAATTTCAGAGCTTGATATTAGTTCAATGTAAGAATTTCAGAGCTTGATATTAGTTCAATGTAAGAATTTCAGAGCGTTCAATGTAAGAATTTCAGAGCTTTATATTAGTTCAATGTAAGAATTTCAGTGCTTGATATTAGTTCAATGTAAGAATTTCAGAGCTTTAGTCATTTAATTTAGTATTTAATTTCCCATGATACAGCATTTGTTTAACCCATTCAACACCAACTAACTGACATGTATGTATGTATGTATGTATGTTCCATTAATGTCAAACCCCTCTCGGGGACCTAGACATGTTTTCCTGGGCAGGCTTACCGACCTAAGCGATTAACCAGTACTAAGCAATGTGTGTGAGGTGCCTTGCTCAATGACACTACATACGTGGCCTGTCCGAGTATCGAATCCGGGACCGTTCGATTCCAAATCCGACGCTCTACCACTGGACCACGGACGCCACACATGGACTGGTGCATGATAATTTTAGACCAATATTTATAAGAAAATTACATTTGAACCAGTTCATTTATCAAAATGGGTAATTTTGTCTAAAAATAGTAATAAAACTGACAAAAGGTGAAGATCCTGAGACAGCTCGTCAAACTATAAGAACTTACTGAAATAAGTATTGCAGAATTTAAATTGATGTCATTTTAGTGTTTCTTAGACCATCTATCAATACTTAATAGTTATTCATAAATGAGACAGGAAAATAGTGAGATTAGTTTTGGAAAAGAAACAAATATTTCCCTGTTTTGGTCCCTATCATGTGGAGGATTGATGGTAGTGTTAAATATCAACTCATTGACCTATCCTATATTCCCGGCCATAAGTCGATCTCGGTCAAAAGTCGACCTCGGTCATAAGTCGATCTCGGTCATAAGTCGATCTCGGTCATAAGTCGATGGTTAAATTTTGTCTTGAAAATTCTGATTTTAATCTGGAGGGTACAGCGTTACAGCAATTGTTTTTTATCTCAATTTTGAATGAAACTGAGTTCAATTTGAGATATCTGGTTGACTTTATTCCAGTACAAATCATACAAAAATACGCAGATGCACAACAATAATTTATGAAGTTTCTTTATCGCTTTTCTACGGTTCATAATGTAAATAACTGTCTAAGCAAATTGTTTATATTAACCCATTCAACACCAAGTAACTCACATGGACTGGTCCATGATATTCATAAACCAATAAATGAATCAGAAAATCACATTTGGACAAGTTCATTTATCAAAATGGCTAATTATGTCTAAAAATAGTCATATCACTGGCAAAAAGTGCAGATCCTGATGAGACGGCTCGTCACGAGCCGGCTCATCTGGATCTACACTTTTTGTAAGCCTATTTAGAGGTCTGTGGTGTTGAAAGGGTTAAATCAAAGAAAACAAACAAATGGACATAAATAAAGTTCCAACAAATAAACAACAACGGATCCACACCAACAAAACCACCAAAACCATTGCTTGTTTCTCGTGCATAAGTCGACCTAGTAGTTTCATCACATATCGGGATGATAAAGGGCTCGAGGGCCAGGAATATACGTTTCTTTTTATTGCTTGTTTCTCGTGCATAAGTCGACCTAGTAGTTTCATCACATATCTGGATGATAAAGGGCTCGAGGGCCAGGAATATACGTTTCTTTTTATTGCTTGTTTCTCGTGCATAAGTCGACCTAGTAGTTTCATCACATATCGGGATGATAAAGGGCTCGAGGGCCAGGAATATACGTTTCTTTTTATTGCTTGTTTCTCGTGCATAAGTCGACCTAGTAGTTTCATCACATATCGGGATGATAAAGGGCTCGAGGGCCAGGAATATACGTTTCTTTTTATTGCTTGTTTCTCGTGCATAAGTCGACCTAGTAGTTTCATCACATATCTGGATGATAAAGGGCTCGAGGGCCAGGAATATACGTTTCTTTTTATTGCTTGTTTCTCGTGCATAAGTCGACCTAGTAGTTTCATCACATATCTGGATGATAAAGGGCTCGAGGGCCAGGAATATACGTTTCTTTTTATTGCTTGTTTCTCGTGCATAAGTCGACCTAGTAGTTTCATCACATATCTGGATGATAAAGGGCTCGAGGGCCAGGAATATACGTTTCTTTTTATTGCTTGTTTCTCGTGCATAAGTCGACCTAGTAGTTTCATCACATATCGGGATGATAAAGGGCTCGAGGGCCAGGAATATACGTTTCTTTTTATTGCTTGTTTCTCGTGCATAAGTCGACCTAGTAGTTTCATCACATATCGGGATGATAAAGGGCTCGAGGGCCAGGAATATACGTTTCTTTTTATTGCTTGTTTCTCGTGCATAAGTCGACCTAGTAGTTTCATCACATATCGGGATGATAAAGGGCTCGAGGGCCAGGAATATACGTTTCTTTTTATTGCTTGTTTCTCGTGCATAAGTCGACCTAGTAGTTTCATCACATATCGGGATGATAAAGGGCTCGAGGGCCAGGAATATACGTTTCTTTTTATTGCTTGTTTCTCGTGCATAAGTCGACCTAGTAGTTTCATCACATATCGGGATGATAAAGGGCTCGAGGGCCAGGAATATACGTTTCTTTTTATTGCTTGTTTCTCGTGCATAAGTCGACCTAGTAGTTTCATCACATATCGGGATGATAAAGGGCTCGAGGGCCAGCAATATACGTTTCTTTTTATTTTCTTAGCTTTTTCCAATAATGCTTTCTTTTTAGTTGTAGATTTGCAAACTTACAAAAACAGTTTGATAAGTATCGGGAGTCAACGGAAAAGAAATTGAAGGTGAGTTTGATATACACAATGTACACATATCACATGGGCAACATAACTGTATCAACTTTAGTGCAAAGTTTTCAGCATCTTATAATGAACTCGTAATCCTGGAACTTTAACTAGACACATGAAATATGTGAATTTAAGCATACAACGGTGAAATATCATACAGAGTTTAATGCAATCAGAAAACAATCATTGAGGTTCCCACTTGTAGGTTGGACCGACATTTAATAATAACAGTTCTAACAAATTCAAAAGTAAATGATCTGAAACACTGTTCTTAGAAGCTTTGTTCTATAAATATCTGGCTACCAATGTACAATGTCTATGAATGCCTATATCAGGCTACCAATGTACAATGTCTATGAATATCTATATCTGGCTACCAATGTACAATGTCTATGAATGCCTATATCAGGTTACCAATGTACAATGTCTATGAATGTCTATATCTGGTTACCAATGTACAATGTCTATGAATATCTATATATGGCTACCATTGTACAATGTCTATGAATATCTATATCTGGTTACCAATGTACAATGTCTATGAATGTCTATATCTGGCTACCAATGTACAATGTCTATATCTGGCTACCAATGTACAATGTCTATGAATACCTATATCTGGCTATCAATGTACAATGTCTATGAATGTCTATATCTGGTTACCAATGTACAATGTCTATGAATACCTATATCTGGCTATCAATGTACAATGTCTATGAATGTCTATATCTGGCTACCAATGTACAATGTCTATGAATGTCTATATCTGGTTACCAATGTACAATGTCTATATCTGGCTACCAATGTACAATGTCTATATCTGGTTACCAATGTACAATGTCTATATCTGGTTACCAATGTACAATGTCTATGAATGTCTATATCTGGCTACCAATGTACAATGTCTATGAATGTCTATATCTGGTTACCAATGTACAATGTCTATATCTGGTTACCAATGTACAATGTCTATATCTGGTTACCAATGTACAATGTCTATATCTGGTTACCAATGTACAATGTCTATATCTGGTTACCAATGTACAATGTCTATATCTGGTTACCAATGTACAATGTCTATGAATGTCTATATCTGGTTACCAATGTACAATGTCTATATCTGGTTACCAATGTACAATGTCTATATCTGGTTACCAATGTACAATGTCTATATCTGGTTACCAATGTACAATGTCTATGAATGTCTATATCTGGCTACCAATGTACAATGTCTATATCTGGTTACCAATGTACAATGTCTATATCTGGTTACCAATGTACAATGTCTATATCTGGTTACCAATGTACAATGTCTATGAATGTCTATATCTGGCTACCAATGTACAATGTCTATATCTGGTTACCAATGTACAATGTCTATGAATGTCTATATCTGGTACCAATGTACAATGTCTATGAATGTCTATATCTGGTTACCAATGTACAATGTCTATATCTGGTTACCAATGTACAATGTCTATGAATGTCTATATCTGGTTACCAATGTACAATGTCTATGAATGTCTATATCTGGCTACCAATGTACAATGTCTATGAATGTCTATATCTGGCTACCAATGTACAATGTCTATATCTGGTTACCAATGTACAATGTCTATGAATGTCTATATCTGGTTACCAATGTACAATGTCTATGAATGTCTATATCTGGCTACCAATGTACAATGTCTATGAATGTCTATATCTGGCTACCAATGTACAATGTCTATATCTGGTTACCAATGTACAATGTCTATGAATGTCTATATCTGGTTACCAATGTACAATGTCTATGAATGTCTATATCTGGCTACCAATGTACAATGTCTATGAATGTCTATATCTGGCTACCAATGTACAATGTCTATATCTGGTTACCAATGTACAATGTCTATGAATGTCTATATCTGGCTACCAATGTACAATGTCTATATCTGGCTACCAATGTACACTGTCAATTCTGATTTACAAAACATGATTTTTCTGTACCTTCAAATTTTCATTGTTGCTACACGTGTTTACATGACTATATCGTGTTTACATGACTACATCGTGTTTACATGACTATATCGTGTTTACATGACTACATCGTGTTTACATGACTATATCATGTTTACATGACTATATCGTGTTTACATGACTATATCGTGTTTACATGACTATATCGTGTTTACATGACTATATCGTGTTTACATGACTATATCATGTTTACATGACTATATCGTGTTTACATGACTATATCGTGTTTGCATGACTATATCGTGTTTACATGACTATATCGTGTTTACATGACTATATCATGTTTTCATGATTAGCTTGTTTGTGAACAGGCATGATTGACATGTAGAGTACTGCTGCGGGTAGCAACTTGATGTCAAGTAAGTATAATATCACAGTTATATATGTACCATGCACCATCGCTTTAACGGCAAACCCTAGTACCATGCACCATCGCTTTAACGGCAAACCCTAGTACCATGCACCATCGCTTTAATGCCAAACCATAGTACCATGCACCATCGCTTTAACTGCAAACCATAGTACCATGCACCATCGCTTTAACTGCAAACCATAGTACCATGCACCATCGCTTTAACTGCAAACCATAGTACATGCACCATCGCTTTAACGCCAAACCATAGTACCATGCACCATCGTAATTTTACGCCATAATTTCAAGTTTCATTAATTTGCTATTTCTAGCAGCTGCTGTTTAGACATGGATGATGTAAGTATTTTAGATGTTGTAACACTAGCATCTCGTGTAGTTTTAACCAATATCTATTCAGTCCTTTTAGAGCTGTCGTTTGACAGTTTTTGTTTTTTAAACATGTTAAAGCGACACTACATCGGTGAGAAAAATAAATTGTTTTCGAATATTTGCTACAGAATCTTAGTATTTCAACTAATAAACAAATGTTGACTATGTAGTTTGTTGATATAACAAATAATGTAAATACGGTCAACATCCATGCACAATACAACGCGTGTACCCCGAATAACAAGATTTATTGTACAGATTTACCGTTATATCTAACATTTGTGCCAATGCATATTTAATTTTACGCTAATCTGATTTAAATTATCTCGACGGTATCACATGTTTAGTGTAGATTCCAAACATCAATTCAGGAGCGTAGCTGACCGTTATATGAAATCCTACTTTCACTTTTGAGAGTGTGTAGGTCTTAATCACTGTTTATTGATTGAAAGTTAGCATTGGAATTATTTCCGAAGAGTTTGTATATATTCGTATTGCTATGTATATAAAAATGCATTTTTTGGCTTTTTGCGATGTAGTGTTGCTTTAAACGTTTTATTGAACTGCTGTGCTTTCTGCGATGTAATGTCGTTTTAATGTTTTATTGAACTGCTGTGCTTTCTGTGATGTAATGTCGCTTTAATGTTTTATTGAACTGCTGTGCTTTCTGCGATGTAATGTCGTTTTAATGTTTTATTGAACTGCTGTGCTTTCTGCGATGTAATGTCGCTTTAATGTTTTATTGAACTGCTGTGCTTTCTGCGATGTAATGTCGCTTTAATGTTTTATTGAACTGCTGTGCTTTCTGCGATGTAATGTCGCTTTAATGTTTTATTGAACTGCTGTGCTTTCTGTTTTAATGTTATTACAGTGCTTTAATGTGGATGAAGTTCAGAGTTTTGTGTGAATATTAATATTGATGACATGGGTGTATTGTCACTTGCTAGAGATATACGCCACAGGGCTAATTCATACAAATCCCTCGCATTCCTTCTGCTTGCTAGAGATATACGCTACAAGGCTAATTCATACAAATCCCTCGCATTCTTTCTACTTGCTAGAGATATACGCCACAGGGCTAATTCATACAAATCCCTCACATTCCTTCTACTTGCTAGAGATATATGCCACAGGGCTAATTCATACAAATCCCTCGCATTCCTTCTACTTGCTAGAGATATATGCCACAGGGCTAATTCATACAAATCCCTCGCATTCCTTCTGCTTGCTAGAGATATATGCCATAGGGCTAATTCATACAAATCCCTCGCATTCCTTCTGCTTGCTAGAGATATATGCCATAGGGCTAATTCATACAAATCCCTCGCATTCTTTCTACTTATTTATTCCCTATGCTTGATGGCCTAAAACACACAACATGCATGTAGAATAAATACAAGATAAAATCAATACAGTATATCACATTACTATACAACAATACAGTATATCACATTGCTATACAACAATACAGTATATCACATTACTATACAACATTACAGTATATCACAATGCTATACAACAATACAGTATATCACAGTATTATACAACAATACAGTATATCACAGTACTATACAACAATACAGTATATCACATTACTATACAATACAGTATATCACAGTACTATACAACAATACAGTATATCACAGTACTATACAGTACATCACATTACTATACAACAATACAGTATATCACAGTACTATACAGTACATCACATTATTATACAACATTACAGTATATCACATTGCTATACAACAATACAGTATATCACATTACTATACAACATTACAGTATATCACATTACTATACAACAATACATCACAGTACTATACAACAATACATCACAGTACTATACAACAATACAGTATATCACATTACTATACAACAATACAGTATATCACAGTACTATACAACAATACAGTATATCACATTACTATACAACAATACAGTATATCACATTACTATACAACATTACAGTATATCACATTACTATACAACAATACAGTATATCACATTGCTATACAACAATACAGTATATCACATTACTATACAACAATACAGTATATCACATTGCTATACAACAATACAGTATATCACATTGCTATACAACAATACAGTATATCACAGTACTATACAACAATACAGTATATCACATTGCTATACAACAATACAGTATATCACATTACTATACAACAATACAGTATATCACAGTACTATACAACAATACAGTATATCACAGTACTATACAACAATACAGTATATCACAGTTCTGTATTGTTTAACTTAGTGTTGTACTAATATTTTGTTGTTCTCATATTTCCCAGATTCCTGTTCTAATATTTTGTTGTTTGCATATTTCCCAGATTCCTGTTCTAATATTTTGTTGTTTGCATATTTTCCAGATTCCTGTTCTAATATTTTGTTGTTCGCATATTTCCCAGATTCCTGTTCTAATAATCTAAATTTAATACTTCCCATTTCCTCTTAATTTGCATAGTCGAATTAGAATGTGATGATTTGAGAGCTGTTCTCTTAGAGAAAGCCTCATTATATGAAAATGACTTTCGGAACAAACCTGTATCCAACCATCTTATAATTCTTTTTACTACTATACCTCTGATTAGAATTGTTGCCAAAACCTGTTTTTATATTCTTCAAAGACGCTCCTTTTATTTATGTAAATAATGTATCCATTTGATTTATTTAGTGTGTGTCTCTTATCCATTCCGAGAAACAGCTGCTAATTAGTTCAACCGCGATCTGATCGAGGCTGATAACTGATTTTTTAAAACATTTCTTAATTGCGCATTAGTGCTTTTTTTTCCATTTCAGTATTTCAAAATTTCTGGTTTTAATAAGTATTTAATTTTCAATTAGCGACTGTTCCTCGGTTTTAATATGTAAATATAATAATATGTCAGTAGACTGTGATAGTTTGATTATCTGTGATTAGATTAGTCTCTTATAATTCTTTTATAATGAATGGTGTTGTACTTTGCCACGATAATTTGTTGTGTATATTTTATGTATTGTACAACGATGAGACTGAAATAAAGAATAAATCTATAGTATTCTCTGTACTCTATAACCTTCATGTAATTTTAATATGATTAATACTATAATATTTATAATTGATACGATTGTTTGATATCAATTGTATTATTTGCTGGTGGTAGACGCCTCATTTAAATTGTATGCTAAGTTGGGCAATATGCCAGACATCATTTAGGGTATTGTTTCATTTTCCCATGATACAGCATTTGTTTAACCATTCAACACCAACTAACTGACATGGACTGGTGCATTCAACACCAACTAACTGACATGGACTGGTGCATTCAACACCAACTAACTGACATGGACTGGTGCATTCAACACCAACTAACTGACATGGACTGGTGCATTCAACACCAACTAACTGACATGGACTGGTGCATTCAACACCAACTAACTGACATGGACTGGTGCATTCAACACCAACTAACTGACATGGACTGGTGCATTCAACACCAACTAACTGACATGGACTGTGCATTCAACACCAACTAACTGACATGGACTGGTGCATTCAACACCAACTAACTGACATGGACTGGTGCATTCAACACCAACTAACTGACATGGACTGGTCATTCAACACCAACTAACTGACATGGACTGGTGCATTCAACACCAACTAACTGACATGGACTGGTGCATTCAACACCAACTAACTGACATGGACTGGTGCATTCAACACCACTAACTGACATGGACTGGTGCATTCAACACCAACTAACTGACATGAACTGGTGCATTCAACACCAACTAACTGACATGGACTGGTGCATTCAACACCAACTAACTGACATGGACTGGTGCATTCAACACCAACTAACTGACATGGACTGGTGCATTCAACACCAACTAACTGACATGGACTGGTGCATTCACACCAACTAACTGACATGGACTGGTGCATTCAACACCAACTAACTGACATGGACTGGTGCATTCACACCAACTAACTGACATGACTGGTGCATTCAACACCAACTAACTGACATGGACTGGTGCATTCAACACCAACTAACTGACATGGACTGGTGCATTCAACACCAACTAACTGACATGGACTGGTGCATTCAACACCAACTAACTGACATGGACTGGTGCATTCAACACCAACTAACTGACATGGACTGGTGCATTCAACACCAAACACAACCACACACCAACTAACTGACATGGACTGGTGCATTCAACACCAACTACTGACATGGACTGGTGCATTCAACACCAACTAACTGACATGGACTGGTGCATTCAACACCAACTAACTGACATGGACTGGTGCATTCAACACCAACTAACTGACATGGACTGGTGCATTCAACACCAACTAACTGACATGGACTGGTGCATTCAACACCAACTACTGACATGGACTGGTGCATTCAACACCAACTTACTGACATGGACTGGTGCATTCAACACCAACTAACTGACATGAACTGGTGCATTCAACACCAACTAACTGACATGGACTGGTGCATTCAACACCAACTAACTGACATGGACTGGTGCATTCATCACCAACTAACTGACATGGACTGGTGCATTCAACACCAACTAACTGACATGGACTGGTGCATTCATCACCAACTAACTGACATGGACTGGTGCATTCAACACCATCTAACTGACATGGACTGGTGCATTCAACACCATCTAACTGACATGGACTGGTGCATTCAACACCAACTAACTGACATGGACTGGTGCATTCAACACCAACTAACTGACATGGACTGGTGCATTCAACACCAACTAACTGACATGGACTGGTGCATTCAACACCAACTAACTGACATGAACTTGTGCATTCAACACCAACTAACTGACATGGACTGGTGCATTCAACACCAACTAACTGACATGAACTGGTGCATTCAACACCAACTAACTGACATGAACTGGTGCATTCAACATCAACTAACTGACATGAACTGGTGCATTCAACACCAACTAACTGACATGAACTTGTGCATTCAACACCAACTAACTGACATGAACTGGTGCATTCAACACCAACTAACAGACATGGACTGGTGCATTCAACACCAACTAACTGACATGGACTGGTGCATTCAACACCAACTAACTGACATGGACTGGTGCATTCAACACCAACTAACTGACATGGACTGGTGCATTCAACACCAACTAACTGACATGAACTTGTGCATTCAACACCAACTAACTGACATGGACTGGTGCATTCAACACCAACTAACTGACATGAACTGGTGCATTCAACACCAACTAACTGACATGAACTGGTGCATTCAACATCAACTAACTGACATGAACTGGTGCATTCAACACCAACTAACTGACATGAACTTGTGCATTCAACACCAACTAACTGACATGAACTGGTGCATTCAACACCAACTAACTGACATGACTGGTGCATCAACACAACTAACTGACATGGACTGGTGCATTCATCACCAACTAACTGACATGGACTGGTGCATTCAACACCAAATAACTGACATGGACTGGGCATTCAACACCAAGTAACTGACATGGACTGGTGCATTCAACACCAAATAACTGACATGGACTGGTGCATTCAACACCAACTAACTGACATGGACTGGTGCATTCAACACCAAATAACTGACATGGACTGGTGCATTCACACCAAATAACTGACATGGACTGGTGCATTCACACCAAGTAACTGACATGGACTGGTGCATTCAACACCAAATAACTGACATGGACTGGTGCATTCAACACCAACTAACTGACATGGACTGGTGCATTCAACCCCACACTGACAACCACACAAACCAACTGACATGGACTGGTGCATTCAACACCAACTAACTGACATGGACTGGTGCATTCAACACCAACTAACTGACATGGACTGGTGCATTCAACACCAACTAACTGACATGGACTGGTGCATTCAACACCAACTAACTGACATGGACTGGTGCATTCAACACCAACTAACTGACATGGACTGGTGCATTCAACACCAACTAACTGACATGGACTGGTGCATTCAACACCAACTAACTGACATGGACTGGTGCATTCAACACCAACTAACTGACATGGACTGGTGCATTCAACACCAACTAACTGACATGGACTGGTGCATTCAACACCAACTAACTGACATGGACTGGTGCATTCAACACCAACTAACTGACATGAACTGGTGCATTCAACACCAACTAACTGACATGGACTGGTGCATTCAACACCAACTAACTGACATGGACTGGTGCATTCAACACCAACTAACTGACATGGACTGGTGCATTCAACACCAACTAACTGACATGGACTGGTGCATTCAACACCAACTAACTGACATGAACTGGTGCATTCAACACCAACTAACTGACATGGACTGGTGCATTCAACACCAACTAACTGACATGGACTGGTGCATTCATCACCAACTAACTGACATGGACTGGTGCATTCAACACCAACTAACTGACATGGACTGGTGCATTCATCACCAACTAACTGACATGGACTGGTGCATTCAACACCAACTAACTGACATGAACGGGTGCATTCAACACCAACTAACTGACATGGACTGGTGCATTCAACACCAACTAACTGACATGGACTGGTGCATTCATCACCAACTAACTGACATGGACTGGTGCATTCAACACCAACTAACTGACATGGACTGGTGCATTCATCACCAACTAACTGACATGGACTGGTGCATTCATCACCAACTAACTGACATGGACTGGTGCATTCAACACCAACTAACTGACATGGACTGGTACATTCAACACCAACTAACTGACATGAACTGGTGCATTCAACACCAACTAACTGACATGGACTGGTGCATTCAACACCAACTAACTGACATGGACTGGTGCATTCAACACCAATTAACTGACATGGACTGGTGCATCATCACCAACTAACACAACCATTCAACACCAACTAACTTACATGGACTGGTGCATTCAACACCAAGTAACTGACATGAACTGGTGCATGATATCTTTAGACCAATATATTAATAGTAAATTACATTGACCAGTTCATTAAATTGATAAATTTTATCAAAATGGGTAATATTGTCTAAAATTAGTAATATTACTGGCAAAAAGTGCAAATCCTGATGAGATGGCTTATCTGGATCTACACTTTTTGTAAGCCTATTTAGAGGTTTGTAGTGTTGAAAGGGTTTATGAAGATCAAATTTGAGAACAATTCTGCATAATTATAAGCAAACATACCCTATGCAACTGAATCAAGAAAACGACACAGCAATTTTATAATTGTACTGGTGAGGGATTTCTCCCTTTGACTAACCATTTATGCTTACCTTCCGTACAGGAGATGCTAGAGTATGAAACAGAAAGAAAGAGAATAAAGGAAGAATCGGAAAGTGTTAGATTAGAGGTAAGACTCATAACAACATCGATAACAACATCGATAACAACATCGATAGCAACATCGATAGCAACATCGATAACAACATCGGTAACAACATCAATAACAACATCGATAACAACATCGATAGCAACATCGATAACAACATCGGTAACAACATCAATAACAACATCGATAACAACATCGATAACAACATCGATAGCAACATCGATAGCAACATCAATAGCAACATCAATAGCAACATCAATAGCAACGTCGATAGCAACGTCGATAGCAACGTCGATAGCAACGTCGATAGCAGCGTCGATAGCAACGTCGATAGCAACGTCGATAGCAACGTCGATAGCAACGTCGATAGCAACGTCGATAGCAACGTCGATAACAACGTCGATAGCAACGTCGATAACAACGTCGATAACAACGTCGATAACAACGTCGATAACAACATCGATAACAACATGCTCCCCAACCATTCAATCTTTCTGGCCGTTTTATTTTTCATTACCAAATTTGTCTGGGCTGAATATCTTCTCCACCAACATCCTGTCTCTTCCATATTGTACGGTACCCTGCTCCACCAACATCCTGTCTCTTCCATATTATACGGTACCCTGCTTCACCAACATCCTGTCTCTTCCATATTGTACGGTACCCTGCTTCACCAACATCCTGTCTCTTCCATATTGTACGGTACCCTGCTTCACCAACATCATGTCTCTTCCATATTGTACGGTACCCTGCTCCACCAACATCCTGTCTCTTCCATATTATACGGTACCCTGCTTCACCAACATCCTGTCTCTTCCATATTGTACGGTACCCTGCTTCACCAACATCATGTCTCTTCCATATTGTACGGTACCCTGCTTCACCAACATCCTGTCTCTTCCATATTGTACGGTACCCTGCTTCACCAACGTCCTGTCTCTTCCATATTGTACGGTACCCCCGGCTTCCCAAAAACAACACAGGTTATCCGAATGCCACACAGAGTCACGTAACAACAATATCCCCCCTCCTCCATCAACATCCTGTCTCTTCCATATTGTACGGTACCCAGCTTCCAAAAACAACAGAGGTTATCCGAATGCCACACAAAGTACCGTAACAACAATATCACCCCTCCTCCACCAACATCCTGTCTCTTCCATATTGTATGGTACCCCCGGCTTCCAAAAACAACAGAGGTTATCTGGTTATCCGAATGCCACACAAAGTCACGTAACAACAATACCCCCCCTCCACCAACATCCTGTCTCTTCCATATTGCACGTAACATCCTGAGAGTCACGTAACAACAATGTAACAACTGTAGTAGACCAAGTACGGTATCTAACTCCAAGCTGAAAATAAAGTTTAAACTAAGCTGAAGAGTTCACAAAATAAGCATTATTTAATAATTGTCCGAATATTTACCCCTCAGAAATTTACTACTTAACCTTTCAACACTATAGACATCTAATTAGGCCTACAAAAAGTGTAGATCCAGATGAGTCGGCTCGTGACGAGGATCTGCAATTTTTGCAAGTAATATTACTATTTTTAGACAAAATTACCCATTTTGATAAATGAACTGGTCCAAATGTAATTTTCCATTTAATTTATTGGTCTAAAAATATCATGCATGTATATATACCGTACATGAGCACCTATATCTATGTATATATACCATACATGAGCACCTATATCTATGTATATATACCGGAA
>CM026398.1:12879267-12892844 GCA_014843695.1 Archivesica marissinica
CTCCCTTTGCCCCCACATACACCATGCAATACCGGTACAATGTTACCTCCCTTTGCCACCACATACATCATGCAATACCGGTACAATGTTACCTCCCTTTGCCCCCACATACACCATGCAATACCGGTACAATGTTACCTCCCTTTGCCCCCACATACACCATGCAATACCGGTACAATGTTACCTCCCTTTGCCCCCACATACACCATGCAATACCGGTACAATGTTACCTCCCTTTGCCCCATTTACACCAAAAAGTACCAGTGCAATTTGGGTTTACAAATTCATAATTCTGTTTATGAAATAACGAATAAGCTAAGTTAGAGCAATCTGATAATCCACTGCATGGTCAAATATCGTCATCTAGAAGATCTGGTCCGATTTCATGGCATACAGTGCCCGGGTCTCTTTCTCTAAATAGTTCTGTGTATTGCTGAAATAGAAACATCGGTACTGTAGGACTACAGGAGTTGTGAAAATAATAAATATCACAACACCAAATTATAAAATGACTAATATGCTTGAGATCTAGTCGCCACTCCGAATAATCACAGGGCGACAATAAAGGAATCAGTATTAATGTGGGCCGCAGCTCCCAGACAGATATTTAATTGTTGGAGTTTTCCAGCAATATCCGCCTCAGTGGTCGAGTTGTTACAGTCGCTGACTTGTACACCACTATCACCTATCATCACTGATGGCCACTGGTTCGAGCCCCACTCAGACCGGTTCTCTCTATGTGAAAATGTTGGCAGTTTCTTACGGAGGTTGGTGGTGCACCAAGTACTGGTTAACCGCTGGAGCCAGCCCAGGAAAGGTGTTGTTACGGTAAACTGCCCGTCGCTGAAATGGGCAACCGGTAGCGACGTTAAATAACTTAAATACAAAAAGAGAAAAACACACAATCGACCATAGGCCTATGGGCTCAGTGCCATGGGCTCAGAGTTCCCAGCGCTCAAACATCCAAGCATGGGAGGGGTGTCAAGATCACGGGGTTTCAGCATGAAATGACCGGAGCATTCATATGTGTATTTTAACGTGTACTAGACCTGAATAATTGCTAAGATTTCGTTGAAATAACATCATAGCCATGCAGATCGTCCCCGTCATTTTTTTCTATCATTTGGGAATCATTCCCTTTATTACTTAAAGCTAACAATTTATAAAATACAATCATATCCACATACACGTTTTATCGGAAGAGAAATGCGGTTGGGCGATAGGAAATGTTTACACAATATGAATTTAAATATCGCCTGTACTTTCTTCATGTGATCAGTTATGCTGCTATTTAATTTATATAAATATTTTATATTTAATATGTTTTCATTTTCTCTGTTTCTGTCTATTGAAATATTTGATATTTTAACGTAATCCACTCCTGTATATATACGACAACATTCATTTAATGTAACACACAGACGGATCTGTAGTCCAGTGGTAACACGCTGGACTGGTAATCCAGGGATCGCAGGTTCCATCCCCCGTATGACCCTAATAAAATTAACAGTCTTTCAGATGGGACGTTAAACCGAGGTCTCGTGTTGGTGCTTTACACCGTGCACGTAAAAGAACCAGAGGAGACTCTGGAATGGGTCTATGACTGTATCATTGCACTATCCTCCAAAAATCTAAAATGACTAATATCTTCAGGAGGCGTCGCTCATATGGGCAACCGGTAGAGACGATAAATAAACGTAAAACACACATAATGTAGCATTGTTGTGATTTTATTTTTCAACAAGGAACACATCGTATGTATTAAGGTAAGTGTTACGTTTCACCTGTTTGGAACTTCGCTGTATAATGGTATCCAGATCAGTCACCAGCGTTTTGAAAACGGGTCTGTGTTCGGGTGTATGTTTCCAGCATTGTTTCATGATAGAATAACTGTAATAATAAATTTAAGAAGACCCTAAGGAAGATTAGTTAAGAACTAATTAGGTCACCCTCTATAAATAAAGAAATATATCTATCTAGCAAGCGTGTAAGCAGAGTCATACGCTGAGTCAACATACACATCTATCTTCCTCTAATGTCGAACCCCTCGCGGGGTTGTAGACTTGTTGCGCGCCAAAAACCGCAAAGAAGATCAAAGTATGAGTAAGTAAAAGTGTAAATATAAGAAGTTAATGGCAAATAAGTTGTGGTAAGAGTTTAAAAGCAGCTGGGCAGAACAACTAGGGACTGGCATGATCAATATGGCAAACTGCCGTATTGAATTGCTCTATGATAGGGAGATGGACAATGTCAGGAGGGAGATGGTTCCAATGGTAGATTGTTCTTGGGGGGGAAAGAAAACTTGTAGTAGTCTGTAATTGCTGTAATTAACATATATCTTAAGGAATGACAGCAGAGTGCGGGGCGGGAGAGGGGAACTAGGTACTTTTCAATGGGGATAGCAACATAATCATTATGCATTTTATACATGTATAAGGGATAACCTACTGTCAATACGCCGTTGATCTAGTCTGCGTAGATTTAGGGAATGTAGCATGTCTGTAACACTAGAGGTACGATAGAAGTCGGCCATTATCGTCTTCGCTGGACACCTTCAATTTGGTCTATCAATGTTTGGGTATGGGGCGACAAATTCTCGGAGCTATATTCCAGCTGGGGTCTCACTAGTGTCTGGTAAGCTATGGACTTAAGGGGTTCGAATTTGACCTGTATGTTCCTAAGTAGAAACCCTAATGTTTGTTGATCTATTTATGTTAGCATCCCACGACAGGTTATTCGAGATATCCACACCAAGGTATTTGACTGAGGTGACCGACTCAAGTAGGACTCCATGGAGTTTATAATGACTGGGAATAGGATGTTTCCTTCTGGTGGCGTGGATAACTTGACATTTGAAGGGGTTAAATTCCATGTCCCACTCCAACTCACACTCTTATAACCTCTTAAGATCGTATAGCAGGGGTCCAGGTACGGATGTGGGACTCCAGAAGACACAGGAATGGCTTCTGAACTAATACCATTAAGGACAACTGACTGGAGTCTATTATCTAGAAAACTCTTTATATACCTTAACGTTAGACCTCTGACTCCATAGTCATGCATTTTAGTAGTACGTTCTCGTGATTAACCTTGTCGAAAGTCTTGTAGACATAGTGATATAGGGCTAGATATTGGGGTTTAAAGTAGCACTAACAGCGTTGGTCATATGGCTATACTATTATTGAAGACCCTGGGTGCCCCCCGAGCAGTATTTAAACCCAAGAATGATCTCCTGGGTAGAACCACTGACCTCCCGCAACCCAGCTGGATAGCTTCCTCCCATGAAATAATTCGACACCCCAGGGCGATTCGAAGCTATATCTGTGAGGGCAAGTGATTTTAAGTTAACGACAGTAACCACGCAGCCACGGAGGTCATTGAATATGGTATGTTCCACACTAGTACGTATATGTAAACGTTAATTTGTATGTGCCCCACCCCCACCCACCCTCCCACGTTACAAATAGTAAAACATTACGCATCTGCGTAGTAATTTGAATATATGCAGCTAAGCCACATTTATGGCATCATGAGAAATGGGCTATAATTACTGTTTTCTTTTATGCTTTCCATTGAAAGAAAACTCCATCTTACACCGGTTTGAAACAGTGAAAGATGGCATTTTCTCATGTTCTCTGCCTCCCCAGACGGATCTGTAGTCCAGTGGTAACACACTGGATTGGTAATCCAGGGATCGCAAGTTCGATCCTCCAGCGATCGCAGGTTCGATCCCCCGTCTGACCCTAATAAAATTAACAGTCTTTCAAATGGGACTTTAAACCAAGGTCTCGTGTCGGTGCTGTACATCTTGCACGTAAAAGAACCAGAGGAGACTCTGGAATGGGTCTCTGTCTGTATCATTGCACTATCCTCCAACATCTAAAATTACTAATCTCTTCAGGAGGCGTCGCTCATATGGGCCACCGGTAGCGACGATAAATACACGTAAAACACACACACCGGTTGGGTTTCGTATTCCTGCGTGGTTAGAGGTATTTTAGCTATTTTTGACTATCATGAACAGTTTATTATTAAGTCAATATATTCTAATGAATTTGTTTTGTCTGTAGTTTATAATTTTTACAGCAAACAGAAAACTTATTATTCCGGAACTATTTCTTATTACACACTAACAGAAGTGGTTGTGCGGTTGTGTATTGGTGTGCAATGACGCTCCCATACAATGAATGCAATTTGAAAACAAATACAATATTAACCAAAATGATTGGAAGTCACAAAAGAAAACGCTAACACCAATCGTGGAAATATAAATTTCGTTGATCACTGGATGAAATCGTCTCATACACAGATATCCTCTATATCTTAATTAGGTGCAAGTCGTGATAGCGCAGTGGTTGCACGTTCTCTTCAGGCGCGAAAGGTCCGGAGTTCGAACCCCGCTGTAACCCTTACGAGTGTGCCTTTAGGCAAGGCATTTAAATGCCACGTTGCCTCTTATCGTGGCGATGGATTCCATCAGGAATGAGGTCTCGAGAGTGATTAATATAAGTTGAAAGAACTTGTTTCGCAATCGAGCTAAAATAAAATTGTATTAACTAATCAACTCTGACTTCATTATTTCTGTCTAAATTTTAACGATTGCGAAACAAGCTTCAATAACTTATATTAATCACTCTCGTTGGCGCGGATGAAAGCGTACACGTGTGGTCATCTGTGTGGTAGGACATCTAGGTACCCGGAGAAAACCCACCTGTCCGGTTTGGCGACCACCGTACCATCTCAAGTACTTCCCGGTCTGAGGATCGAACCCGGGTTGCATTTGTGAGAAACGAGCGCGCTAACCACTGCGCTAATCGGAAATCATTATTGTGAATATATTCACTGAATAAAATGTTGACTGATAGTTCATCGTTCCGCGAATATACTGGCATGTGAGCAGAATGCTGCTGGTTCGGACTAGAGTCCGGTGTCAGGTATTATATGTACCGGTAATGACTTCTAGGTGAGTATTATGATCTAGCATACTTACATGTTATGGGGGCAAAGTGGTGGTTGGGGCATGCTGTACCCGGAACGGTACATATTCATGAGCATATCGGGAGGTATTCCCGGATACGGGTTGCTACCAAGTGTAACAACCTCCCACATAAACACACCGTACGACCAGGCATCACTTTTGGTTGTGTATTTTCCACTCGACAGTGTCTCTGGGCTCATCCATTTGTACGGTAACCTTCCCTGAAATTAAACAATATTTTAATATGTTGGTGACAAAATCTATCTATAAACAGTATGGTGACAAAATCTATCTATAAACAGTATAGTGACACAATCTATCTATAAACAGTATAGTGACACAATCTATCTATAAACAGTCAAACCTGTGTTAAAGGCCACCTCTGAATAAAGACCGCATATGAAAAACCTGTCTCTAAAGACCACCATTTTTCTCTCCCGTCGAGCCATTGTCAATGCATTTTAACCCTCTATTGAGAGGCCACCTGCCAACAAAGGCCACTTTTTGACTTTCCCGAGGGTGGCCTTTATAGACAGGATTGACTGTACTTATATTAGTTTTACCAATTAAGTCATTGATTTACTAGGTTAATATTCATTATGGCTAACAAGCACATTTGTCTTACCTACATAACGTAGTTATGTTTTAACAATTTTCAGCATTTATCTTAGAAACAAATTAATAATAAATATGCATACTATTGTCAGTGATTCTAATTTATTAGCTGTTGCCATTATTTTATGCTATAGACTCGGTTCAAAAGCTCACTCACAGCTTGTGGTGTGCTGTTGCTATCTTGCCGACTCAAAATAACATGTATCTTATCTTATATATCTACACCTGTATATTATAAACATACAATATATCTATTTAACCTGTATATTATAAACATACAATCTATCTATTTAACCTGTATATTATAAACATACAATCTATCTATTTAACCTGTATATTATAAACATACAATCTATCTATTTAACCTGTATATTATAAACATACAATCTATCTATTTAACCTGTATATTATAAACATACAATCTATCTATTTAACCTGTATATTATAAACATACAATCTATCTATTTAACCTGTATATTATAAACATACAATCTATCTATTTAACCTGTATATTATAAACATACAATCTATCTATTTAACCTGTATATTATAAACATACAATCTATCTATTTAACCTGTATATTATAAACATACAATCTATCTATTTAACCTGTATATTATAAACATACAATCTATCTATTTAACCTGTATATTATAAACATACAATCTATCTATTTAACCTGTATATTATAAACATACAATCTATCTATTTAACCTGTATATTATAAACATAAAATTTATATATCTACACCAGTATATTATAAACATAAACTCTATATATCTACACCTGTATATTATAAACATGAAATCTATATATCTACACCTGTGTATTATAAACATAAAATCTATATATCTACACCTGTATATTATAAACATAAAATCTATATATCTACAACTGTATATTATAAACATAAAATCTGTATATCTACAACTGTATATTATAAACATAACAACCTTTGTTTCTTGAAAGTAGTAACCAGATTCATACACGTCACGTGACAATCCAAAATCAGATATCTTAGCAATAGGTCCTTCGGCAATTAAAATATTCCTGGCCGCAAGATCACGATGCACAATCTGTAAGGTCAGAATCAATTAAGAAATGAGTCAGATTAATAGTTTCCATCGGGGTATGAACTATTTTGGGCATGGTTAAAGTGTGTGGAGGCCGAATGTTAATAGTTTCCATCGGCGTATGAACTATATTGGGAATAGTTAAAGTGTGTGGAGGCCGAATGTTAATAGTTTCCATCGGCGTATGAACTATATTGGGAATAGTTAAAGTGTGTGGAGGCCAACTGTTAATAGTTTTCATCGGGGTATGAACTATATTCGGCATGGTTAAAGTGTGTGGAAGCCTAAGGTTAATAGTTTCCATCGGGGTATGAACTATATTGGGCATGGTTAAAGTGTGTGGAAGCCTAAGGTTAATAGTTTCCATCAGGGTATGAACTATATTGGGCATGGTTAAAGTGTGTGGAGGCCTAAGGTTAATAGTTTCCATCGGGGTATGAACTATATTGGGCATGGTTAAAGTGTGTGGAAGCCTAAGGTTAATAGTTTCCATCGGGGTATGAACTATATTGGGCATGGTTAAAGTGTGTGGAGGCCTAAGTGAAAATAGCAACATTTGTGCAAAAATATTATAGACACCATATATGGTAATGTAATTAAAATGATCTTACACGCATGATTTCATACCATATTTTATGAAACTCGTTTTGAAATTTTGCTAATAAGATCGCCAAAACACTCTTTATAACAACATTCCAAAACTCGTTAATCAATAGTTTCAATTCATGTCCCCTACGTCACTGGTTTTTCAACATTATGTATTTGAAAATTATCTCGAGGATACACACTCTATTTTCCAGATATCATTGGAACCATAAAAGATAATTCTATGTGTAAGATTGTTATTATTTCATTTCATGATCATATATTATGTTATATGTTATATTTCGGGTTTTACGCCTGCATCAGCACCATTTCGGGCTATATCGCCGGCGGGCAGTTTACTTAACAACACCTTTCCTGGGCAGGCTCCAGCATTTAACCAGTACTTGGGTGCACCAACCTCCGTAAGAAACTGCCAACGTTTTCATATAAATGAGACACGGCCTGAGCGGGGCTCGAACCCGTGACCATCAGTGATGATAGGTTACAGTGGTATACAAGTCAGCGACTTTAACCACTCGACCACATGGGCGGACTTTTCGTGATCATAGAATTAATGTTTTTCGGTGAAATAATTTCCCATCTTACATTCTAATACCACGTATATATGTGTCATACACATTAGCTACAGTGTGGAAGTCGTGATAGCGCAGTGGTAGCGCGTTCGCTTCATGTGCGAAAGGTCTGGAGTTCGAGCCCCGCTTGAGCCATTACGATTGTGCCTTTAGTCAATGCATTTAAATTCCACGTAGCCTCTTCTCTCTCTCCCTCCTGACGATGGGTTCCATCAGGAATGAGGTTGTAAGAACTTGTTTCGCAATCGAGCTAAAATAAATTTGTATAAATTAAAGCTACAGTGTGTTGAATTGCACTTGTTAATTTACCTTCATGTGAGTCATATATACTGTGTGTTGAATTGCACTTGTTAATTTACCTTCATGTGAGTCATATATACTGTGTGTTGAATTGCACTTGTTAATTTACCTTCATACGAGTCATATATATTGTGTGTTGAATTGCACTTTGGTATTTTACCTTCATTTGTGTCAGATATGCCATGCCTTTAGCCACGTGCCACATGAACATAAACAGTCGCGGGAACTTGGCTAGCAGGAATGATGTCTCCTCGGAACTGTCCAGGTTGTGTATAACCACGTGGTAGTCCTTCTCCAGATTTCTCACATAGACTTGTAAATCCCCATGCTTTGCCATTTCCATAACCATAATTCGCGACCCTGTTTGAACAAAAGCGGAGGAGTATATGTAGCACATTATAATTATCACAATGTGTACTCAACATATCTAGCAGGTACTCGTGGAAGTCGTGATAGCGCAGTGGGTGTACGTTCGCTTCAGGTGCGAAAGGTTCGGAGTTCGAGCCCCGCTGGAGCCGTTACGATTGTGCCGTTAGGTAAAGCATTTAATTTCCAAGTTGCCTCTTCTCTCTCCCTCGTGGCGATGTATTCCATCAGGAATGAGGTCTCGAGAGTGATTAATATAAGTTGTAAGAACTTGTTTCGCAATCGAGCTAAAATAAATTTGTATAAACTAGCAGGTACTGGCTAATCATGCCGTCAATAGGTGGTGGGGAATTTTTAAAAAAATATAGTATAATGGTTTACAAATACATTTTGCACCAATGTATTATGGGTATATATAAGAAACACACGCACGGACGGACGGACGGACGGACGGACGGACGGACGGACGGACGGACGGACGGACATCTGTATATGTGTTCGAAATGCGTCAGACTCGTGCTTCATGTTAAATTTGAGAGCATTTGGTTGATTTCGATTGGTATTTTTGGATGACCCAATTATCGAAGATGAAAGGCGTTTACCGTGATATAGACCAGTTCCAAACACCTGTATAATGTTATTGTGTTCTCCAATTCCCACTAGGCTTTGGTATTCTCTTATCAAACTTTCTGTGTCTTCATGTGTGGCATTGTCTGTAATACACATGCTAAATTATAACCGAGAACAGCTTACATCATGAGAATAATTGTAATTACATATACTTGTATCTAATGTATATTCACAAAGGAAAGGTACCAAACATATATATTTACACCGTTATATCATTTCCTTCTATGAACGTATGTGCCTTGATTGTATATATTTTCGTATGAGGGTTCTCAACTAATGATATGCAGCTGACATGCGTATTTGAAGTTACGGACATGCGCATTAACAGTGTTAGGCAGCGTTCATTGCGAAAAAAGGCGTGTCTTACAATTTACACTGTTCCAAGGATGATCTAGTTAACTCTTCTGACACACGGTAAGATATAAATCTGGATTAAAATCTTGACTAAAACATGTGTGCTATAATTGCGTTGTGACATTGAAAAGAAAAATTAATGCAAACATAAGTAATGAATCGCGGGTTAATAGTCTCCATCGGGGTATGAACTACAGTGGGCGTGCATAAGTTAGTACGGAAAACTATTAACCGGCGGTTAATTCTTTAAATAAAGAAATTGAAGATTTTTAAATTTAGACCTACAGCAATGTCTATAAGGTAACCTGACGTCTTTGTAAAGTTGTGTAGTGTCCACACAGAGTCCCTGCAACTTGGATTATCTTCAATAGCATTATATTACTGCACAAGTTCAAGTCTAGCCTGGGTTCTAGTCTGTCGATTTTTCACAAATTTACTTCTTGAAAAATGACATTCTCAGAAACTCAATACGGCCCAGTTATTTAATGGTCTCGGTGTTAAAATATATTTATATTTAAACTTTATTTATTTTACAACCATTGCGAAGCAAGTTCTAACAACTTATATTAATCACTCTCGTTGTCGCGGATGAAAGCGTATAAGTGGTCATTCGTGTGGGAGGAAACCGCAGTACCCGGAGAAAACCCACCTGTCCGATCTGGCGACCATCTCACATATTTATATGACTATCCAGGCAAAAGATATCAACGCCTGTTCCCAGGCTAGTGCAATACATGATCTCCTTTATTGACAGGATATAGGATGTATTGCAGATAAGGAAATCCCCACCAGAGAGCTGCAGATACGTGCACAGAACGTGGCTCTACCAAGTTCTTTGCACGCATCTTCAGCCCGAGGGTAGGATTTCGGTATCACCATATTTCCTTATTCCTTTCACACCCCAACACGGCGCAAGAGAGTCTATAGGCGAGACATAATAGTATGAATGTTGAAGACCTTTGATCATTTTCACGGCAACTTTTCCCCAACTGTTATTGAATCCGGAAGCCGAGCCCTCAAACACATCACCAAATGCACCACGTCCAAGCAACTGTCCAATGCGTAGTTCACCATATACCTTCGTTTCTGTGAAACCAACGTACTGTAGTGGAAACATAGTGAGAGACATTGGACACTGACCCCTACACACTCCTTAACAGGGATAACTGACCCCTACATACTCCTTAACAGGGATAACTGACCCCTACATACTCCTTAGCAGGGATAACTGACCCCTACATACTCCTTAACAAATCCCGACCCCTACATACTCCTTAACAGGGGTAACTGACCCCATACATACTCCTTAACAGGGATAACTGACCCCTACATACTCCTTAGCAGGGATAACTGCCCCATACATACTCCTTAGCAGGGATAACTGCCCCCTACATACTCATTAGCAGGGATAACTGACCCCTACATATTCCTTAGCAGGGATAACTGACCCCTACATACTCCTTAACAGGGATAACTGACCCCTACATACTCCTTAACAGGGATAACTGACCCCTACATACTCAGAAGTTACTCAGTTTACAATGCTAGAAGTTACTCAGTTTACCATGCTAGAAGTTACTCAGTTTACCATGCTAGAAGTTACTCAGTTTACCATGCTAGACGTTACTCAGTTTATCATGCTATAAGTTACTCAGTTTACCATGCTAGAAGTTACTCAGTTTACCATGCTATAAGTTACTCAGTTTACCATGCTAGAAGTTACTCAGTTTACAATGCTAGAAGTTACTCAGTTTATCATGCTATAAGTTACTCAGTTTACCATGCTAGAAGTTACGTTTACCATGCCAGAGGTTACTCAGTTTACAATGCTAGATGTTACTCAGTTTATCATGCTAGAATCAGAAATAAATATAGATCTAGTCATTTGAACGCTGATCTCTTTTGCAACCATTTAAGTGAATATGTGGGAATCCTTGCGAAGATGCTGAACACTGTTTTTCCCAATGTAATGGATACCGCCATCAAAGATACATAAATTCCAAGCTACTCGAAAGTTTCATCCCAAAGTAATTATGACAATAATACATGTACTTGCTGACCTCCGTGGCTGAATGGTTACGGTCGCTGACTTCAAATTGGTGAAGAATATATCCAACAGTTACTGACTTGCAGAAGGTCGGTGGTTCTACGTAGCACGGTGTCCGTCCGTCCGTCCGTGCCTGAAATACTGTTCGGACACTGTTGGGGCACCCAAGCGTATTTCTCTACCTTTGAGCTGGAGCGTAGCTGTATGACCTCAGGTGTTGGTGCGACTTTAAACACCAAACAAACTAACAAACGATAGCCCTGTACTCACTAGCTGTAGTTCCTCGTCGCAATCTCCAGATGTGCTACTGTTTATGCTACTGTGATCATTGGTCGGCACAAGTCCCGAACTGTTCACCACTGATTGGCCCCGGTAGTAATTTCCATTCAGTATCATCTGTGAACGTGAACAATAAGCTACGTCATTACCTCACACGTTATCGATATCGTGACGTCATAGATATCGTGATATCATAGATTTCGTACTACACAATTCACCACTTAAAACCAGCATACAGGGCAATATAACGTGCCATTTATATATCAAACGTAGGTGGACTGGGAATCCAGGGATCGCAGGTTCGATCCGCCGTCTGACCATAATAAAAATAACAGTCTTTCAGATGGGACTTTAAACCGAGGTATTGTGTCGGTGCTTTACACCGTGCACGTAAAAGAACCAGAGGAGACTCTGGAATGGGTATCTGTCTGTATCATTGCACTATCCTCCAAACATCTAAAATGACAAATCTCTTCAGGAGGCTTCGCTCATATGGGCAACCGGTAGCGACGATAAATAAACATAAAATGCACGCACACACGCCCGCGCATACACACATCTTAATAATATTAACATTCTTGAAGATGGGACTTTAAACCGAGCTCGAATGGGCAACAGATAGTAACGAAAAATAAACGCAAAACACACACAAACGCAACATTACACAACGCTTCAAATAACAGATAATTTGCATAAATGTTAACACATACAGTCAAACCTGTGTTAGCGGTTACCTCTATTAAGCAGCAAACCTGTATTAAGCAGCCAGTTTCCTTATCCCCAATGTATTGCTTTATTATGCAGTTGACCTCTATTCAGCAGCCACCTGCTACACCCACTTGCTGTGATTCCCTTGGCTGGCTGCTTAACACAGGTTAAACTGTATACAAGTGTTTTCTCACTCTGCGTATGAATATTGACAGTATCAAAAGTGTACATGTCTATGATTTATCGTTATTACAATATTCTAGAATTATGTATTAAACTAACATAGACATTTGAGCACAACATTTTATGAAATCACGCAATTAATACAAATTTATAAATACATTATTTTATGGCGCGCTGTACAGCACTCCTAAATATCCTCCTTAGAGAGAGTCTAGGCAGAACAACAAGGTATGTACATGGCCGGCTTCACCAGTCTCTAGCACTAGGCAGAACAACAAGGTACAGACATGGCCGGCTTGACCAGTCTCTAGCACTAGGCAGAACAACAAGGTACAGACATGGCCGGCTTGACCAGTTTCTAGCACTAGGCAGAACAACAAGGTATGTACATGGCCGGCTTCACCAGTCTCTAGCACTAGGCAGAACAACAAGGTACATACATGGCCGGCTTGACCAGTCTCTAGCACTAGGCAGAACAACAAGGTACGGACATGGCCGGCTTGACCAGTCTCTAGCACTAGGCAGAACAAACAAAGGTACGGAATGGACGGCTTGACCAGTTTGCACTAGGCAGAAAAACAAGGTACGGACATGGCCGGCTTGAACCAGTCTCTTAGCACTAGGCAGAACAACCAGGTAAGGACATGGCCGGCTTGACCAGTATCTAGCACTAGGCAGAACAACCAGGTAAGAACATGGCCGGCTTGACCAGTCTCAAGCACTAGCCAGAACAACCAGGTACGCACATGGCCAGCTTGACCAGTCTCTAGCACTAGGCAGAACAACCAGGTACACACATGGCCAGCTTCACCAGTCTCTAGCACTAGGCAGAACAACCAGGTACGGACATGGCCGGCTTCACCAG
>CM026398.1:12893844-12945449 GCA_014843695.1 Archivesica marissinica
AGGTACGGACATGGCCGGCTTGACCAGTCTCTAGCACTAGGCAGAACAACAAGGTACGGACATGGCCGGCTTGACCAGTCTCTAGCACTAGGCAGAACAACCAGGTACGGACATGGCCGGCTTGACCAGTCTCTAGCACTAGGCAGAACAACAAGGTACGGACATGGCCGGCTTGACCAGTCTCTAGCACTAGGCAGAACAACCAGGTACGGACATGGCCGGCTTGACCAGTCTCTAGCACTAGGCAGAACAACAAGGTATGGACATGGCCGGCTTGACCAGTCTCTAGCACTAGGCAGAACAACAAGGTACGGACATGGCCGGCTTGACCAGTCTCTAGCACTAGGCAGAACAACCAGGTACGGACATGGCCGGCTTGACCAGTCTCTAGCACTAGGCAGAACAACAAGGTACGGACATGGCCGGCTTGACCAGTCTCTAGCACTAGGCAGAACAACCAGGTACGGACATGGCCGGCTTGACCAGTCTCTAGCACTAGGCAGAACAACAAGGTACATACATGGCCGGCTTGACCAGTCTCTAGCACTAGGCAGAACAACAAGGTACGGACATGGCCGGCTTGACCAGTCTCTAGCACTAGGCAGAACAATAAGGTACGGACATGGCCGGCTTGACCAGTCTCTAGCACTAGGCAGAACAACAAGGTACGGACATGGCCGGCTTGACCAGTCTCTAGCACTAGGCAGAACAACAAGGTACGGACATGGCCGGCTTGACCAGTCTCTAGCACTAGGCAGAACAACAAGGTACGGACATGGCCGGCTTGACCAGTCTCTAGCACTAGGCAGAACAACAAGGTACGGACATGGTCGGCTTGACCAGTCTCTAGCACTAGGCAGAACAACAAGGTACGGACATGGTCGGCTTGACCAGTCTCTATCACTAGGGAGAACATCCAGGTACGGACATGGCCGGCTTGACCAGTCTCTAGCACTAGGCAGAACAACAAGGTACGGACATGGTCGGCTTGACCAGTCTCTAGCACTAGGCAGAACAACAAGGTACGGACATGGTCGGCTTGACCAGTCTCTAGCACTAGGCAGAACAACCAGGTACGGACATGGCCGGCTTGACCAGTCTCTAGCACTAGGCAGAACAACCAGGTACGGACATGGCCAGCTTGACCAGTCTCTAGCACTAGGCAGAACAACCAGGTACGCACATGGCCAGCTTGACCAGTCTCTAGCACTAGGCAGAACAACCAGGTACGGACATGATCGGCCTGACCAGTCTCTAGCACTAGGCAGAACAACAAGGTACGGACATGGTCGGCTTGACCAGTCTCTAGCACTAGGCAGAACAACCAGGTACGGACATGATCGGCCTGACCAGTCTCTAGCACTAGGCAGAACAACAAGGTACGGACCTGGTCGGCCTGACCAGTCTCTAGCACTAGGCAGAACAACAAGGTACGGACATGGTCGGCTTGACCAGTCTCTAGCACTAGGCAGAATAACCAGGTACGGACATGGTTGGCTTGATCAGTCTCTAGCACTAGGCAGAACAACCAGGTACGGACATGGTCGGATTGACCAGTCTCTAGCACTAGGCAGACCAACCAGGTACGGACATGGCCGGCTTCACCAGGCTCTAGCATATATTTAATTTCTAAGCCGCCATTTTGAAAAACTACGTAAGACAATTTTACAATCATTATATTAACATTTTTTGTTTGGTTATGTAGTATACATTACATGGAATAACAATCGTTTGGTGAATAAGTGTATGATAATGAATGGCAACTGTCTATTCAAATACCAAGATCGGTATTTCAGGAATACTCTGTGTTAAAGCGAAATTACACCGCAGAAAGCCAAATAAACTCATTTTTCATGCATAAAAATGCATCACTACTACAAATTCTTCCGAATACATTCGAACACTAACATTCAATCAATAAACAATGTTTTTGTGGTCTACAAACTGTCAACACTGAAAGTAGGATTTCATATAACGGTCATCCACGCTCCTGAATTGACGCTTGTTTGTCATGGTAGTCATTAATAAACGCGTGATACAGTCGTTTAGAGATTATTATAAGATCAGTCTGCAAATAAATATGCATTGGTACACGTGTGCGATATAACCTTGAATCTGTACCATAAATAGTGTTATTCATGACACAAGCGTTGCATTACGCATGGATGTTGACCCTATTTACATTATTTTGTTATGTCAACAAACCGCGTATACGACGTTTGTTTATTAGTTGAAATACTCAGTTTTTCAGGCATATATTTGTGGGAAAATTACAATATAATAGGAAATTACATTTTGTTAAAATTTGCGTTTTCACTGATGTAGTGTCGCTTTAATGACATTGTTGAGAACTGTCCAAATGGAACACATATATACAAAAGCTACTTACATACATATTGTGTGTGAGTACATACGAGAGAAAAACCATAGTAGTATATAGCAAAGTCAATAGAACACTTTAATCTGTAGTCCAGTGGTAACACGCTGGACTGGTAATCCAGGGATCGCAGGTTCGATCCCCCGTCTGACCCTAATAAAATTAACAGTCTTTCAGATGGGACGTTAAACCGAGGTCTCGTGTCGGTGCTCTACACCGTGCACGTAAAAGAACCAGAGGAGACTCTGGAATTGGTCTCTGTCTGTATCATTGCACTATCCTCCAAAATCTAAAATGACTAATATCTTCAGGAGGCGTCGCTCATATGGGCAACCGGTAGCGACGATAAATAAACGTAAAAAAAGAGCGATATATATGGTTTCTCTGTTACTTCCCTTGGCAGATAAAGTCCGATTTATCCCAAAATGAATTGCTGTCCTTTTCGTTAGAATCACTTATATTACTGCTATTCGTTAACCAGATGTTACGGTATGATAATTGTGATTTTATCAAAATCGTGTTACTTAATTGATAAATAAATCTTAACAGATAGTTTACCATTGGATTGCATGTTGGATAGCAGGCGAGATATAATAATTTAATAATTATAAGATAAGAAATTGGTTGAAAATGGTTACCATGTTGTGGAAATGTAATAACGATTAAAACCGAGGAAACCATTTAAGAGGACCTGTCAACATTTGGGGAGTATTCAGGCGCAGTAACTGCGAGGACCTATCATCATTTCGGGAGTATTCAGGGGCAATAACTGTCGCTCACATGCATATAATGTCTATATATTGGTGGAAAATATTTTTGACAACAGATATATAAATATGACATACATATATATACACACATGTACTAGCTATTATTTAATAGCTTACATTTAAGTTTCTACTGTGGTTACCGTTGTTACAGGCCCTTCGTCTACATAGACGAGTAGCTACAAACGCAGTGACCGCTACAACTATAACCGACATAACTGCTAAAACTTGTCCGATTGGATAATCTGAAAAACATATAACCAAATCACGATGCCAAGTATATAACAACGACGACGACGACGACAACGCCGACGAATACGACGACGACAATAATAATAATAATTAGTTTATACAAATTTATATTAGTTCGAGGGAGAGAGAAGATGCATGTGGAATTTAAATGCCTTGCCTAAGGGTAGAATCGTAACGGCTTCAGCGGGGCTCGAACTCAGGGCCTTTCGCACATGAAGCGAACGCTCTACCACTGAGCAATCACGACTTCCATTACTATTATTATTGACTTATCTACCATGCGTTAATCTACCACGAGGCCCTCAGCATATATACAAATTGAATACAATAAAAGATAGGACTATAAGTGAAAACTGCACATGTAATTGGATTTATATAGTAATGTTAAAGCTGAAAATTAGAGAAACTGTATATAATATGTTATGGAATATGATCGAGCAGTGTTAGAGTTATGCATATGTCCAATACATAACGAATTATACTATACATAGGGGCGAGGCTGTAAATAACGTTGACATAACTTGTAGCCAGACCCATTTGCCCCCCCCCCGATTAAATGGTTTAAACTTTATTTATTTTACAACGACTGCGAAGCAAGTTTTAACAACTTAATATATTAATCACTCTCGTTGGCGCGGATGAAAGCGTATATGTGGTCATTCGTGTTGGAGGAAACCGGAGTACCCGGAGAAAACCCACCTGTCCGATCTGGCGACAACCATACCATCTCACATACTCCCCAGTCCGAGGATCGAACCCGGGTTGCATTGGTGAGAAGCGATTAACTAGTACTAGTACACTGCAATTATAACTCAGGGCTCACGCTATAGGGCGATTCGGGCGAAGTGGTCCTTTTTTCCCCCGCCACTTCGCCGACAATAGACATCAGGGCGACATCCATTTCCCCTTATTTCTGGAGGATATAATTGCTAATTAATGGTAATACGTTTTGTCATTTGACAGTCTGGAAATTCACGCCATGTGACATATTAAGCTAATCCCCCCCCCGACATCAGGATACTTGCTGTAATCAATCAACTTAATACCATTAATACGCATAGCCAATCAGCGACGCCGAAGCAAACACATTTACATAATTCCCAGCCTTATTAACATAAATAGCCGGATGATCTTTATCCAAATTATCAGTATTGAAATACAGGTCAGTGCTAAAATGTAGTCATTGTCGAAAATATGTGCGAACATTGACTAATAAAAAATCAGTTTGCTGAAAATTGGAATGTCCCAAAGCTATTTACGGAAAATGACTCGGGTCAAGGTAATATTCTGTTGTTGTGGCTTTATCCGGCTTTCAGTGTCTACATGTATGCAGCGTATATAAAATTGATAGTCAGTGTAGAACCATGCATTTCAAATATGCTGATGCCGGGGCCCCGATTGCAAAGTATCTGAAGCCAGTGCTTGTAGGAGCAATGTGACATACTATGATATATTTTAGTTAGGATGAGGGCGTGAAATGCGACTGAAATGAACTACTACAAATTATTTGTTAAAAAATAGATTTTTTGTCTTTTCTATTTTTCTTTACATTTTTACATAGCTATCAATAAATCATTTGTCCAATAACTATGTCTGCTCATTCTGTTACATCTTCTTGATATAATGTGAGAGTCGTCACTAATATTGGTAAAACTTGTGACCCAACCCATTTGCTTCTAAATTATTTAGTAATTTGCAGTTTGTGTATATGTATGTTATTTGAAAGCAATAACATATGTTTAAACAGTGCTTGTAACCAAAAAAATAACATTATAATTTACGAGTTTAGGATTCGAATTTTAGTTGATTTCGCAAATAATATGAGTAATACATATTATAAATGCATACACATGTGTTTAAATTCAAATGTTCATATATATTGAAATGAATATGTTCGCTTTATATAATAAATGTAAATACTATGCAAATTAACGGTTTTACAATGATGTCGTCGAACCGTACTCAATCCGTTTCGTACCGATTTCGTGCATAATAAAATTAAATGCAGATCAGCTTTTTTGGTATAATCAACATTCCTATTGGTTTGTTAAGATTTAAAAGCGTGCATGACCCAGAAGGCCCAGATGTTGAACTCAACTACCCATGCTCATTTGGTGACCTTTGTAACTGAGATATAATGTAGAAAAGCTCCTGTATAAGCTACATTATTATGGCATAAGGGGTCAAACTCTCTCATGGATTAAAAGCTTCCTAGACAACAGGTCACAGTCCGTCGTAGTCAATGGCTCTAAGTCAAGTACCATACCAGTCTCCTCCGGTGTCCCACAGGGTTCGGTCCTCGGACCACTCCTCTTTCTCATATACATCAATGACCTCCCAGATTTTGTCAAACACTCTAAAGTCCGCCTCTTCGCCGATGACACAGCTCTTTATCTTTCTCTGACTGTTTCTTCTCATTCCAGCCTACTACAGCAAGACTTACACCAGCTTGAACAATGGGAATCCAAATGGGAAATGAAATTCAATCCATCAAAGTGCCAGGTTATTCAGATCACCAAACGCAAACTAGTCATATCCACGAAATATCGTCTGCATAATACCTTCTTAGAAACTGTTTCTTCAGCAAAATACCTGGGAGTAACAATATCAAGTGATTTAAACTTTAACAAACACATAGACAACATCAGCAAAAAAGCAAGTCAAACATTGGGTTTTCTAAGACGAAACATCAAAGTACACTCAGAAAGGTTAAAATCAACAGCATACAAGACACTGGTAAGGCCCCAGCTTGAGTATAGCTCCACGATTTGGTCACCGTATACGGCAGTTCTCATAGACCAGCTTGAGTCTGTACAGCGCAGAGCTGCCCGCTGGGCCAAACAAGACTACGGCCGAACGTCCAGTGTCACAGAAATGTTGAACTCCCTAAATTGGAGACGCCTTGACCTTCGTCGCATCGACCAAAGATTGGTTATGTTCCACAACATCCTCCATAACCAAGTTGCCATTCAAGCTGAAAACTACCTTACCCCAAATACAAGATCTTCCAGAACATCCCATTCCCAAGCATTCCGACAGATCCAAACAGTGACTGACTACCATAAATATTCCTTCTTTCCAAGAACCATTGTCCACTGGAATGCTTTGCCCCCAGATATTGTCACCTTGTCTGGCCCACAGTTCAGTCTGGCTGCAAGTCGGATTGAACATGTTTCTCCCTAAACAAACCTGCCCTGTTCTTAACCTGTTTTTAACCAACCTAACATCATTCTTTTTATCATCTTTTATTTCATCTCTTACTAACATTCTTGTCAGTTGACGCGCGTCAAAGTCTAAGGTCCCCATCAGGGGTTTGACTAATAGGAAGATAGATAGATAGAACTATACAAGTTACAAAGTAACATGAAACTTAGTTGCAAGGTCCTAAACACAACTCGGCAAAGTAGTCAATGTTTTCTCTAATTCTGATAACAAATTAGGTCTGGTTGCACCAAAGACACACATTGGCCTAGAGGTAATTATATGGTCGGGGAAAAGTTACCTGCACGGAAAGTACCAACATGCATATTGACTCTTGAAAAATACAGCTTGACACTCATGAGATTTTACCTCAAGGGTCATCGACTCTTTCACTTTCAAAGTCTAGTGAATGCCCTGCAGCTTTTCTACATACAATAGTTCCTACAATGTATATCCTGCAAGCCTCGATTAAATACGGTTTCACTATTTGCAGTCATTCAAAAGTCTCCCCACTTCTCCCTATATTTTCTCACGTCTCCCTAAAGCATCTGGATGGAGAAGTGACTTCTCCCAAATTTTGTAGTCTAGTTTGAGTCCTGATAACTAATCATAGCCCAAGTTTCAACTTGCTTTCCATGTATTTCATTGTTTATATGATTGTAATGTCATACATGTATAAAATATGCAATAACATATTGATAAATTAAAATCCGTATACAACAACAACAACAACAACAACAACAACAAACAACAATACCTTTATTGCATTAAACATTCATACAATGTCTAGAGCAAGTACATGTATGCATGTAGGTAACGACATGGATTTACAAAAGAACATGATGTTAATATACTCTCTGCTTATACTAATTTTAGTTTCTATATACATTTGCGAAATATATGTATTTTGCTAAATTTCTACCAATGGTTTTTGATTTTTGTGACATTAAATTAGTGAATTTATTAATAGTTGGCCATGTATAGTAATAATGTTTTAAATATTTCTGTCTAAGATCTCTAAATTTCGGACATATAAGAAGGAAATGATATTCACTTTCTATCATGTCTGTATTGCAATATATACATATTCTTTGATGTCTGGGTATGTTTTGATATCTTCCACGTTCGATAGTTAAATCATGGGATGAAGTTCGGAATTTTGTCAACGCCATTCTAAATCTGTCTTCTTTAATAAAACCTGAACGAGTGTTTAAACACGGTGTAAATATATCAGTTGTCACTATTTATTTAGAATGTTTTATTATAACAGATGGCATTATGTACGGGACATCCTGATACAGTGCTATGTCGACTTTCGGAACAGGAATGAATTTGACTTTTTAAGAATACCTTTCTGTTCAGGAGTTTTGCAATGAAGACTGCTAAGATGAACCTCTGACATGTTGACTTGCTTCGGTTGATTGCACACCAGCTGACCCGCGATGTCTGTAGTGCCATGTGTTTGAACCCACCATACCAACCAGTAGAGACTACAATCACAGTGCCAATGATTGTCTCCCAGCTGTAGCCCGTACTCAATACTGTAGGCATTAAAGTTACGATATATATGGTTGAGGATGTAATCACATATTTTATTGCTCTTTGACATATTTTTACACAAATATAAATTATGACAATGAAAGATCTGAATATCAAAAAGCAAACGGGTTGGACACAAGTTCTTGCAACATTAGATATTGTCCTGCCCTAGAATATGGTTGAATATTCAATGTAGTAAATATTTATTAAACTTTTTACACACACTTACATAACACACAAGCAAACAGACTACATCATTCAGGATTGAGTCAAACGCTTTCACGTCGAAGACTCCAGGGCCCGAGGTTATAAAAAATTTCTCAGATCTCAAACTCGAGCTCAAGAATTTGATTGGTTACTTGCTCTTGGCTCAACCAATCAGAAGCTTGAGACTGAGTTTGATATTGGAGACAAGTTTTATAACATCCAAGCCTGAACTCTGAAATCCCTATGATGCACAGCATACTCTTTAAGCTTAAATGTTCTTATTTCCTATTGTCCGTTTAGAACAATGCAACACGTATATGATAGAATGCGATATTGGTGATCTTTAAAATTGGGAAATAATGTTAACGTTTGATAGCAGGAATATGGCTTAATGCATTCTTTGGCCAATCCAGAATGCATATATAGCAGTGGAAGTTGCGACAGCGCATGTGCGAACGCCCGAAGTTCGAGCCCAGCTGTAGCCGTTTTGTTACGATTGAGCCCTTAAGTAAAGCATTTAAATCCCACGTTGCCTCTTCTCTCTCCCTCGTGGAGATGGATTACATATGGAATGAGGTCTCGAGAGTAATTAATATAATAGCTAAAATAAATGTGTAGAAACTATAAATAGTAAGTAGTTTTAAAGCAGAGAATGATTGATTGCTATATATGGTGCACATATATTTAAAATAATAAAGTTCTTAATATTTTAAGTAAACATGCAAAAGGCAAATATTTGCATAGTCGATAATCTTACAAATAATGTTTCAAAACAAATTAGACGTAAAATAACACAAATTCGAGTATATGTTTATAAAGTTTTAATAGTAAACAGGAAGGTAAGGAAGCGATAGGTTTTGTACATAAAATAGAAAGTGTGCACTTTGCCTATCAGGAAATAAAGTCGATGAATTTCATTTTATTTTCAAATGCAATATATATGCCAATTTAAGGCAAACTTAACATAAATTATCGTGTTAGTCCGAGTATGCTAAAATTGGTTGCAATGCTCAATATTTGTAATAACACTATTTGAACCATGCTTAATACATATATTGGATTTTCTCTTAACAGGAAGGAAGGCTGTGTTAGCTGAATAACATTAAGATACTATAGGTATAACATTTGGATTGGAATATTATATTATACATGACTTCAGATGTGGAGAGAGGTAAAGCAATAGGGTCGGTCTTGTGACTTCACATGTAGAGAGAGGTAAAGCAGTAGGGTCGGTCTTGTGACTTCACATGTAGAGAGAGGTGAAGCAGTATGATCGGTCTTGTGACTTCAGATGTGGAGAAAGGTAAAGCAGTATGATCGGTCTTGTGACTTCAGATGTAGAGAGAGGTAAAGCAGTAGGATCGGTCTTGTGACTTCACATGTGGAGAGAGGTAAAGCAGTAGGATCGGTCTTGTGACTTCAGATGTGGAGAGAGGTAAAGCAGTAGGACCGGTTTTGTGACTTCAGATGTAGAGAGAGGTAAAGCAGTAGGATCGGTCTTGTGACTTCAGATGTAGAGAGGTAAAGCAGTAGGATCGGTCTTGTGACTTCAGATGTAGAGAGAGGTAAAGCAGTAGGATCGGTCTTGTGACTTCAGATGTAGAGAGAGGTAAAGCAGTAGGATCGGTCTTGTGACTTCACATGTGGAGAGAGGTAAAGCAGTAGGATCGGTCTTGTGACTTCAGATGTGGAGAGAGGTAAAGCAGTAGGATCGGTCTTGTGACTTCACATGTAGAGAGAGGTAAAGCAGTAGGGTCGGTCTTGTGACTTCACATGTAGAGAGAGGTAAAGCAGTAGGATCGGTCTTGTGACTTCGCATGTAGAGAGAGAGAGAGAAAGCAGTAGGATCGGTCTTGTGACTTCAGATGTAGAGATAGGTAAAGCAGTAGGATCGGCCTTGTGACTTCAGATGTAGAGAGAGGTAAAGCAGTAGGATCGGTCTTGTGACTTCAGATGTAGAGAGAGGTAAAGCAGTAGGATCGTTCTTGTGACTTCAGATGTAGAGAGAGGTAAAGCAGTAGGGTCGGTCTTGTGACTTCAGATGTAGAGAGAGGTAATGCAGTAGGATCGGTCTTGTGACTTCAGATGTAGAGAGAGGTAAAGCAGTAGGATCGGTCTTGTGACTTCAGAAGTAGAGAGAGGTAAAGCAGTAGGATCGGTCTTGTGACTTCAGAAGTAGAGAGAGGTAAAGCAGTAGGATCGGTCTTGTGACTTCACATGTGGAGAGAGGTAAAGCAGTAGGACCGGTCTTGTGACTTCAGATGTAGAGAGAGGTAAAGCAGTAGGGTCGGGTCGGTCTTGTGACTTCAGATGTGGAGAGAGGTAAAGCAGTAGGATCGGTCTTGTGACCTCAGATGTAGAGAGGTAAAGCAGTAGGATCGGTCTTGTGACTTCAGATGTAGAGAGAGGTAAAGCAGTAGGATCGGTCTTGTGACTTCAGATGTAGAGAGAGGTAAAGCAGTAGGATCGGTCTTGTGACTTCAGATGTGGAGAGAGGTAAAGCAGTAGGATCGGTCTTGTGACTTCAGATGTAGAGAGAGGTAAAGCAGTAGGGTCGGTCTTGTGACTTCACATGTAGAGAGAGGTAAAGCAGTAGGATCGGTCTTGTGACTTCGCATGTAGAGAGAGGTAAAACAGTAGGATCGGTCTTGTGACTTCAGATGTGGAGAGAGGTAAAGCAGTAGGATCGGTCTTGTGACTTCAGATGTAGAGAGAGGTAAAACAGTAGGATCGGTCTTGTGACTTCAGAAGTAGAGAGAGGTAAAGCAGTAGGATCGGTCTTGTGACTTCAGAAGTAGAGAGAGGTAAAGCAGTAGGATCGGTCTTGTGACTTCACATGTGGAGAGAGGTAAAGCAGTAGGACCGGTCTTGTGACTTCAGATGTAGAGAGAGGTAAAGCAGTAGGGTCGGTCTTGTGACTTCAGATGTGGAGAGAGGTAAAGCAGTAGGATCGGTCTTGTGACTTCACATGTAGAGAGAGGTAAAGCAGTAGGGTCGGTCTTGTGACTTCACATGTAGAGAGAGGTAAAGCAGTAGGATCGGTCTTGTGACTTCGCATGTAGAGAGAGAGAAAGCAGTAGGATCGGTCTTGTGACTTCAGATGTAGAGAGAGGTAAAGCAGTAGGATCGGCCTTGTGACTTCAGATGTAGAGAGAGGTAAAGCAGTAGGATCGGTCTTGTGACTTCAGATGTAGAGAGAGGTAAAGCAGTAGGATCGTTCTTGTGACTTCAGATGTAGAGAGAGGTAAAGCAGTAGGGTCGGTCTTGTGACTTCAGATGTAGAGAGAGGTAAAGCAGTAGGATCGGTCGTGTGACTTCAGATGTAGAGAGAGGTAAAGCAGTAGGATCGGTCTTGTGACTTCAGATGTAGAGAGAGGTAAAGCAGTAGGATCGGTCTTGTGACTTCAGAAGTAGAGAGAGGTAAAACAGTAGGATCGGTCTTATGACTTCAGAAGTAGAGAGAGGTAAAGCAGTAGGATCGGTCTTGTGACTTCACATGTAGAGAGAGGTAAAGCAGTAGGACCGGTCTTGTGACTTCAGATGTAGAGAGAGGTAAAGCAGTAGGGTCGGTCTTGTGACTTCAGATGTAGAGAGGTAAAGCAGTAGGATCGGTCTTGTGACTTCAGATGTAGAGAGGTAAAGCAGTAGGATCGGTCTTGTGACTTCAGATGTAGAGAGAGGTAAAGCAGTAGGATCGGTCTTGTGACTTCACATGTGGAGAGAGGTAAAGCAGTAGGATCGGTCTTGTGACTTCAGATGTGGAGAGAGGTAAAGCAGTAGGATCGGTCCTGTGACTTCAGATGTAGAGAGAGGTAAAGCAGTAGGGTCGGTCTTGTGACTTCACATGTAGAGAGAGGTAAAGCAGTAGGATCGGTCTTGTGACTTCGCATGTAGAGAGAGGTAAAACAGTAGGATCGGTCTTGTGACTTCAGATGTGGAGAGAGGTAAAGCAGTAGGATCGGTCTTGTGACTTCAGAAGTAGAGAGAGGTAAAGCAGTAGGATCGGTCTTGTGACTTCAGAAGTAGAGAGAGGTAAAGCAGTAGGATCGGTCTTGTGACTTCACATGTGGAGAGAGGTAAAGCAGTAGGACCGGTCTTGTGACTTCAGATGTAGAGAGAGGTAAAGCAGTAGGGTCGGTCTTGTGACTTCAGATGTGGAGAGAGGTAAAGCAGTAGGATCGGTCTTGTGACTTCAGATGTAGAGAGGTAAAGCAGTAGGATCGGTCTTGTGACTTCAGATGTAGAGAGAGGTAAAGCAGTAGGATCGGTCTTGTGACTTCAGATGTAGAGAGAGGTAAAGCAGTAGGATCGGTCTTGTGACTTCAGATGTGGAGAGAGGTAAAGCAGTAGGATCGGTCTTGTGACTTCAGATGTAGAGAGAGGTAAAGCAGTAGGGTCGGTCTTGTGACTTCACATGTAGAGCGAGGTAAAGCAGTAGGATCGGTCTTGTGACTTCAGATGTAGAGAGAGGTAAAGCAGTAGGATCGGTCTTGTGACTTCAGATGTAGAGAGAGGTAAAGCAGTAGGATCGGTCTTGTGACTTCAGATGTAGAGAGAGGTAAAGCAGTAGGATCGGCCTTGTGACTTCAGATGTAGAGAGAGGTAAAGCAGTAGGATCTGTCTTGTGACTTCAGATGTAGAGAGAGGTAAAGCAGTAGGATCGTTCTTGTGACTTCAGATGTAGAGAGAGGTAAAGCAGTAGGGTCGGTCTTGTGACTTCAGATGTAGAGAGAGGTAAAGCAGTAGGATCGTTCTTGTGACTTCAGAAGTAGAGAGAGGTAAAGCAGTAGGATCGGTCTTGTGACTTCAGAAGTAGAGAGAGGTAAAGCAGTAGGATCGGTCTTGTGACTTCAGAAGTAGAGAGAGGTAAAGCAGTAGGATCGGTCTTGTGACTTCACATGTGGAGAGAGGTAAAGCAGTAGGACCGGTCTTGTGACTTCACATGTTGAGAGAGGTAAAGCAGTAGGATCGGTCTTGTGACTTCAGATGTAGAGAGAGGTAAGGCAGTAGGATCGGTCTTGTGACTTCAGATGTAGAGAGAGGTAAAGCAGTAGGATCGGTCTTGTGACTTCAGATGTAGAGAGAGGTAAAGCAGTAGGACCGGTCTTGTGACTTCAGATGTAGAGAGAGGTAAAGCAGTAGGACCGGTCTTGTGACTTCAGATGTAGAGAGAGGTAAAGCAGTAGGACCGGTCTTGTGACTTCAGATGTAGAGAGAGGTAAAGCAGTAGGACCGGTCTTGTGACTTCACATGTAGAGAGAGGTAAAGCAGTAGGACCGGTCTTGTGACTTCAGATGTAGAGAGAGGTAAAGCAGTAGGATCGGTCTTGTGACTTCACATGTGGGGAGAGGTAAAGCAGTAGGATCGGTCTTGTGACATCACATGTGGAGAGAGGTAAAGCAGTAGGACCGGTCTTGTGACTTCACATGTGGAGAGAGGTAAAGCAGTAGGATCGGTCTTGTGACTTCACATGTGGAGAGAGGTAAAGCAGTAGGATCGATCTTGTGACTTCACATGTGGAGAGAGGTAAGGCAGTAGGACCGGTCTTGAGACTTCACATGTGGAGAGAGGTAAAGCAGTAGGACAGGTCTTGTGACTTCACATGTGGAGAGAGGTAAAGCAGTAGGACCGTTCTTGTGACTTCACATGTGGAGAGAGGTAAAGCAGTAGGATCGGTCTTGTGACTTCAGATGTGGAGAGAGGTAAAGCAGTAGGACCGGTTTTGTGACTTCACATGTGGAGAGAGGTAAAGCAGTAGGATCGGTCTTGTGACTTCACATGTGGAGAGAGGTAAAGCAGTAGGATCGGTCTTGTGACTTCACATGTGGAGAGAGGTAAAGCAGTAGGATCGGTCTTACCCAGCTGTTTTGTCCACTATTGGCAACATTTCCTCTGGAATAGTTTTTAAACTGTTGTTATTCAAATGTCTGAAAATTGGAATATAATTATATTCTTTATTTCATATCTATTCCATGTACAATACAAACGCTATACGCGTATAGTTCTACATGTACTTGCACATAACCATTCTTTTAAAGCAGCACTACATCGCAATAAAGGATGTTTTAGCAAAATATAAATACTAATATATGTGTGTTTACAAAAATCGAAATAGTCGCTCAGAAATGATAAGAATCCAATAAATATACACTGTTGTATACCCGAATTGTTAATCAACAAACGAAATGTGTTTATCAACACACGAAATGTAAACACGCACAGCGCGCATGCGTGAAACAACAGCGGATGTAGAAAAACAAGTTGGAATGTCAACATATTTTGAACATGAAATACTATATATCTATCTCCCTCTAATGTCGAATCCCTCGCGGGGATGTAGACATACCCCTAACAGACTTAGATAACAGAGTTATGAATCGACATCTCAGGTAATTCAATTAAAATGACAACGTGGGACACATGGGGACGAGGCATTCCGAATGTAAACAAGTGCGGACGTTGCGTTCCGATTGTAAACAAGTGCGTGACCGACAGACTGGGAAAGTCCTACTTTCGGTTTCGAGTTTGTTTTATCGCAAATAAACATTGTTTACTAATTGAACATAATTATACAAATAATAAATGTAAGAATGCGTAGCAGCATTGCTACCTATACATAATGTAAGAATGCGTAGCAGCATTGCTACCTATACATAATGTAAGAATGCATAGCAGCATTGCTACCTATACATAATGTAAGAATGCATAGCAGCATTGCTACCTATACATAATGTAAGAATGCATAGCAGCATTGCTACCTATACATAATGTAAGAATGCATAGCAGCATTGCTACCCATACATAATGTAAGAATGCGTAGCACCATTGCTACCCATACATAATGTAAGAATGCGTAGCACCATTGCTACCCATACATAATGTAAGAATGCGTAGCACCATTGCTACCCATACATAATGTGAGAATGTGTAGCAGCATTGCTACCCATACGTAATGTAAGAATGCGTAGCACCATTGCTACCCATACATAATGTAAGAATGCGTAGCACCATTGCTACCCATACGTAATGTAAGAATGTGTAGCAGCATTGCTACCCATACGTAATGTAAGAATGCGTAGCACCATTGCTACCCATACATAATGTAAGAATGCGTAGCACCATTGCTACCCATACATAATGTGAGAATGTGTAGCAGCATTGCTACCCATACGTAATGTAAGAATGCGTAGCACCATTGCTACCCATACATAATGTAAGAATGCGTAGCACCATTGCTACCCATACATAATGTAAGAATGTGTAGCAGCATTGCTACCCATACGTAATGTAAGAATGCGTAGCACCATTGCTACCCATACATAATGTAAGAATGCGTAGCACCATTGCTACCCATACATAATGTGAGAATGTGTAGCAGCATTGCTACCCATACGTAATGTAAGAATGCGTAGCAGCATTGCTACCCATACATAATGTAAGAATGCGTAGCAGCATTGCTACCCATACATAATGTAAGAATGCGTAGCACCATTGCTACCCATACATAATGTAAGAATGCGTAGCACCATTGCTACCCATACATAATGTAAGAATGCGTAGCACCATTGCTACCCATACATAATGTAAGAATGCGTAGCACCATTGCTACCCATATATAATGTAAGAATACGTAGCAGCATTGCTACCCATACATAATGTAAGAATACGTAGCACCATTGCTACCCATACATAATGTGAGAATGTGTAGCAGCATTGCTACCCATACGTAATGTAAGAATGCGTAGCACCATTGCTACCCATACATAATGTAAGAATGCGTAGCACCATTGCTACCCATACATAATGTGAGAATGCATATCAGCATTGCTACCCATACGTAATGTAAGAATGCGTAGCACCATTGCTACCCATACATAATGTAAGAATGCGTAGCACCATTGCTACCCATACATAATGTAAGAATGCGTAGCACCATTGCTACCCATACATAATGTGAGAATGTGTAGCAGCATTGCTACCCATACGTAATGTAAGAATGCGTAGCACCATTGCTACCCATACATAATGTAAGAATGCGTAGCACCATTGCTACCCATACATAATGTAAGAATGCGTAGCAGCATTGCTACCCATACATAATGTAAGAATGCGTAGCACCATTGCTACCCATACATAATGTAAGAATGCGTAGCACCATTGCTACCCATACATAATGTGAGAATGTGTAGCAGCATTGCTACCCATACGTAATGTAAGAATGCGTAGCACCATTGCTACCCATACATAATGTAAGAATGCGTAGCACCATTGCTACCCATACATAATGTAAGAATGTGTAGCAGCATTGCTACCCATACGTAATGTAAGAATGCGTAGCAGCATTGCTACCTATACATAATGTAAGAATGCGTAGCAGCATTGCTACCCATACATAATGTAAGAATGCGTAGCACCATTGCTACCCATACATAATGTAAGAATGCGTAGCACCATTGCTACCCATACATAATGTAAGAATGCGTAGCACCATTGCTACCCATACATAATGTAAGAATGCGTAGCACCATTGCTACCCATACATAATGTAAGAATGCGTAGCAGCATTGCTACCCATACATAATGTAAGAATGCGTAGCAGCATTGCTACCCATACATAATGTAAGAATGTGTAGCAGCATTGCTACCCATACATAATGTAAGAATGTGTAGCAGCATTGCTAACCATACATAATGTGAGAATGTGTAGCAGCATTGCTACCTATACATAATGTAAGAATGTGTAGCAGCATTGCTAACCATACATAATGTGAGAATGTGTAGCAGCATTGCTAACCATACATAATGTGAGAATGTGTAGCAGCATTGCTACCTATACATAATGTAAGAATGTGTAGCAGCATTGCTAACCATACATAATGTGAGAATGTGTAGCAGCATTGCTACCTATACATAATGTAAGAATGTGTAGCAGCATTGCTAACCATACATAATGTGAGAATGTGTAGCAGCATTGCTACCCATACATAATGTAAGAATGTGTAGCAGCATTGCTACCCATACATAATGTGAGAATGTGTAGCAGCATTGCTACCCATACATAATGTAAGAATGTGTAGCAGCATTGCTACCCATACATAATGTGAGAATGTGTAGCAGCATTGCTACCCATACATAATGTGAGAATGTGTAGCAGCATTGCTACCCATACATAATGTAAGAATGTGTAGCAGCATTGCTACCCATACATAATGTAAGAATGTGTAGCAGCATTGCTACCCATACATAATGTAAGAATGTGTAGCAGCATTGCTACCCATACATAATGTAAGAATGTGTAGCAGCATTGCTACCTATACATAATGTAAGAATGTGTAGCAGCATTGCTACCCATACATAATGTAAGAATGCGTAGCACCATTGCTACCCATACATAATGTAAGAATGCGTAGCAGCATTGCTATATATACATAATGTAAGAATACGTAGCAGCATTGCTACCCATACATAATGTAAGAATGCGTAGCAACATTGCTACCCATACGTAATGTAAGAATGCGTAGCACCATTGCTACCCATACGTAATGTAAGAATACGTAGCAACATTGCTACCCATACGTAATGTAAGAATGCGTAGCAACATTGCTACCCATACGTAATGTAAGAATGCGTAGCACCATTGCTACCCATACGTAATGTAAGAATACGTAGCAACATTGCTACCCATACGTAATGTAAGAATGCGTAGCACCATTGCTACCCATACGTAATGTAAGAATACGTAGCAGCATTGCTATCTATACATAATGTAAGAATACGTAGCAGCATTGCTACCCATACGAACAATAATTTTTCAAATATCTTTTATTTCATACGATATAGGGCTGCTTTAAGAATTATAAGAGACAATAAAACACAAGCATAATCTAGCACTGACCAACCATGGTAATATATACACTAAACATGGTCATATGCACACTAAATACAGTACGGTCATATATACACTAAATACAGTGCGGTCATATATATACTAAATACAGTACGGTCATATATACACTAAATACAGTACGGTCATATATACACTAAATAAAGTACGGTCATATATACACTAAATACAGTACGGTCATATATATACTAAACATGGTCATATATACACTAAACATGGTCATATATACACTAAACATGGTCATATATACACTAAACATGGTCATATATACACTAAACATGGTCATATATACACTAAATACAGTCTGATCATATATACACTAAATACAATGCGGTCATATATATACTAAATACAGTACGGTCATATATACACTAAATACAGTACGGTCATATATACACTAAATACAGTACGGTCATATATACAATAAATACAGTGCAGTCATATGTACACTAAATACAGTACGGTCATATATACTCTAAATACAGTGCGGTCATATATACACTAAATATAGTACGGTCATATATACACTAAATACAGTACGGTCCTATATACACTAAATATAGTGCGGTCATATATACACTAAATACAGTACGGTCATATATACACTAAATACAGTACGGTCATATATACACTAAATACAGTACGGTCATATATACACTAAATAAAATGCGGTCATATATACACTAAATACAGTACGGTCATATATACACTAAATATAGTACGGTCATATATGCACTAAATAGAGTGGGTCATATATACACTAAATACAGTACGATCATATATACACTAAATACAGTGGTCATATATACACTAAATACAGTACGGTCATATATACAATAAATACAGTGCAGTCATATGTACACTAAATACAGTACGGTCATATATACTCTAAATACAGTGCGGTCATATATACACTAAATATAGTACGGTCATATATACACTAAATACAGTACGGTCCTATATACACTAAATATAGTACGGTCATATATACACTAAATACAGTACGATCATATATACACTAAATACAGTACGGTCATATATACACTAAATACAGTACGGTCATATATACACTAAATAAAATGCGGTCATATATACACTAAATACAGTACGGTCATATATACACTAAATATAGTACGGTCATATATGCACTAAATAGAGTGGGTCATATATACACTAAATACAGTACGGCATATATACACTAAATACAGTACCGGTCATATATACACTAAATACAATGCGGTCATATATACACTAAATACAGTACGGTCATATATACACTAAATATAGTACGGTCATATATGCACTAAATAGAGTGGGTCATATATACACTAAATACAGTGCGCTCATATATACACTAAATACAGTGCGGTCATATATACATTAAATACAGTACGGTCATATATACACTAAATACAGTACGGTCATATATACACTAAATACAGTACGGTCATATATACACTAAATACAGTACGGTCATATATATACACTAAATACAGTACGGTCATATATATATATTTTAAAGATAAACAACCATTGTTAATCTAGATTCTAACACGACCCAGCTAATAACATACATACGTGTAGAGTAAAAGCTATCTCGGGTTATTCTGCGATATACCTACCTTGAACTATGCTGCGCGCGCACCGTGTTTTGGCTATTCCATTTATACAATGCGTGTAAAGTTTTATGAATGAAAGTCACGTGATGTTTGTAAAAAATACCGTGGGAATTCACGGAAGTGAGCTATTTTTAGAATCAGATAATCTCTTGTCCGTCTTATTTTTCTGTTAAGTAACGTTTCAGTTACTATTCTGTACAGTTTTATTTGACAAAATAAATAAAATTATTGATCAGTTACAACTTTTGTTCATGTATGCACTAGATTGATATTTTCCATAAACAATAACGTCATCACCCCTTACGCGGGAGGAACATTCGACTGCCAAATGCAGTGACGTTTGAAGAAAATACTCCTTTACAATTATTAGAAGTAAGTCATGTTAGAATCGAAATAATAAGTATCAACCGTGGTATATCGCAGAATAACCCGAGTTTGAAGTTCTTATGCGTAGAAATATATCTCGAAGGCCGAGAGTATAAAGAACTGCCATAAGATTAACGAAATATAAGAAATATTTACTGAGTAAACTGTTAAAAAATCGAAGTACAATATAATCATTGTTATTTTTTTTATCAATAATTAATAATGTTCTTCAATAAATAACGTTGTTATTGGTGAGCGTAAGTTATGTCTGAATGTTATTTACATAACCAACAAGAAACATGTTAGATTCTGACTTGGTAATTGATGACGTCATTTCTGTTTTCGTTGGTCATGTTATTAATATAATGACTTGTAAGTTTCACGCACTTCGATACTACACAGGGACATTTTCCACGGACTATAGCTATTTTCCATGATGGTATATTAATCATATTACATATAAATTTCCATGGTAACTTTGTTGTTTTGATGTTACTACATTTGTATATGTATATATATATTACTAAACTGTCCATTAAAAGTTTAAACTTTATTTATTTTACAACGACTGCGAAGCAAGTTCTAACAACTTATATTAATCACTCTCGTTGGCGCGGATGAAAGCGTAAATATGGTCATACGTGTGGGAGGAAACCGGAGTACCCGGAGAAAAACCCACCTGTCCGATCTGGCGACCACCGTACCATCTCACATACCTCCCGGTCCGAGGATCGAACCCTGGTTGCATTGGTGAGAAGTCCATGGAATCGAATAAACTTTACATGGAATATCATGCAGTTGTACACAGCATCCGATGTGGTTCTGTCATTCTTAGACTTCCGTGATCCAATACTGTGGTACAATCTATGGAGCAACAGTAATCCGCGCGAAAATAAAACGTCTTGGTAAATCGACTCGCAGGATGTAGTTATGAAATTTAAGTAAAAGTTAATTACAAGTAAGAAAGGTCTGCTAACTTGGCTATGTTCCTGCTCACGTTTACCAAGCAGTTGTTGTCCACATACCTGTAAGAAATACATTTTTAATTAGGAAATAATAGTTGTCTTTCTGTTCTGTCTATCGGCGAATAAACAACAGTCTTGAGTTCTGGTGCGTGGGAAGTAACTAAGTAAGTCAATTCCTATACAGCAGAACGGCAAACAGTGGTTCATTCGCCGACACAACAGCAAGACAAATCTTATTTCCATTCTAACATTACCCAGTATAATGCTATACACATATAAATATGTGTGTTATTATGTCTCCTTTTCTGTTAATTGGCCGATGGCTTTACAAAATCCCTCCCCGTAAAATAACAACCGTGGGTGTGATGTATTGTAGCAACGGTAGATTTGTTCTTTGTTTATATGAACAAAATATCTAGTCATGTTAAGATAAAGTATAAACTTTATTTATTATTTATTATATTACAGCGAAAGAAGCTGTTGGCAACATATATAATGAATCACTCTCATGGGAGAGGATCGAATCTAATGCTGTGTAACTTGTGGTCCAACCCATGTATGTATGTAATACCTGTATTATTGCGAGTGTGCTTATGTATACATATACAATATAAAAACTTGTGCTCATTCGAATGGCGGAGGACACTGGAGTACCCGGAGAAAGCCACCTGTTTAATCTGGCGACAACCATACCATCACATACTTTCCGGTCCAAGGTTCGAACCTGTGTTGCTAATCTGACGGCACAATTTGAATACGGTAACATGGTTCGCTCTCATGGATTGAGTGCATACGGTTTAATTAAATGGGTTTTTATTTCAATCACAAAAGTGAATCATGGACTACGTAACAGTACACTTACTTGGCATAACTGTTACCCATGTCGAGGCGATGTACACATAGCATGTTTCAGCCATATCGTTTATAATGGGGGAAGGTACCACTTAAGTGAAAGTGCTTACATGGGCGCCAATTCTAACCATATAATGCGCATGCGCAGAGCGCAAGCACCAGCCTTGTCGGTTCAAGGCCAAGGTTACATATGGAACCTGGTTCTGTGCCAGCTGGTTCTATTCTACTTGCACACAACACGTTTATATGGTTCCAGGCTATTAGTTTTTCTTCCATGTTATATCTTAGAAGCTGTTGACAAAGAGATTTGGATACGAAGACGGGGGATATGGCTATCTCTCTAACTGTCCTCTTGTTTATTAAATGTAAGAGATAGGATATGTATTCTTAGTATGGGTAATCACGCGCGTCTAGTGTGCACAATTACTACCTCCGGTGATAAATTATGAATTGACATCCGGTATTGACGGACTGGTCGTAAAATAATGATATGTTTAATAGTTCGTGTCTTCAATTGTAATGGATACAATCTTTATTACATTCATTCTCCTCCAAAATGATTTTCCCAATTTCTGAAATGGATGATCTAACATTCTGTTGTATTTGTTACACACTTGTATTCTAATGAATTTGTTTTGTCTAGGTTTTTGACAGCAAACAGAAACTAACTTGAAAATTATACCGGAACTATTCTTTATTGCGGACGTTCACGCTAACATAAGTGGTTGGGCATAGTAGTAGTGCAATGAGGCTCCCGATAGTAGGTACAAAAGTAGATCAAACCGCGAAGGAATACGTAACTCGAGCAGTAACAGAGAACATGCCATCTTTCACTGTTTCAGAATGAGAGAAAACTCGTATCGTTCATTGGAAAGCATAAACGAAATCCAAACCATTTAAACTTTTAATGTGCCAGAATATGTCTCATTTTCATTAGTTTAGTCCTTTTTCGTTTGGCTCTCTCCCTAGGTCTGTTTCTCCCTAATAAATCATAATGGCACATACATCAATATGCGTATACCAAACATCATTAGGATGGTTGATTCAAATTGCTGCCAACAACTAACGGAGCACTCGCATACAGGGTCATCTTTCTGAACAACAATATGACATGACGCAGAATGGTCAGGACTATGACTTGAGGCAGAATGGTCAGGAGGAATATGAATTGACGCAGAATGGTCAGGAACATGGTTTGACGCAGAATGGTCAGGAACATGACTTGAAGCAGAATGGTCAGGAACATGACATGAAGCAGAATGGTCAGGAACATGACATGAAGCAGAATGGTCAGGAATATGACTTGAAGCAGAATGGTCAGGAATATGACATGAAGCAGAATGGTCAGGAACATGACATGAAGCAGAATGGTCAGGAACATGACATGAAGCAGAATGGTCAGGAACATGACTTGAAGCAGAATGGTCAGGAACATGACATGAAGCAGAATGGTCAGGAATATGACTTGAAGCAGAATGGTCAGGAATATGACTTGAACCAGAGTGGTCAGGACTATGACTTGAAGCAGAATGGTCAGGAATATGACTTGAAGCAGAATGGTCAGGAATATGACTTGAAGCAGAATGGTCAGGAACATGACTTGAAGCAGAACAATCAGGAGGAATATGAATTGACGCAGAATGGTCAGGAACATGGCTTGACGCAGAATGGTCAGGAACATGGCTTGACGCAGAATGGTCAGGAACATGACTTGAAGCAGAAAAATAGAAGGAATATGAATTGACGCAGAATGGTCAAGAATATGACATGACGCAGAATGGGCATACGTACAGCATTCCCAGCGATTTAAACTTGCTTATATCGTCCGATATTTCACTGATACGGTTGTTGCTTAGAGTTCTGAAAACAATAAGCAGTATGATGATTGTATTGATTAATACGCACAACGTAATATCCTCTAGTGTCCTCATATCGTGTTCGTTACACCGGAAGTATTTACAATATTGCATGCGATCGGTGTTTTCTGACATCATCAACCAAGAAGCGAACCTGTCAACGGTAATTGTCCATAATTGGCAAGAAAATGCTCCGGATAATCCTTGTAGTCGTAGGAAATCGATTATTTTCCTTGAATTGGTATAAAACATGCTATCTTTCATAATGCAATATTGCATAACCATTTGTCCATTGGATTTACTACAAACTATTGACCTTTTCCAGGTTGGTCTGTGTCGTCTGATTTGTTTCCCTACCTGTCATTTAATGTCAACATAGACTGGGTTACAATTTTAGTTCGTGTAAGGGGAGATATTTTTGGAGACTTCTCTTATATTGTTTTGAGATCCATATAGTTGTTTACTGTCATAGTCAACACAACGATGTGTCCTGTAGTGCACTTAACGGAATAGTTTTTATTATTTTTAGGTTTATGGCAGTCAACCACATACAAAGCGAAAGTACAGGCAATATTCACCAGCATCCCTTACTTCTGCCTACCAGAGTGCCTTGGAGATGGAGCTATCTATTAGGTTCTGTACTTGTTGGTGAAGGAGCTCTCTGTTAGGTTCTGTACTTGTTGGTGAAGGAGCTCTCTGTTAGGTTCTGTACTTGTTGGTGAAGGAGCTCTCTGTTAGGTTCTGTACCTGTTGGTGAAGGAGCTCTCTGTTAGGTTCTGTACTTGTTGGTGAAGGAGCTCTCTGTTAGGTTCTGTACTTGTTGGTGAAGGAGCTCTCAGTTAGGTTCTGTACTTGTTGGTGAAGGAGCTCTCTGTTAGGTTCTGTACTTGTTGGTGAAGGAGCTCTCTGTTAGGTTCTGTACTTGTTAGTGAAGGAGCTCTCTGTTAGGTTCTGTACTTGATGTACTTCAGGAGCCATGATGGGAACAGAGTTGATGGTAGATGCTTCACCTGGCGCAGAGGGTACTGTTACCACTTCTTGATGGTCCAATGGGAGAGTATTCCAGAATCACCTGGAGACCCATTTAGTCAGACATGCCTGGAAAGCGTCCACTTCTCCTTTTGTATGATGGTCATCGGTCACATCTTTCACCATATATCATTGACTGGGCCATAAACCATGACATTATTTTGTATGTTTTGCCACCACATACATTCCCATATTTCACAGCCTATGGATGTTGGGTGCTTTGGTCCTTTTGCCAAAATATACAGCACTGAATGTAAAAAGTTTCAGCGGAATACAGGTAGGGTGGTGGATAGGTACAGTGTGTGCTATATATCATGCAAATCATATGCATTTCTGTCACTAATTTGCAGTCCGCATTTTGCCATTCCAGCCAGAGGTGGTGGACACTGATTTATTGAAAAGAACCAGTTGAGGTCTGAAATGCAGGCAGACACGTCAGGTGAACAAGACATGCAAGTAGATGACCATGAGTCAGTCCCATTTGCCTCAGATGCTGATGATGAAGTTACTTTATTCACATCATCCATTTAGAAACTATTTAGTTTTAAGATTCGTTGTGTTGAATGTAGATCATTTCTTATCATAACTTCACGTAGCGTAGTACAGGGATTGCAACCACGACACTATATTTGTATGACCAAATTAGTCATACTATTTACATGTTGTATTCTCACACACAATCAAACAAACACATTTTTGAAGACACGGCGATGTTCCCCACATTCGTGCATGTGCATTGGAGTACATGTTGCAATGTTATACTGGTAGGCCTACATGATGGACGTAATGGTTTTAATAGCAATGCAAAGTATTGCGAACTCCACTGACCCACTGACTCCGAAGTCAAAAGGGACTATGCCCTATTTGCCATGCGCAATATTCCGTATACAGATTTGACTTACTATTTGACAAGTTAATGAACAAGAAGGGACTTTGAAATTGATCTCTCTACGACCGTGACATTGACATTGAATCCGACATCAAAATATTCCCTCTATCCACCAAATAATCGCATACTATCCGATATCAAACGGTGTTCCCTCTATCCACCAAATAATCGCATACTATCCGATATCAAACGGTGTTCCCTCTACCTACCAAATAATCGCATACTATCCGATATCAAACGGTGTTCCCTCTACCCACCAAATAATCGCATACTATCCAATATCAAACGGTGTTCCCTCTATCCACCAAATAATCGCATACTATCCGATATCAAACGGTGTTCCCTCTACCTACCAAATAATCGCATACTATCCGATATCAAACGGTGTTCCCTCTATCCACCAAATAATCGCATACTATCCGATATCAAACGTTCTTCCCTCTACACCAAATAATCGCACTATCCGATATCAAACGGTGTTCCCTCTATCCACCAAATAATCGCATACTATCCGATATCAAACGTTGTTCCCTCTATCCACCAAATAATCGCATACTATCCGATATCAAATGTTGCCTCCTACCAACAAATAATCGCATACTTTCGATATCAAACGGTGTTCCCTCTATCCACCAAATACGCTACTATCCGATATCAAACGGTGTTCCCTCTACCCACCAAATATCGCATATTATCCGATATCAAACGGTGTTCCCTCTACCCACCAAATAATCGCATATTATCCGATATCAAACGGTGTTCCCCCTAACAATAATCGCATATTATCGATATCAAACGGTGTCCCTCTACCACCAAATAATCGCATACTATCGATATCAAACGGTGTTCCCTCTACCCACCAAATATCGCATAACTATCCGATATCAAACGGTGTTCCCTCTACCCACCAAATAATCGCATACTATCCGATATCAAACGGTGTTCCCTCTACCCACCAAAATAACCACATACTATCCGATATCAAACGGTGTTCCCTCTACCCACCAAATAATCGCATACTATCCGATATCAAACGGTGTTCCCTCTACCAACCAAATAATCGCATACTATCCGATATCAAACGGTGTTCCCTCTATCCACCAAATAATCGCATACTATCCAATATCAAACGTTGTTCCCTCTATCCACCAAATAATCGCATACTATCCGATATAAAACGGTGTTCCCTCTACCCACCAAATAATCCCATGTTCACTGATCTGAAACGGTTTTCAATGACGTGTTAGAGCCCTAGATCTTTGACCCAAAGGTCAACATAGATCACTTACTGATTATGACACATATATATGACAGACCGACGGAAGATGAATCGCCTAGTATTCTTCTACAAGGTGGTCGAGGGGCTGGTGCCAGCCTTCCCGTGCCAAGATTTTCTTACATCAGAAAGACCTAAACGCAGAATCAAGCCAAAACAATATAAAGACTGTGTCGTAAAAAATGTGTTAGAAAACTATGTGAACAATAATTCAAAGTGTTTCGTTATAGAGCAGGGTAGAACAGACAAATATACAAACTCTTACTTCCCCAAAACTATAAAAGACTGGAACAAACTTGAAGATAGTTTTGTGTGCGCCAAATCAACTGAGAGCTTTAGGTCAGCTCTTTCAGCCACATTATTATAGACTCTCTCTCTCCGACGTGTACATGCCGAAAGGATTCTATGTCGTATCCATTCAGATTCAGATATATGAGGTTGACGGCTACACCAACGCACTTAGGCCACAGGGATTCGGCACGTTTTGGGGGTACTAGTATATATATTTAAGTACAGGGATTCTACTCTGTGGGCTGTCAGATTTCGCATCGATCAGTAAAATGGCCCTATCTGAGACAATTTTGTACAAAGCTGTCCAAATATAACGCCTATCCCGAGTCTTTATATTGTTCTTCAAATAAAACACAACTTTAAGCTGCATGCATGTATACTTTGCAAACAATTGCCACAAACATTGGCCATAGCAGGTCACATTTCCGTACTAGGACACGGGTTCTGTCAGCAACAAAAAAAAATCTTCGTCGGGAGAGTTTTAACTGTGAATAACATTATCAATAAAATGTGTTTCCACTAACCTGTAGGTTTATTCGGCAAAAATGTACGTCAAAAAGAGATTTCGTAGCATTTTCAATTTGTTTTGAAAAATTCTAAAGCGGCGCAATTCGCATTGAAACGAGCGTTGAAACGAGCGTTCTGATTGGATTATTAGAATGTAAACAAGATGTTTTTTTATATATGAAGAATAATCATAATCCAATCAGAACGCTCGTTTCAACGCTCGTTTCAATGCGAATTGCGCCGCTTTAGAATTTTTCAAAACAAATTGAAAATGCTATGAAATCTCTTTTTGACGTACATTTTTGCCGAATAAACCTACACGTTAGTGGAAACACATTTTATTGATAATGTTATTCACAGTTAAAACTCTCCCGACGAAGATTTGTTTTTGTTGCTGACAGAACCCGTGTCCTAGTACGGAAATGTGACCTGCTATGGCCAATGTTTGTGGCAATTGTTTGCAAAGTATACATGCATGCAGCTTAAAGTTGTGTTTTATCTGAAGAACAATATAAAGACTCGGGATAGGCGTTATATTTGGGCAGCTTTGTACAAAATTGTCTCAGATAGGGCCATTTTACTGATCGATGCGAAATCTGACAGCCCACAGAGTAGAATCCCTGTACTTAAATATATATATATACTAGTACCCCCAAACGTGCCGAATCCCTGTGACTTAGGCTACATCATATCAGACGATAAGGATATTTTAAATTCTGGTCTATCGTGACCTTGGCATTCGTATTGACTCGGTAATCAATTGAATGTTAGCGGTGACAGTAATTGTGAAACATGTTATAAAAGAAATTCCATTCATAGACGAATTGTTGCCTGCTACAAATATTTGAATTATTTATAGCCTTTATTTTACCCAGCATGCCGCGAGTTCAAATAGTAGCACGTACATGTAAATATGATTGGTGAGTGGATGATTATGTCTGATGAAGAAGCAGTTGTAAAACATGGCTGGGGTAGCTTGTAAATGTATTTAAATCTTAATTATAATTTAATAATTAAATAATATATTTCTAACGGTACTTACATTTCTTTTATAACAGATATAAATTCAGAGAAGGATTCATACGGAATTTCCATCAGCTTGTTGTTGTCCATGTTTCTGGGAAAAAAACCAGAAATAAAAAGTTGTTAGTTTTATAATTTGACGTAATTAAGGCCAAGGTAAATTAATAGTGTCACAGTTTGTAATAATAGGTCTTATTTGTGTGATTTACGTTTATTTATCGTCGCTACCGGTTGCCCATATGAGCGCCGCCTCCTGAAGAGATTAGTCATTTTAGATTTTGGAGGACAGTGCATGATACAGACAGAGACCCATTCCAGAGTATCTTCTGGTTCATTTACGTGCACGGTGTAAAGCACCGACACGAGACCTCGGTTTAACGTCCCATCTGAAAGACTGTTAATTTTATTAGGGTCAGACGGGGGATCGAACCTGCGATCCCTGGATTACCAGTCCAACGTGTTACCACTGAACTACAAGTTCGTCTTAACATAGTTCTTAGGTGTCGTATGTCAAACAAATGCGTTAACATCGCGCATGGGTCAAACATCGGTTACGTTTTTATGTTGTTTATATTGTTTTTATATTATCCTAAAACGTATATTTGTATGTTTTAGGCCAACTGTAGGAAATAAAGTATATATGAACCTACGCCAGGATTGTGGTATAGTAACCCATGTGTTAATAGTATAGTCTCATATATGCAAACTATATCATCAATCATCCTGGAAAACTACATAGCCATTAGTTTATACAAATTTATTTTAGCTCGATTGCGAAACAAGTTCTTTCAACTTATATTAATCACTCTCGAGACCTCATTCTTGATGGAATCCATCGCCATGAAGGAGAGAGAAGAGGCAATGTGGAATTTAAATGCCTTGCTTAAGGGCACAATCGTAACAGCTCCAGCGGGGCTCGAACTCCGGACCTTTCGCTCCTGAAGCGAACGCGCATCCACTGCGCTATCACGACGTCCACATAGCCATTCAATTTGAAAGAAATAGTAGAACATTTCATGTACTGCCTTATCAAAATCATATTTATTTTTGAAAACTTTAAAAACAGCTTACTCTCCAGATGGGAAAATAACTTTCAACACAACAATAGCCTCCTATATGTGTGTGTGCTTTACGTTTATTTATCGTCGCTACCGGTTGCCCATATGAATGAAGCCTCCTGAAGAGATTAGTCATTTTAGAGTTTCGGAGGATAGTGTAATGATACAGACAGAGACCCATTCCAGAGTCTCCTCTGGTTCTTTTACGTGCACAGTGTACAGCACCGACACGAGACCTCGGTTTAAAATCCCATCTGAAAGACTGAAAGACTACAGATCCGTCTGTTGCCTCGTATTTATGATTAGTTTTTATATATGATATATATGCATATATATGTTTCCTTTAATTTGTAACTCAAATAAAAGGAAACATAATAAAGAGGTGTATTGTATAAAAGAATTAAAAGAAATTAATGAAACTAAATATATCCCAGTTAAATATATCCCAGTTAAATATATAACCAGTTAAATATATAACCAGTTAAATATATCCCAGTTAAATATACCCCAGTTAAATATATCCCAGTTAAATATATCCCAGTTAAATATATCCCAGTTAAATATACCCCAGTTAAATATATCCCAGTTAAATATATCCCAGTTAAATATATAACCAGTTAAATATATCCCAGTTAAATATATAACCAGTTAAATATATCCCAGTTAAATATATCCCAGTTAAATATGTCCCAGTTAAATATAACCCAGTTAAATATACCCCAGTTAAATATATCCCAGTTAAATATGTCCCAGTTAAATATATCCCAGTTAAATATGTCCCAGTTAAATATATCCCAGTTAAATATATCCCAGTTAAATATATCCCAGTTAAATATACCCCAGTTAAATATATAACCAGTTAAATATATCCCAGTTAAATATATAACCAGTTAAATATATCCAAGTTAAATATATCCCAGTTAAATATATCCCAGTTAAATATATCCCAGTTAAATATATCCCTGTCAAATATATCCCAGTTAAATATATCCCAGTTAAATATATCCCAGTTAAATATATAACCAGTTAAATATATCCCAGTTAAATATATAACCAGTTAAATATATCCCAGTTAAATATATAACCAGTTAATTATATCCCAGTTAAATATATCCCAGTTAAATATATAACCAGTTAAATATATCCCAGTTAAATATATAACCAGTTAAATATATCCCAGTTAAATATGTTTTGTTATCCCAGTTAAATATATAACCAGTTAAATATATCCCAGTTAAATATATAACCAGTTAAATATATCCCAGTTAAATATATAACCAGTTAAATATATCCCAGTTTTATAATATATTCCCAGTTAAATATTATCCAAGTTATATATTACCAGTTAAATATATAACCAGTTAAATATAGTTATACCAGTTATATATATCCAGTTTAATATATATCCAGTTAAATATATAACCAGTTAAATATATCCCAGTTAAATATATACCAGTTATATATACCAGTTAAATATATACCAGTTAAATATATAACCAGTTAAATATATACCAGTTAAATATATCCCAGTTAAATATATAACCAGTTAAATATATCCCAGTTAAATATATACCAGTTAAATATACCCCAGTTAAATTTAGAGCAGTTATGTATATGTAGGTTCGTCCGAGATAAAATGTAACGCAGTATATAATATACTTAGGTTGTGTTAGTTCTAACGTGATTTAGGTTATACATTGATATTCATACATACTATACGATTTCATACTTCACACATACTCATTAACACCATTGTCAATATAATATAGGATTAATATAGAGAGGAATTAATATAGTTTTCTGAAAACTTGTTTTCCAATCCAAACCATTCACAATTTATGTAATTTGTGACATTGTTTGTGTTATACATTTAATTTATTGGAATAAATACTGTTTAAACCAATATAATATACTCTTAGTTTAAACGTTATTTATTTTACAACGATTGCGAAACAAGCTTTATCAACTTATATTAATCACTCTCGTTGGTGCGGATGAAAGCGTAAATGTGGTAATTCGTGGGAGGAAACCGGAGTACCCGGAGAAAACCCACCTGTCCGATATGGTGACCACCGTACCATCTCACATACTTCCCGGTCCGAGGATCGAACACGGGTTGCATTGGTGAGAAGCGAGCGCGCTAACCACTGCGCTAATCGGACAACTAATACACTTAAGAAATGACTTAGAAAATCAGTTATCAACCTCGATCAACCAACCTCGATCAACCTCGAACAACTCGATTAGATCGTGGTTGAACTAATTAGCAGCTGTTTCTGGGAATGGAAAACACACATATAATTAATAAAGAAATGGCTATTTGCTTTATTTATCTCACATTTTGCTTAACCTAAGAACAGCCACAAACGCGTCATCAGCAATATACTTCAGTCGATTGTCGAACAAGAAACTGAAAATAAATAAAAAATATTAAATAACTTCAGGTAAGTATTTCATTCTTTGAGCTAAGGACATAGATACAGCCTTGGTGTTGTTTGTTTTTGTGGTATGTGTGTGTGTTTTACGTTTATTATCGTCGCTACCGGTTGCCCATATGAGCGATGTCTCCTGGAGAGATTAGTCATTTTAGATGTTTGAAGGATAGTGCAATGATACAGACAGAGACCCATTGCAGATTCTCTTCTGGTTCTTGTACGTGCACGGTGTAAAGCACCGACACCAGACCTCGGTTTAAAGTCACATCTGAAAGACTGTTAACTGTATTAGGGTCAGAGGGGGATCGAACCTGCAATCCCTGGATTACCAGTCTAGCGTGTTACCACTGGACTACAGATCCGTCCTGTGGTATAGCGTCGCACCAACCAATATTTAATATTCCACTAGATTACTGCAATAAACCCCATTATTTTGATGATATGCCAACGAAAAGTTAAACGCAACTTCCGGTTATAAAGTAGGGCATAGGTCAACTATTCTGGCCTCGATTTGAATTCTAGCATTGCAGACGAACATTTCTAAAAATACATTCTACCTGTTCCAGCGCGGGGATTGAAACTGAACTGTGGTAAGTATTACAATGCTTTACGGAACTATTTATATCAGGAGTAAACATCTAATCATACCTCCGTAGAATAAAGCTACCACAGTAACAAAAACGATTATGTTTGCCAGTGGCGTCCGTGGTCCAGTGGTAGAGCGTCGGATTTGGAATCAAACGGTCCCGGGTTCGATACTCGGTCAGGCCACGTATGTAGTGTCATTGAGCAAGGCACCTCACACACATTGCTTAGTACTGTTTAACCACTTAGGTCGGCTAAGCCTGCCCAGGAAAAAACATGTCTAGGTCCCCGCAAGGGGTTTGACATTAATGGAACATAAATATTGAGCCTTATTACACCTCAAAGATTAGCAGTAGCATCCGTACGCTGTAGTAAATAGTCCCTGATATTCAAATAACTCGCCGCAAAGATAGCAGTAGCATCCGTACGCTGTAGTAAATAGTCCCTGATATTCAAATAACTCGCCGCAAAGATAGCAGTAGCATCCGTACGCTGTAGTAAATAGTCCCTGATATTCAAATAACTCGCCGCAAAGATAGCAGTAGCATCCGTACGCTGTAGTAAATAGTCCCCTGATATTCAAATAACTCGCCGCAAAGATAGCAGTAGCATCCGTACGCTGTAGTAAATAGTCCCTGATATTCAAATAACTCGCCGCAAAGATAGCAGTAGCATCCGTACGCTGTAGTAAATAGTCCCTGATATTCAAATAACTCGCCGCAAATAAACGACACGATATTATTAAACACTATCTGCAGCATAGTTGACATTTTATTGATTTAAACAGTTGTTTTTCAACAAATAAAGCATTTTAATAAAGAAAATTAATTGCAAATAAATTAAATAATAATAATAAAAAAAAAATTAAAAAAATTAAATAAAAGAGAACAAAAACAAATAAAGCATGAACACAAACTATATAATTATGTATTTATACTATATATATGCATTTGGCCATTTGCAAATTATATTTATGTGAAATATAGGCAAAGTCAATTAAAAAAAATAGACAATACATAGTTATATATGTAATCAATATGTAATCATACAAAATCAACATATTTACATACATAGTTTATATGATTAGACAAGATAGACTGATGGTGGAACAGCGTTGTAGCGTTGCACAGTATTCAGAATGTGCACATGGAGTGATTTGGAGAAAATAGCAATTAAGAACAGTTATAAATGCGTATGTTTTCTATATGTTTGTGCTAGCTTACATACTATTTATGTTATATTATGTGTGTTCTCATGTGATTGGAAAGTTGAATGGAATTTAATTAATGAATCTATGTATATGTCATGTAATATTAATCTACAAAGCCGCTCTGAATTAAATAAATGGATGCGTTCTGATTTACAAATAAGACCACATGTTAAATTTATAATATTTAACATTTAACATTGAATATGGTTACGAAGGGTTTACTACTCGGCCATGTTATACAACTTTGCAACAACTTCAATTTTGTATGTTTGGTTTTGTGTTTTGTTGTGTCTTTTGACCTTCTCCTTGTTAGAAATAAAGAACTATTTTGCTTTAATTATAAGACACATATCAGATAAATATTATATGTATTTACACATAGATATAAATATAAATGGCTGTGGGAGCTCATTTGTATAAAATGTATGCTTTATGTTTGCACTGTTCGCTAACTGTATATAATATGTATATATGTCCTCATGGGCTTGACAGCCTATTGGAATTTAATAAAAAAATAAACTAAACTATGATTAGCCATATACTATACATTTTCTTAACTCCATACCTTCTATAAATTAATTTGCTACTTGTGTGTGTTTTTAAAACATATTATATACAATACAACGTCTAAGGTCGCACCAACAGCGTTGTCATAATGCAAATAGTCAGCTAGCCCACGTGTACCAATTCTCGACAGCTACCAATTCTCGACTAATATTCTCCAATATTTAATTGTTAATGGAAACTTACAGTGTTTTTAGATTTGGCAGGTTACAGAATACCGATGAATTGAGCTCCACAATGAAATTGTTGCCGAGGTTACTGAAAATATAAACAGGCAATGATACTAAATAACGTTATATTCACGACAACATGTTGTCCCCTATTAATGCTAAATAACGTTATATTCACGACAACATGTTGTCCCCTATTAACCTATGTTTCATTGTTTCGCGGACATCGTTTTGGTCTCGACATGGTGACGTATGACTCATCTTTAAAATGGATACAGCAATTCACAACTGCGCAGGTTCGATCCCCCGTCTGACCCTAATAAAATTAACAGTCTTTCAGATGGGACGTTAGACCGAGGTCTCGTGTCGGTGCTTTACACCGTGCACGTAATAGAACCAGAAGAGACTCTGGAATGGGTCTCTCTCTGTATCATTGCACTATCCTCCAAAAATCTAAAAAATGACTAATCTCTTCAGGGGGCGTCGCTCATATGGGCAACCGGTAGCGACGATAAATAAACCTAAAACACACACACACACACATGCGGATCGAATGCCAATTCAGCTCTACAACGCTTCTCCGTAACGGTCTACAACGCTTCTCCGTAACAATCTACAACACGTCTCCGTTCCGGTCTAAAACGCTTCTCAGTTCCGGTCTACATCGCTTCTCCGCAACGATCTACATCGCTTCTCCGTAACGATCTACAACACTTCTCCGTAACGATCTACAACACTTCTCCGTAACGGTCTACAACACTTCTCCGTAACGGTCTACATCGCATATCCGTAATGATCTACAACACTTCTCCGTAACGGTCTACAACGCTTCTCCTTAACGGTCTACAACGCTTCTCCGTAACGGTCTACAACACTTCTCCGTAACGATCTACAACACTTCTCCGTAACGGTCTACAACGCTTCTCCGCAACGATCTACATCGCTTCTCCGTAACGATCTACAACACTTCTCCGTAACGGTCTACAACGCTTCTCCGTAACGGTCTACAACGCTTCTCCGTAACGATCTACAACACTTCTCCTTAACGGTCTACAACGCTTCTCCGTAACGATCTACAACACTTCTCCGTAACGATCTACAACGCTTCTCCGTAACGGTCTACAACGCTTCTCCGTAACGGTCTACAACGCCTCTCCGTAACGGTCTACAACACTTCTCCGTAACGGTATACAACGCTTCTCCGTAACGATCTACAACACTTCTCCATAACGGTCTACAACGCATCTTCGTAACGGTCTACAACGCTTTTCCGTAACGGTCTACAACACTTCTCCATAACGGTCTATAACACTTCTCCGTAACGGTCTACAACACTTCTCCATAACGGTCTACAACGCTTCTCCGTAACGGTCTACCTTTCCTGGGAAGACTGCAGAAGTAAGAAACTGCCAACTATTTCATATATAAAGAGACACGGTCCGAGCGATGCTCGAACACGTGACCATCAGTGATGATAGGTTACAGTGGTATACAAGTCAGCGACCGTAACCACATGAACCAGAGGTGGACATGTCTCTCGTCCCGATTGGTTGATAAACTTATAGAGCTGTATTGCACACATTCGAACCTGCATTATGGCCCACGGGATAGTGACCAGTAGAAAACTATCTCTGTATGTGATCTTTTAAAAGGTATTTTTGTATACAGATTACAGCAACACATTCAATTCAGTTTAAATTTAATTAAATTTTAATAACTGTTAGTACATGTAATCAATTGTATATCGACAGTTAATATATATCGTTGTATTATTTTCATTACTAAGAATGACTCTATATACACGTATTGTTGTTAGAACTTGTCCAGCTTCTTATTTAGTAATACTGTGTAACATTTTGCATGTATATAGGCACTACATTATGGATAAACCGAACTACCACTATGTTCATCTTCCATTATCAATGCACCCTGCTCTCCGAATACAGATCGACCGTATGAAACAAATGCAATACAATATCATTTAAAAGAAATAAACAGACCGTCAGACAACACAATACTGTGTATTATTCCAGTTGATGTTGTTCATAAACTGGCTCCACTGAATAATATTGTAAAAGCGTAATACTCACATCGTTTCTATTTCTGTCAGGTTGTAGAAAGCTCGCTCGCTCAATGCTTCAATGTGATTGTGTTCAAGATGTCTGTAAAGCAAGACCAAAGCAACGTTATGTTATATGTTATATTTCGGGTTTTTACGCCTGCATCAGCACCATTTCGGGCTATATCGCCGGCGGGCAGCTTACCTAACAACACCTTTCCTGGGCAGGCTCCAACGGTTAACCAGTACTTTGGTGCACCAACCCCCGTAAGAAACTGCCAACTTTTTCATATAAATGAGACATAGGCCTGAGCGGGGCTCGAACCCGTGACCATCAGTGATGATAGGTTACACCAAAGCAGAGTACATATACATTGTATTAGCAGAGTACATATACATTGTATTAGCAGAGTACATATACATTGTATTGTCAGAGTACATATACATTGTATTAGTAGAGTACATATACATTGTATTAGCAGAGTACATATACATTGTATTAGCAGAGTACATATACATTGTATTAGAAGAGTACATATGCATTGTATTAGCAGAGTACATATACATTGCATTAGCACAGAGTACATATACATTGTATTAGCAGAGTGCATATACATTGTATTAGCAGAGTACATATACCTTGTATTAGCAGAGTGCATATACATTGTATTAGCAGAGTACATATACATTGTATTAGTATAGTACATATACATTGTACATATACATTGTATTAGCAGAGTACATATACATTGTATTAGCAGAGTACATATACATTGTATTAGCAGAGTACATATACATTGTATTAGCAGAGTACATATACATTGTATTAGCAGAGTACATATACATTGCATTAGCACAGAGTACATATACATTGTATTAGCAGAGTGCATATACATTGTATTAGCAGAGTACATATACCTTGTATTAGCAGAGTGCATATACATTGTATTAGCAGAGTACATATACATTGTATTAGTATAGTACATATACATTGTACATATACATTGTATTAGCAGAGTACATATACATTGTATTAACAGAGTACATATACATTGTACATATACATTGTATTAGCAGAGTACATATACGTTGTATTAGCACAGAGTACATATACATTGTATTAGCAGAGTACATATACATTGTATTAGCAGAGTACATATACATTGCATTAGCACAGAGTACATATACATTGTACATATACATTGTATTAGCAGAGTACATATACGTTGCATTAGCACAGAGTACATATACATTGTATTAGCAGAGTACATATACATTGTATTAGTAGAGTACATATACATTGTATTAGCAGAGTGCATATACCTTGTATTAGCAGAGTACATATACATTGTATTAGCAGAGTACATATACATTGTATTAGTATAGTACATATACATTGTACATATACATTGTATTAGCAGAGTACATATACGTTGTACATATACATTGTATTAGGAGAGTACATATACATTGTATTAGCAGAGTACATATACATTGTATTAGCAGAGTACATATACATTGTACATATACATTGTATTAGCAGAGTACATATACATTGTATTAGCAGAGTACATATACATTGTATTAGCAGAGTACATATACATTGTACATATACATTGTATTAGCAGAGTACATATACATTGTATTAGCAGAGTACATATACCTTGTATTAGCAGAGTGCATATACATTGTATTAGCAGAGTACATATACATTGTATTAGTATAGTACATATACATTGTACATATACATTGTATTAGCAGAGTACATATACATTGTACATATACATTGTATTAGCAGAGTACATATACATTGTATTAGCAGAGTACATATACATTGTATTAGCAGAGTACATATACATTTTATTAGCAGAGTACATATACATTGTATTAGTAGAGTACATATACATTGTACATATACATTGTATTAGCAGAGTACATATACATTGTATTAGCAGAGTACATATACATTGTATTAGTAGAGTACATATACATTGTACATATACATTGTATTAGCAGAGTACATATACATTGTATTAGCAGAGTTCATATACATTGTATTAGCAGAATACATATACATTGTATTAGCAGAGTATATATACATTGTATTAGGAGAGTACATATACATTGTATTAGCAGAGTACATATACATTGTATTAGCAGAGTACATATACATTGTATTAGCAGAGTACATATACATTGTATTAGCTGAGTACATATACATTGTACATATACATTGTATTAGTAGAGTACATATACGTTGTATTAGCAGAGTACATATACATTGTACATATACATTGTATTAGTAGAGTACATATACATTGTATTAGCAGAGTACATATACGTTGTATTAGTAGAGTACATATACATTGTATTAGCAGAGTACATATACATTGTATTAGTAGAGTACATATACATTGTATTAGGAGAGTACATATGCATTGTATTAGGAGAGTACATATGCATTGTATTAACATAGTACATTTACATTGTATTAGCAGAGTACATATACATTGTATTAGTAGAGTACATATACATTGTATTAGCAGAGTGCATATACATTGTATTAGCAGAGTACATATACATTGTATTAGCAGAGTGCATATACATTGTATTAGCAGAGTACATATACATTGTATTAGCAGAGTACATATATATTGTATTAGCAGAGTACATATACACCATAACGCAATAATCTCACGGTAACGCAATAATCTCACCGTAACGCAATCATATCAACGTAACGCAATCATATCAACGTAACGTAATCATATCAACGTAACGCAATCATATCACCGTAACGCAATCATATCAACGTAACGCAATCATAAGATCGTAACGCAATCATATCACCGTAACGCAATCATATCAACGTAACACAATCATATCACCATAACACAATCATATCACCATAACGCAATCATATCACCGTAACGCAATCATATCACCATAACACAATCATATCACCGTAAAGCAATCATATCACCGTAACGCAATCATATCAACGTAACGCAATAATATCACCGTAACGCAATCATATCACCGTAGCGCAATCATATCAACGTAACGCAATCATATCACCATAACACAATCACATCAACCTAACGCAATAATATCAACGTAACGCAATCATATCACCGTAACGCAATCATATCACCGTAACGCAATCATAACGCAATCATATCACCGTAACGTAATCATAACGCAATCATATCACCGTAACGCAATCATAACGCAATCATATCACCGTAACGCAATCATATCACCGTAAAGCAATCATATAACCGTAACGCAATCATATCAACGTAACGCAATAATAGCAACGTAACGAAATCATATCACCATAACGCAATCATATCACCGTAACGCAATCATATCACCATAACACAATCATATCACCGTAAAGCAATCATATAACCGTAACGCAATCATATCAACGTAACGCAATAATATCAACGTAACGCAATCATATCACCATAACACAATCATATCACCGTAAAGCAATCATATCACCGTAACGCAATCATATCACCGTAACGCAATCATATCACCGTAACGCAATAATTTGACCCTAGTTTAGTATAGTCTCATTCATATGTATATATGTACACAGATATTGATAAATTAAAAACATCTAGATAAGATCGTGCAAATGACAATTCTATCACATACTTATAAGAGACTGTTATATAAACATGTAACCGAGTGCGCGCGCATGTAATGTAACATGACTACCCATGTAACCGACTGCGCATGTAACCGACTGCGCATTATACATTTAACTGTTGTGATATTACAGTCAGTACCACTGTCCACCATCATGCCACGTAAAAACAATAACATACAACGGTGCACTTTGTTTATGGTCTTCGAAACAAGAACAAGGATCAAGCTTGTTAAACAAGTGATATGCATTCATCAAAGGAAATGACCAGTCTGTCTATGTACATGCAACTACTCGCCTTCAATGTAGTATAAGGTAGCAGGTGTTTGCACAGAAGCTGACAATATTCATTAATGAACAGGAAAATAAAGAGGATAGTAACGCCACGAATGGAAATACAAATTTATGTGATCACTCGAAGAACTAAAATCCGATCTTACACTTATATAACACAAATCGTTTTCTTTTATGATTTCCAATGACTTTGGCTAATATAATAAAATTATTTGTTTTAAATTTTTATTCATTTTAGCTGCCCTGTCTGGAGCCTCATTACACTACGTGACACAACCGCACAACCACGTCTGATAATGTGAACGTACGTAATAATAAACAGTTCCTGTATAATTATTATATCGAGTTAGTTGCTGTTTGCCTGTTAAAATTAAAAACTACAGACCATATACATTCATTAGCATATATTACTTAATAATTAAATGTTCACGATAGTCAGAAACGAGCTCAAATGAAAAAGGTTACATTTAATCACAAGTACGAAACTGTGGCAGAGAAAATGCCATCTTTTACTGTTTCAAAGCTGAGAGATCATTCATTGGAAAACATAAACAAAAGCTATCCTCATGTGATGGAATTACATCATCTGGTTCAAATCCAGCTATATAAGTTTTCTTTCGTTCTAATCCCTTTCAGTCTACTGCTGTTAAATTATATGTAAAATGTTCATTTCTTAAAAGCCAATACTTTAAATGTTTCTATATATAGATTTGAGAAACTGTGTCTTGTCTAGCTTCAGAAATGTTGGTATGTGGGTGTTTAATTTCCTATTCCGACTTCATATGTCTGTGTCAGAAGATTGCGGCTTTATTTCTGGTGCTTGTTAGGTAGGTTAGGTTTTGCATGCTACAATAATGCATTGTACTTTATTGTGCAAGGCCATTGTGATACACTTTTGGCGGGAATTGGGTATGAGCTTGCAATTCAAACGTTAGGCATCACGATAGTGGGACATAGGTGTCACGATGTGTGGGACATATGTGTCACGATGGGTGGGATATATGTGTCACGATTGTTGGGGCATAGGTGTCACGATGGGTGGGATATATGTGTCACGATGGGTGGGATATAGGTGTCACGATGGGTGGGACATAGGTGTCACGATGGGTGGGACATATGTGTCACGATGGGTAGGATATAGGTGTCACGATGGTTGGGGCATAGGTGTCACGATGTGTGGGACATATGTGTCACGATGGGTGGTATATAGGTGTCATGATGGTTGCGACATGTGTCACGATGGGTTAGACATATGTGTCACGATGGGTGGTATATATGTATCAGGATGGTTGGGACATGTGTCACGATAGGTGGGACATAGGTGTCACGATGGGTGGGACATAGGTGTCACGATTGGTGGGACAATGTTGTGAATGTAGACATGCATCAATGTAATATATACTTACATTGTTTTAATCTTTGAAAATTTGGTGAATGATTTCTCAGCAATGACAGGAATGACGTTTGCCTGAATGTTTCTGCAAAAGAAGAAAATTGATGTCAAACACTAGCACTATGACATTCTCTGTATAAAATATTGTTTATATGAACCTACAGAGTGAAATAGTTAATTACAATATGATCTACGTTAATTAAACACAACCGCAGAAAGAGCACCTGCGTGCGTGCGTGTGTTTATATGGTTTGGGTGCTAAAATCGCGCAAACAGTTTAGGTCATATGAACTAAGGCATTGATCAAAAGGGATCGATCATCAACAAATATGTTTAGATATAATACAAATGTAATATATACACTCTTAGTGTGTATCGCCGCGTATTGAACACATGCTGGGTACATTTAGGGTGGGCACATACCGGCTGCACCCCCCTCTCCACCATCCGCTAGTGCTTTACTAGCATAATCAGTTACATAAACACCAGTGTTTTGTTCACATTTAGGACTAATCTCTTAAAGAGGCGTCGCCCATATGGGAAACCAGTAGCGACGATAAATAAACGTGTAACCGTGTGGATTTCAACACTTTGTGTGAATTGGGGTAAATTGTATTATAATGACACTAGAGTTGTGTCCCTTGTTTTCATGAGATTTTTGAGTGAACACAATAATTTATAGTTGGAAATGACGGATACGATGTATTGGTAGTTTTTAATAAAAGATCAGGATGTACTTGTAACGGCAGAATAACATCACAGTAAGATGGTGTAGTGTGTGTGGCCAGTGGATGGACTCATCTCCACAAGATGGGTTCGGGTCTGTGACAGTTTGTAAAGTACAGTAAACAATATAAACAGTCATCTTTGGTTGGTCGAGTTATTTAGCCCTACAGTCCAGGACATGAAACGAACCTCGACACCCCTAGACCCAATACAGGCATTAAGCCGAAATGGCAAGATGGTACAAACGCAAAGCACACACAAATACATTTGAAAAGACGCTTTACAAGGCGACAGTTGCCAATACACCAAGGTATGCGTTCAAACCGGACCTCGTTCAAACCGGACCTCGTTCAAACCGGACCAGTCAGCTCGGACCTCTTCACTGTTCAAACAGGACCTTATTACTTATTGTGTATAAATCAGGTATAAATCAGGTAGTGGTTTCGTCGACATTAATTCAAATAGTAGTTTTATCAGTTCCGCGCTCCCAACCAATACACTACCATATAGAGACGAAACACTGTTAAAACACAATGTAATGGTGCCTATTTAAGAAATAATAAGTATCAACGGTGGTATATCCCAGAATAACCCTCGTTTGAAGTTCTTATGCGTAGAAATATATCACGAAGGCCGAATATACCATGGTTGATACTTATTATTTCGATTCTAACACGACTTACTTCTAATAATTTAGACGAGAATCAAAGGAGTATTTTCTTCAAACGCCGTGCATTTGGCTTTCGAAATTTCCTCCCGCGTAATGACGTTATTTTTTATGGAAAATATCAATCTAGTGCATAAATGACCAACAGTTGTAACTGATCAATAATTTTATTTATTTTGTCAAATAAAACTGTACAGAATAGTAACTGAAACGTTACTTAACAGAAAAACAAGACGGACAAGAGATTATCTGATTCTAAAAATAGCTCACTTCCGCGTATTCCCACGGTTGTATTTACAAACATCAAGTGACTTTCATTCATAAAACTTTACACGCATTGTATAAATGGAATAGCCAACATACGGTGCGCGCGCAGCATATTTCAAGGTAGGTATATCGCAGAATAACCCTAGGTAGATTTTACTCTACAAGTATGTATGTTATTAGCTGGGTCGTGTTAGAATATTAAATAACCAATTATGATATTAGAATGGTGTTTTGTGATGCAATTCTCAAATCAAAACAAGTCAATCCACTCATTAATATATTTTATATTATATTTTATTCTTTATTTCAGTCTCGTCAATGTACAGCATATAACAAACACAAGCATTGCCAGTCAATTTAGAGTTACAAGAGACTATGTATCTATACATCATTCATCTATAACATGTTGCAATACTATACTATATACATGTGCATGTGCTAACTACATGTGTGAGATAAAGCTGAAAAGCATTCGCTAATTGAAATTTAAAATCTTATTAAGATGAAATGGAATGGGAAATACTGAAAGCAAAAAAGCACTACTGCGCAAACTAAAAAATGATTTAAAAGATCAAATACCAATTCCAATCAGATTGGGATTAGCCTCAAATGATTTTCAGGTGTAATAAAATATCGACATAAATTTGTTTATATAAAACACTCAATAGGCATTATTTACAAAGATAAGAGGTACGGCGTTATAAAATACTAAAACAGGTTTTGGCAGCTAATCTAATAATGGGTACATTTGTGATACACATGTACAATTATTAAAATATGGTTTTTCTCCAACAAAGCTTCAAGTTTCAAAAGTATATTAGACATAGTGATTCATCGTCCACACAGCATGTATACCGGCGGAACATTAAACATTAAATGTATGATAGTTTGGAATTACATAACATATATACATACATACATGTGTACATACATGAATGTTAACACATGGAATCATGAGCAACACATTTTCTAAATACAGGATTGGGCTTAATTTGCTGGGTTTGCTATATTTAAGAAATGCTAACAAGTGTGATGGCGTACAAACTGGATAGTCTTTTAATACTTCACAGGGATGCTGTGCAAGGGAAATAATCTTCTGTCCAACAATTATATCAGTGCTGTTAAGACATGTTAACATATTTCCGTTTGTTCTAACAGGAATACGCTAAACATACTATGCCACACATGCAACTGACACTATTAGAGATGTACATGTACATACTCACACTAAATTATAAATTGTATTTAATTTACTTACAACGATTGCGAACAAGCTTTAACAACTGATATTAATCACTCTCGTTGGCGCAGAAATCGTAAATGTAGTCATTCATGTGGGAGGAAATCGGAGTACTTGGAGAATACCCACATGTGCGATCTGGCGACCATCTTACCATTTCGGTTCACACGCGGGGTCTCTCTCGCTCATGACGATGGATTCCATCAGTGCTTGTGAACGATTAAGCTAATGTTGAAAGAACTGGTCTCGCAATCGAGCTAAAATATTTTTTTTTAAATTATACAACAGATTATCGTAACCAGCAGCTGTAGAAAACACGCCAAAACATGTAACAAATGTAGCTTGTGTGGGGAAACCATGTCAACAATGTAACAAATGTAGCTTGTGTGGGGAAACCATGGCAACAATGTAACAAATGTAGCTTGTGTGGGGAAACCATGCCAACAATGTAACAAATGTAGCTTGTGTGGGAAACCATGGCAACAATGTAACAATTAGCTTGTGTGGGGAAACCATGGCACAATGTAACAAATATAGCTTGTGTGGGGAAACCATGGCAACAATGTAACAAATATAGCTTGTGTGGGGAAACCATGGCAACAATGTAACAAATATAGCTTGTGTGGGGAAACCATGGCAACAATGTAACAAATGTAGCTTGTGTGGAGAAACCATGGCAACAATGTAACAAATGTAGCTTGTGTGGGGAAACCATGGCAACAATGTAACAAATGTAGCTTGTGTGTGGAAACCATGTCAACAATGTAACAAATGTAGCTTGTATGGGGAAACCATGTCAACAATGTAACAAATGTAGCTTGTGTGGGGAAACCATGTCAACAATGTAACAAATGTAGCTTGTGTGGGGAAACCATGGCAACAATGTAACAAATGTAGCTTGTATGGGGAAACCATGGCAACAATGTAACAAATGTAGCTTGTGTGGGGAAACCATGCTAACAATGTAACAAATGTAGCTTGTATAGGGAAACCATGTCAACAATGTAACAAATGTAGCTTGTGTGGGGAAACCATGCCAACAATGTACAAATGTAGCTTGTGTGGGGAAACAGCCAAAATGTAACAAATGTAGCTTGTGTGGGGAAACCATGTCAACAATGTAACAAATGTAGCTTGTGTGGGGAAACCATGGCAACAATGTAACAAATGTAGCTTGTGTGGGGAAACCATGCTAACAATGTAACAAATGTAGCTTGTGTAGGGAAACCATGGCAACAATGTAACAAATGTAGCTTGTGTGGGGAAACCATGGCAACAATGTAACAAATATAGCTTGTGTAGGGAAACCATGGCAACAATGTAACAAATATAGCTTGTGTGGGGAAACCAGGGCAACAATGTAACAAATATAGCTTGTGTGGGGAAACCATGGCAACAATATAACAAATGTAGCTTGTGTGGAGAAACCATGGCAACAATGTAACAAATGTAGCTTGTGTGGGGAAACCATGGCAACAATGTAACAAATGTAGCTTGTGTGTGGAAACCATGTCAACAATGTAACAAATGTAGCTTGTATGGGGAAACCATGTCAACAATGTAACAAATGTAGCTTGTGTGGGGAAACCATGTCAACAATGTAACAAATGTAGCTTGTGTGGGGAAACCATGGCAACAATGTAACAAATGTAGCTTGTATGGGGAAACCATGGCAACAATGTAACAAATGTAGCTTGTGTGGGGAAACCATGCTAACAATGTAACAAATGTAGCTTGTATAGGGAAACCATGTCAACAATGTAACAAATGTAGCTTGTGTGGGGAAACCATGCCAACAATGTAACAAATGTAGCTTGTGTGGGGAAACCATGTCAACAATGTAACAAATGTAGCTTGTGTGGGGAAACCATGCCAACAATGTAACAAATGTAGCTTGTGTGGGGAAACCATGCCAACAATGTAACAAATGTAGCTTGTGTGGGGAAACCATGGCAACAATGTAACAAATGTAGCTTGTGTGGGGAAACCATACCAACAATGTAACAAATGTAGCTTGTGTGGGGAAACCATGGCAACAATGTAACAAATGTAGCTTGTGTGGGGAAACCATGGCAACAATGTAACAAATGTAGCTTGTGTGGGGAAACCATGTCAACAATGTAACAAATGTAGCTTGTGTGGGGAAACCATGCTAACAATGTAACAAATGTAGCTTGTGTGGGGAAACCATGATTTCATTTTAGACTGGCCTTGTTCAATTTCTTATTCACACACAACCGTATCTGGACAACATTTATTTAGTTGCTATACCCGGCACCTCACCTGTCACTAAAACGCAAGTTATGGAGATGTAACACTTTATGTGTGTTTGAGTGACTCTTTGTCCATTGCAGTTAAACCTGGTTGAATTAATTCTGATCAATATAATAAAGGGAGTCATGGTTCGGGATCTTGCTTTACGGATCGTTCCTTATTTCTGTAGATCAAGATACTGTTCCGGTTGACTGACAGCAGCAACGCATTCTGTAATGTCAAACAAGCACCAGAAATACATTTATAAACACATGTGGCAACTGATGTACTAATAGCATCCAGTACAACAATAGCAATACATGATATACAAGTTACAACCGTGGTGTACATTATAACAATACATGATATACAAGTTACAACCGTGGTGTACATTATAACAATACATGATATACAAGTTACAACCGTGGTGTACATTATAACAATACATGATATACAAGTTACAACCGTGGTGTACATTATAACAATACATGATATACAAGTTACAACCGTGGTGTACATTATAACAATACATGATATACAAGTTACAACCGTGGTGTACATTATAACAATACATGATATACAAGTTACAACCGTGGTGTACATTATAACCATACATGATATACAAGTTACAACCGTGGTGTACATTATAACACTACATGATATACAAGTTACAACCGTGGTGTACATTATAACAATACATGATATACAAGTTACAACCGTGGTGTACATTATAACACTACATGATATACAAGTTACAACCGTGGTGTACATTATAACAATACATGATATACAAGTTACAACCGTGGTGTACATTATAACAATACATGATATACAAGTTACAACCGTGGTGTACATTATAACAATACATGATATACAAGTTACAACCGTGGTGTACATTATAACAATACATGATATACAAGTTACAACCGTGGTGTACATTATAACAATACATGATATACAAGTTACAACCGTGGTGTACATTATAACAATACATGATATACAAGTTACAACCGTGGTGTACATTATAACAATACATGATATACAAGTTACAACCGTGGTGTACATTATAACAATACATGATATACAAGTTACAACCGTGGTGTACATTATAACAATACATGATATACAAGTTACAACCGTGGTGTACATTATAACAATACATGATATACAAGTTACAACCGTGGTGTACATTATAACAATACATGATATACAAGTTACAACCGTGGTGTACATTATAACAATACATGATATACAAGTTACAACCGTGGTGTACATTATAACAATACATGATATACAAGTTACAACCGTGGTGTACATTATAACAATACATGATATACAAGTTACAACCGTGGTGTACATTATAACAATACATGATATACAAGTTACAACCGTGGTGTACATTATAACAATACATGATATACAAGTTACAACCGTGGTGTACATTATAACAATACATGATATACAAGTTACAACCGTGGTGTACATTATAACAATACATGATATACAAGTTACAACCGTGGTGTACATTATAACAATACATGATATACAAGTTACAACCGTGGTGTACATTATAACAATACATGATATACAAGTTACAACCGTGGTGTACATTATAACAATACATGATATACAAGTTACAACCGTGGTGTACATTATAACAATACATGATATACAAGTTACAACCGTGGTGTACATTATAACAATACATGATATACAAGTTACAACCGTGGTGTACATTATAACAATACATGATATACAAGTTACAACCGTGGTGTACATTATAACAATACATGATATACAAGTTACAACCGTGGTGTACATTATAACAATACATGATATACAAGTTACAACCGTGGTGTACATTATAACAATACATGATATACAAGTTACAACCGTGGTGTACATTATAACAATACATGATATACAAGTTACAACCGTGGTGTACATTATAACAATACATGATATACAAGTTACAACCGTGGTGTACATTATAACACTACATGATATACAAGTTACAACCGTGGTGTACATTATAACAATACATGATATACAAGTTACAACCGTGGTGTACATTATAGCAATACATGATATACAAGTTACAACCGTGGTGTACATTATAGCAATACATGATATACAAGTTACAACCGTGGTGTACATTATAACAATACATGATATACAAGTTACAACCGTGGTGTACATTATAACAATACATGATATACAAGTTACAACCGTGGTGTACATTATAACAATACATGATATACAAGTTACAACCGTGGTGTACATTATAACAATACATGATATACAAGTTACAACCGTGGTGTACATTATAACAATACATGATATACAAGTTACAACCGTGGTGTACATTATAACAATACATGATATACAAGTTACAACCGTGGTGTACATTATAACAATACATGATATACAAGTTACAACCGTGGTGTACATTATAACAATACATGATATACAAGTTACAACCGTGGTGTACATTATAACATACATGATATACAAGTTACAACCGTGGTGTACATTATAATATACATGATATACAAGTTACAACCGTGGTGTACATTATAACAATACATGATATACAAGTTACAACCGTGGTGTACATTATAACAACATGATATACAAGTTACAACCGTGGTGTACATTATAACAATACATGATATACAAGTTACAACCGTGGTGTACATTATAACAATACATGATATACAAGTTACAACCGTGGTGTACATTATAACAATACATGATATACAAGTTACAACCGTGGTGTACATTATAACAATACATGATATACAAGTTACAACCGTGGTGTACATTATAACAATACATGATATACAAGTTACAACCGTGGTGTACATTATAACAATACATGATATACAAGTTACAACCGTGGTGTACATTATAACAATACATGATATACAAGTTACAACCGTGGTGTACATTATAACAATACATGATATACAAGTTACAACCGTGGTGTACATTATAACAATACATGATATACAAGTTACAACCGTGGTGTACATTATAACAATACATGATATACAAGTTACAACCGTGGTGTACATTATAACAATACATGATATACAAGTTACAACCGTGGTGTACATTATAACAATACATGATATACAAGTTACAACCGTGGTGTACATTATAACAATACATGATATACAAGTTACAACCGTGGTGTACATTATAACAATACATGATATACAAGTTACAACCGTGGTGTACATTATAACAATACATGATATACAAGTTACAACCGTGGTGTACATTATAACAATACATGATATACAAGTTACAACCGTGGTGTACATTATAACAACATATTACAAGTTACAACCGTGGTGTACATTATAACAATACATGATATACAAGTTACAACCGTGGTGTACATTATAACAATACATGATATACAAGTTACAACCGTGGTGTACATTATAATAATACATGATATACAAGTTACAACCGTGGTGTACATTATAACACTACATGATATACAAGTTACAATCGTGGTGTACATTATAATAATACATGATATACAAGTTACAACCGTGGTGTACATTATAACAATACATGATATACAAGTTACAACCGTGGTGTACATTATAACAATACATGATATACAAGTTACAACCGTGGTGTACATTATAACAATACATGATATACAAGTTACAACCGTGGTGTACATTATAACAATACATGATATACAAGTTACAACCGTGGTGTACATTATAACAATACATGATATACAAGTTACAACCGTGGTGTACATTATAACACTACATGATATACAAGTTACAACCGTGGTGTACATTATAACAATACATGATATACAAGTTACAACCGTGGTGTACATTATAACAATACATGATATACAAGTTACAACCGTGGTGTACATTATAACAATACATGATATACAAGTTACAACCGTGGTGTACGTTATAGCAATACAAGATATACAAGTTACAACAGTGGTGTACGTTATAACCATACATGATATACAAGTTACAACCGTGGTGTACATTATAACAATACATGATATACAAGTTACAACCGTGGTGTACATTATAACAATACATGATATACAA
>CM026398.1:12946449-12978949 GCA_014843695.1 Archivesica marissinica
TACATGATATACAAGTTACAACCGTGGTGTACATTATAACAATACATGATATACAAGTTACAACCGTGGTGTACATTATAACCATACATGATATACAAGTTACAACCGTGGTGTACATTATAACAATACATGATATACAAGTTACAATCGTGGTGTACATTATAATAATACATGATATACAAGTTACAACCGTGGTGTACATTATAACAATACATGATATACAAGTTACAACCGTGGTGTACATTATAACAATACATGATATACAAGTTACAACCGTGGTGTACATTATAACAATACATGATATACAAGTTACAACCGTGGTGTACATTATAACAATACATGATATACAAGTTACAACCGTGGTGTACATTATAACAATACATGATATACAAGTTACAACCGTGGTGTACATTATAACCATACATGATATACAAGTTACAACCGTGGTGTACATTATAAACTACATGATATACAAGTTACAACCGTGGTGTACATTATAACAATACATGATATACAAGTTACAACCGTGGTGTACATTATAACAATACATGATATACAAGTTACAACCGTGGTGTACATTATAACAATACATGATATACAAGTTACAACCGTGGTGTACATTATAACAATACATGATATACAAGTTACAACCGTGGTGTACATTATAACAATACATGATATACAAGTTACAACCGTGGTGTACATTATAACAATACATGATATACAAGTTACAACCGTGGTGTACATTATAACAATACATGATATACAAGTTACAACCGTGGTGTACATTATAACAATACATGATATACAAGTTACAACCGTGGTGTACATTATAACACTACATGATATACAAGTTACAACCGTGGTGTACATTATAACAATACATGATATACAAGTTACAACCGTGGTGTACATTATAACAATACATGATATACAAGTTACAACCGTGGTGTACATTATAACAATACATGATATACAAGTTACAACCGTGGTGTACATTATAACAATACATGATATACAAGTTACAACCGTGGTGTACATTATAACAATACATGATATACAAGTTACAACCGTGGTGTACATTATAACACTACATGATATACAAGTTACAACCGTGGTGTACATTATAACAATACATGATATACAAGTTACAACCGTGGTGTACATTATAACAATACATGATATACAAGTTACAACCGTGGTGTACATTATAACAATACATGATATACAAGTTACAACCGTGGTGTACATTATAACAATACATGATATACAAGTTACAACCGTGGTGTACATTATAACAATACATATATACAAGTTACAACCGTGGTGTACATTATAACAATACATGATATACAAGTTACAACCGTGGTGTACATTATAACAATACATGATATACAAGTTACAACCGTGGTGTACATTATAACAATACATGATATACAAGTTACAACCGTGGTGTACATTATAACACTACATGATATACAAGTTACAACCGTGGTGTACATTATAACAATACATGATATACAAGTTGCAACCATGGTGTACATTATAACAATACATGATATACAAGTTGCAACCGTGGTGTACATTATAACAATACATGATATACAAGTTACAACCGTGGTGTACATTATAACAATACATGATATACAAGTTACAACCGTGGTGTACATTATAACAATACATGATATACAAGTTACAACCGTGGTGTACATCATAGCAATACATGAATAACGTCCGGTTCCGGTAGCTATTTCATAGGGATATATTTCTACGCATAAGAACTTCAAACTCGGGTTATTCTGCGATATACCACGGTTGATACTTATTATTTCGATTCTAACATGACTTACTTCTAATAATAAGAGTATTTTCTTCAAGCGCCGTAAATGGAATAGCCAATACACGGTGCGCGCGCAGCATAGTTCAAGGTATATCGCAGAATAACCCGAGGTAGAATGTTACTCTACTAGTATGTATGTTATTAGCTTGGTCGTGTTAGAATAGTGTATTACTTATCTAGAACCTCCGTAGTCGAGTGGTCTCGCACACTGTTGTTAGAACTCGCCTTCGCCGCTATCATCTGGGCCACAGATGCGCCCCATATCGGTGACAAGCGATACAATTGATTATATATATGTGTGACAAAGTTGTCGGTTGCTTGCAAAGGTTGGAGAATTGAGTACTGGTTTCTACCCAGGAAATTTGGGTTGTGTTCTCCACCACAACATAATTTGTATAAAATGCTCCAGAATGGGCCCTGTACAAATAAAAAATACACAAATTTGCAACGTTACAAACAGTACTTACAGGTTTATGTAAGTTTGGGTCATTCAACCATGGACTCTCAACCACTCTATCACTGTGCATGTTATTGTTGTAAATTAGAACATGCAAGGTAAGTTGTTAGTGAAGAAATCATATTCCTATCACCATAAGTAAATGTTGTCAATTAAAATGTCGCGAAAATATATTACACAAACATTGTCATTTAAGAATTATAGACATAAATTAATAACCCATCGCAACCTAATTGGACACAAGAGAATACCATACGCATTATACCTACTTAGCCAATTCAATGTAATATATTTTACTTTAGAAAATTATCAAACTATTTTGCTCTACCCAAACAGTGAAATACTAAATTGCTGTCCAATACGGTCAATAATCACAACATTTAATAAGCGAACTTAACCTGGCTATGAAGACAAAAAAAATCGAAATGTTGGGGTAGGGTTGGTTGGATTTGGGTGGAAGGAGGTCTTGCCAAGATAGACGAAACATATCCATAGATAGACGAACCTGTCACCAATACACAAGCTTAGCATAAAGCTCAATTCCGCAACTAAAATTTCAATCGAGATTCAAGATGGCGTCATTTCAGATGCAAGAACGCTTTGGAATTACGATAAAGTCCGAGGGCCGCGAATTTAAACGCGAAATCATAAGTTGGTTCCCTGTTTTCATATCTCCTCAACTGGAGTAGACGGGCTACCCGTTAACAAACCGAACATTTACGATTGTTTGATATGCAGATGATATGGAATGTTATGCTCGTGCACGTACCGTAACTTTTCTTGGATCGATTCCCTATTATGGTGTATATCGAGCTATTATTAGTGGAAAAAGTGCCCGATTGCCGCTCCGAGCAGTATTTCAGACACGCACGGGCACCACCATAGAAGCATCAACTTTCAGCAAAACACCTGGATACCTTTTTCACATGACTGAACAAATTCAACACCCCAGTGGGATTGCAACCTAATGTGGGAAAGGACACTTAATTTGAAGCCAATGACAGTAACACCACATTAATGCGACTACAGACTTGTATTTGCTATGTTGGCTATGATATGGTGAAATGCATTAATGTGAGATCGTGGCATATTCTCGGTTGACATGTCTCTGTTTTAACAAGTTAGTTTTTATCACATTCGCAGAGTGGAATTAGTCGCTTGGTCGCCTAAATTGTATCGCTATTACCTCGACTATTAACAACTGCGTAGGCTGAACTGGTTTAACATATGTATTGTCAAGAGCGTGCTGAAACAATGCGCAATAGCAATCAGTAATTATGGCTGGTGTATATCATGTTCCTGTCGTCTGTTCGATTTGGCGAGGATAACTTACACTTTTTAACTTCTGGCAAAATGACATGATCAGAAACTGAATACAACCCAATTAATAGTATCGGTGTTAAAATATATTTATTTGGCTCAGGCAAAATATATCGATGCCTGTTCCCGGGCTAGTGCTCGTTGTCAGATGTCAAAAATGAACGAAATCAATTCGTGTACGCTTATTTAGTTTTGAATCAAATATAGTATTATTGTATATACAGATAAGTCTGCTTTACCTGAACAATACTTGAAATCTACAAAATAGATCGAAAGCGGTTACTAACCGTTTTCATCCATTCAACTTGCAGACTATATGACTTATATATAATGTGAACATTAGGTCTACTGTAGCGGTATTTCAGAGAAAATGAACTTCCGGTAAAAAGTCGACAGAGAATTTATGTATCAACATGTTATGATCAATCATATTAACTGCTTTATGTACGTCTAGATAGACGGCTCAAACATAGTTCCCACGTCTATATCAGCAATGGTTCAATCACTGGACTACAGATCTGTCTGCAATGCCTCAATCAATCGCGCGAGAGCTTTTTGTTGTTTTGGTCTATTCACAGACTGTGTAATATAAATTACGTCAGTATGTTGAAAACATGAATACAATTGCTTAGCAACTTAGGGCTGTAATTTGAGTGGGAAATTTTCGAGCTCGTCTTAGTTTATACAAATTTATTTCAACTTATATTAATCACTCTGGAGACCTCATTCCTGATGGAATCCATCGCCATGAAGGAGAGAGAAGAGGCAATGTGGAATTTAAATGCCTTGCCTAAGGGCACCATCGTAACGGCTCCATCGGGGCTCGAACTCCGGACCTTTCGCACCTGAAGCGAACGCTCATCCACTGCGCTATCACGACTTCCACCGTCTTGAATATAGAAACTACATACGCTTCTTTCAATGGGGGTCTGGGAATACACCACATTGACTGTTTATACACTAATGGTGTACGATGAAATATACATGTGTACATACAACTCTCGGACCTCCGTTGAGCGATTCTCTGGTAGGATATCGATCATAGTTTCAAGCGGTACTTGGAAATATTCCATGATCCTGAAAAGTAAACGAGACAGTCGTTTGTTCCTTCCGTGTCCATCATATACACATGTCTCTTATAAGTAAAACATACAAGGTCTGCATTCATCCTATATAATTGGTGTGTTACCATCATGAAACCTAGTATATACGGTGTGGTATGTTACCATCATGAAACCTAGTATATACGGTGGTGTGTTACCATCAAGAAACCTAGTATATACGGTGGTATATTACCATCATTAAACCTAGTATATACGGTGGTGTGTTACCATCATGAAACCTGGTATATACGGTGGTGTGTTACCATCATGAAACCTGGTATATACGGTGGTGTATTACCATCATGAAACCTGGTATATACGGTGGTGTGTTACCATCATGAAACCTGGTATATACGGTGGTGTGTTACCATCATGAAACCTGGTATATACGGTGGTGTGTTACCATCATGAAACCTGGTATATACGATGGTGTATTACCATCATTAAACCTAGTATATACGGCGGTGTGTTACCATCATGAAACCTAGTATATACGGCGGTGTGTTATCATCATGAAACCTAATATATGCGGTGGTGTGTTACCATCATGAAACCTAATATATGCGGTGGTGTGTTATCATCATGAAACCTAGTATATACGGTGGTGTGTTATCATCATGAAACCTAGTATATGCGGTGGTGTATTACCACCATTAAACCTAGTATATACGGTGGTGTATTACCATCATGAAGCCTAGTATATACGGCGGTATGTTACCATCATGACACCTAGTATATACGGTGGTGTGTTACCATCATGACACCTAGTATATACGGCGGTATGTTACCATCATGAAACCTAGTATATACGGCGGTATGTTACCATCATGACACCTAGTATATACGGTGGTGTGTTACCATCATGAAGCCTAGTATATACGGCGGTGTGTTACCATCATGACACCTAGTATATACGGTGGTGTGTTACCATCCTGAAACCTAGTATATGCGGTGTGGTATGTTACCATCATGAAACCTAGTATATACGGTGGTGTGTTACCATCCTGAAACCTAGTATATACGGTGGTGTGTTACCATCATGAAACTTAGTATATACGGTGGTGTGTTACCATCATGAAACTTAGTATATACGGTGGTGTGTTACCATCATGAAACCTAGTATATGCGGTGGTGTATTACCATCATGAAACCTAGTATATACGGTGGTGTGTTACCATCCTGAAACCTAGTATATGCGGTGGTGTGTTACCATCATGAAACCTAATATATACGGTGGTGTGTTACCATCATGAAAAGTAATGTATACGGTGGTGTGTTACCATCATGAAAAGTAATGTATACGGTGGTTTGTTACCATCCTAAAAACACATCATTTGAGATTGTTGGCCAAACTAGGCCTATTATTATGTATATTCTAGCGAGTGCACACACTTTTAATACACAGTATGTACGAATAGACTGGTCATTCGGACTAGAGGTCTAGCATAATAGTAGTCGAGCAGACGGCTTGTAGCATGAGCAGACGGCGTATAGCATGAGCAGACGGCGTGTAGCATGAGCAGACGGCGTATAGCATGAGCAGACGGCGTGTAGCATGGGCTGACGGCTTGTAGCATGAATAGACGGCGTATAGCATGAGCAGACGGCGTATAGCATGAGCAGACGGCGTATATCATGAGCAGACGGCTTGTAGCATGAGCAGACGGCGTATAGCATGAGCAGACGGCGTGTAGCATGAGCAGACGGCGTATAGCATGAGCAGACGGCGTGTAGCATGAGCAGACAGCTTGTAGCATAGGCAGACGGTTTGTAGCATGGGCTGACGGCTTGTAGCATGAATAGACGGCGTATAGCATGAGCAGACGGCTGATAGCATGGGCAGAGCTGATAGCATGGGCAGACGGCGTGTAGCATGAGCTGACGGCTTGTAGCATGAGCAGACGGCTTGTAGCATGGGCACACGGCTTGTAGCATGAGAGACGGCTTGTAGCATGAGCATATGGCTTGTAGGATGGGCAGACGGCTAGTAGCATGAGCAGACGGCTAGTAGCATGGGCACACGGCTTGTAGCATGAGCAGACGGCTTGTAGCATGAGCATATGGCTTGTAGGATGGGCAGACGGCTAGTAGCATGAGCAGACGGCTAGTAGCATGAGCAGACGGCTTGTAGCTTGAGCAGACGGCTTGTAGCTTGAGCAGACGGCTTGTCGCATAAGCAGACTGCTAGTAGCATAAGCAGACAGCTTGTAGCTTGAGCAGCCTGCTAGTAGCATGAGCAGACGGCTTGTAGCATGAGCAGACGGCTTATAGCGTGAGCATACGGCTTGTAGCATGGGCAGACGGATAGTAGCATGAGCAGACGGCTAGTAGCATGAACACACAGAGCTTGTAGCTTGGGTTGGCTTCTTCAACTCAATTACATGATGACATATGTTCGGATGCAGACACTTATCCTCAGATCTGCATGTGTGGCATTGTTGGAATAGTCTATATTAGGGGTAGCCATATGTATATTATGGGTAGCCATGTGTATATTAGGGGTAGCCATGTGTATATTAGGGGTAGCCATGTGTATATTAGGGGTAGCCATATATATATTAGGGGTAGCCATGTGTATATTAGGGGTAGCCATATGTATATTAGGGTAGTCATGTGTATATTAGGGGTAGCATGTGTATATTAGGGGTAGCCATGTGTATATTAGTGGTAGCCATGTGTATATTAGGGGTAGCCATGTGTATATTAGGGGTAGCCATGTGTATATTAGGGGTAGCCATATGTATATTAGGGGTAGCCATGTGTAAATTAGGGGTAGCCATGTGTATATTAGGGGTAGCCATATGTATATTAGGGGTAGCCATATGTATATTAGGGGTAGCCATGTGTATATTAGGGGTAGCCATGTGTATATTAGGGGTAGCCATGTGTATATTAGGGGTAGCCATGTGTATATTAGGGGTAGCCATGGTATATTAGGGGTAGCCATATGTATATTAGGGGTAGCATGTGTATATTAGGGGTAGCCATATGTATATTAGGGGTAGCCATGTGTATATTAGGGGTAGCCATGTGTATATTAGGGGTAGCCATGTGTATATTAGGGGTAGCCATATGTATATTAGGGGTAGCCATGTGTAAATTAGGGGTAGCCATGTGTATATTAGGGGTAGCCATATGTATATTAGGGGTAGCCATATGTATATTAGGGGTAGCCATATGTATATTAGGGGTAGCCATGTGTATATTAGGGGTAGCCATGTGTATATTAGGGGTAGCATGTGTATATTAGGGGTAGCCATGTGTATATTAGGAGTAGCCATGTATATATTAGGGGTAGCCATGTGTATATTAGGGGTAGCCATGTGTATATTAGAGGTAGCATGTGTATATTAGGGGTAGCCATGTGTATATTAGGGGTAGTCATATGTATATTAGGGGTAGCCATGTTTATATTAGGGGTAGCCATGTGTATATTAGGGGTAGCCATATGTATATTAGGGGTAGCCATGTGGGCCAATAGTTGCAGCGAATTCACTATATGTTGAACGATGGACAAAACTGCAGGGCTTATGCCAAATTTCATGAAAGTCATAACTAGCTTAACACACGAGTTTTTGTTTAATGTCGTGTGTTTTTACGTTTATTTATCGTCACTACCGGTTGCCCATATGAGCGACGCCTCCTGAAGAGATTAGTTATTTTAGATTTTGGAGGATAGTGCATGATACAGACATAGACCCATTCCAGAATCTCCTCTGGTTCTTTTACGTGCACGGTGTAAAGCACCGACACGAGACCTCGGTTTAACGTCACATCTGAAAGACGGTTAATTTTATTAGGGTCAGATGGGGGATCGAACCTGCGATCCCTGAATTACCAGTCCAGCGTGTTACCACTGGACTACATAATTATCCGTCTGTCGTTATTGACGTCATCCTATTTATTTATTTACATAACATATTTATGGAGGTGTCACTCCCACTGGGATGGCAGTCGTGATAACGCAATGGATGAGCGTTCGCTTCAGGTGCGAAAGTTCCGGAGTTCCAGCCCCGCTGAATCCGTTACGAGTGTGCCCGTAGGCAAGGCATTTAAATTCCACATTGCCTCTTCTCTCTCCTTCATGCCGATGGATTCCAGCAGGAACGAGGTCTCGAGAGGGATTAATATAAGTTGGAAGAACTTGTTTCGCAATCGAGCTAAACTATATTTGTATAAACTAATGAGATGCCTCCAGAAGTATATTAGTCAGTTAATAATCTGGAGTATATTGCCCGATACAGAATACACTCAATTCCAGCATCGTCACTCGTTCTTTTACATGCTCGATACATAGCACTGTTACGCCGCATAGAGCTCCTAACCGATAGAGCTCATCGAGGAGCTCTATGCGTCGTTAAAGAACCGCATAGAGCTCCTATCCGATAGAGCTTCACATTGTCAATATGCCCGATCGTCCCCATTGAGCTCCTCTGTTGTCAACTACTAAAACATATTAAACTACTGACTATTTTTATGCTCCCCAAAGGGAGAGCATATAGTTGCCACTGTGTGTGTCCGTCCGTTTGTTCGTGCGTCCGTCCGCCGTCCGTCCGTTCGTTCGTCCGGGTACTTCTTGTCCGGAGTATAACTCGAAAAGCATAGAAGGAAATCAAATGAAACTTGAATCTGTGATGGAGGGCAATAAGATGGAGAGCAGAGCGCAAGAACCATAACTCTCTGTGTTGTCATTGATGATTATCTCCCTTTTCACTTTATTAAATGCTTACTGTAGCATAACTCGTAAAGTATTGAATGAAATCTAATGAAACTTGAAACGGTGATAGAGGGAAATGAGGCGGTGTATAGAGCGCGATAACAACAAAACTCTGTGATGTCCCTACTGAATTATCTCCCCTTTTCACCTTATTATGTGCTTGTCCGGAGCATAACTCGAAAAGTATTGAAGGTAATAAAAAGAAACTTGAAGCAGTGATAGAGGGCAATGAGGCGGCGTGCAGAGCGCAAGAACCATAACTCTCTGTGTTGTACTTATGTCCCCTTTTCACTTTATTAAAGGCTTGTTAGGCCCCTACTGGTCGAAGAGCCGGCAATGGGGACTATAGGATTGGTCGATGTCCATCCGTCATTCCGCCCGCCCATCCCATCATGCCCGGTCCATATCTCCTAAACCTCTTGAAGGATTTTCACGAAACTTGGGTCAAATGTTCACCTCATCGAGATGACGTGCAGAACCCATGTTCCAGCCATGTAGGTTTAAAGTCAAGGTCGCACTTTGAGGTCAAACGTCAAGTGCCTACATTTCGTGTCCGGTCCATATCTCCTACACCCCTTGATGGATTTTCATGATACTTGGGTCAAATGTTCACCACATTGAGACGACGTGCAGAACCCATGTTCCAACCACATCGATTCAAGGTCAAGGTCGCACTTAGAGGTCAAAGGTCTAGTGACTATATTTTGTGTCAGGTCCATATCTCCTGAACCCCTTGAAGGATTGTCATGATACTTGGGTCAAATTTATAAACCAGTAGGGGCCTTTGTATTGCTTGACAATACTGCCTTCACTTGTTTATTATAAAAAGCAAGTCTCGGTCAAGCACCGAGTTTGGGGAGCATTCATCGGTTCCACCGATTTCCTTGTTTACTTTAAGTTTTACTCCTTTATTCCTCAATCAACCTCATCAAAAACAACAAATCACAATCATCATCATAATAATCATCACATTCATCATCATCGCAATCATCATCATCACAGTCATCATCATCCTAGTATATGAAAGTGGGCATGTCAAAATGCATCGTTTATTTAATTATGGATTACCAATATTTTGACTACGCCAAAAACGTTCATTGCAAAGCTTAACTCTGCCGACCGGTGTTTTGGCGGTGACCGTTTGAAGTCATTTCGCGGCAAGGTTGTCAGTGTCAGATCAAAAGACGTCCGACTCCTTATTCGGAACCGTTTGAGGTCATTTTGCAGGGATATGCGGTGTTAAAAACGCGAGGCTGTCTCATTCCGATACAGTCGCTTGCCAAGGTCGGTTGACGAGTAAGGTAAGTCTTTGCAGTTCATTTGATGTGTGCAGAAATGTAGCTTTAATCAAGTCAGCTTGTCAGGACAATTACATACATCCTATTAAAGGTAAAGATTAAAACTTGGTTCAACGGTACTCTATATCAAAATGGAGTTGCACTTTAAAACTTTTGCATGTCAAAATGGAGCTGCACTTTAACATGTTTGCATATCGAAATGGAGTTGCACGTTAACTTGTTTGCATCTAGATCATCAATCCTATAAAATAGTGGGGGCATAATTATGAGCATATAATCATAGAGCTTAGATATTTGGCATGCAGCATTGTCTAGTGGATCTCTACTAAGATTGTTCAAGTCATGAACCCAAGCCAATATTGGCCCCACCCCGATGGTCACTTGATTTGACATACATTTATAGGGGAACAAACTTTAAAAATCTTCTCTGAATCCACAAGATACAGAGCTACGATGTAGCATTATCAAGTGGACCTCTACCGAAATTGTTCAAGTCGTGACCACCGGCAAAATTATTGGCCCCACCCTGGAGGTCACTTTATCTTACCTAGTGTTATATAGGAAAATACTTTAAAAATCAACTTCGAAACCACATATCACAGACGTTAGATATTTGGCATGCAGGATGGCCTAGTATCCGCTAATGCAATGTTTGCACTTTAGAATATGCAAATCTAAACGGATTCCGACTAAATTTGAATTATTATATAGCATAATTTTAACAATATCTATTGAGTTTAAATGTTGGTAATTTGTGCTAACTTGTTTTAAGAGTTCTGACCCTTTTTAGACTTCAAAAATGACATTTTGTCGTCCGTAAACACATGAGTTTGTACCCACGTTAATGGATCGACATCAGATTTTAAACTTAGCTGTATAGCTAAAGATCTCAGTTGGGTTCGAACATGAGCAATTTTCAGGCGCTGTCCCTCTGACAGCTCTTGTTATGTAGCTTTTTTAGAGATTTTTGGGGTAAACTTGCCAATGTTACTGATTGATTGATATGTTGACACAGAATAGACGGCCAACACCATACACTCTTTGTATATTCGCCGCTCTACATGTGTAGTTGGTGTGGCCTTGCTGGGGGATCGGGAAATGCTCTGTATCTATATTAAATTAATGTTAGATAGGCCACTATAACTTTAGGGTTTTTCCAGAAAAAAGTAAGAGGGGATGGGGGGATTACTGACCTTTTAGACGCCCACCCCCAGAATTGAAATTATTTTACACCCACCCCCACACAATTTTAATATGGTAAATGTATAATACATATAGGCGCACATAACCCGCACCCCCAGAATTGAAATTATTGCCGACCCCCACAACATTTTAATTCGGTCCAGGCCTTTCCTCCACCTTTACCTTTTTCTTGAAAAGCCCTAATTTGTATTCTTGGAGCACGCGGCTATCACATGCGGATCCTACGGTGTTCCGTTCAGGCCGTCGTAATATCGCTATCTGGTCGATACTACGATATCGCAATAACGATTGCACAACAATACAGTACGATAGCACGATAACGATAGTACGAGACCACGATATCGTAAATGTCGTGCTTTCGTTATCGTACGATCGCTATCGAGTCGATACTATGATAGCACGAAATCGCGATAGTACGAGACCACGATAACGATAGTACGAGACCATGATAACGACAGTACGAGACCATGATAACGACAGTACGAGACCACGATACCATGATAACGATAGTACGAGACCACGATACCATGATAACGATAATACGTATCTCTCCATATCACAGCCATTCTCTCTCTATATATAACAGACACCAATCTCACTATAACTACCGTCTCCCTCCCTATAACAGCATGTCTTTCCATATAACAGTTCCCTCCCTATTACAGCCCCATCTCTGTAATAGCCATCTCCATCCCTATAGCAGTCGTCTCCCTCTCTATAATAGCCGTCTCCCTCCATGTGAGGCTATAACAGCGACGTATCACCCTACAACAGCCGTCTCCCTCCCTATATCAGCCACTCCATACAACAGCCGCATGTCTATAACAGCCCCTCCCTGTAACAGCCACCTCCATCCCTATAGCAGTCGTCCGCTCCCTATAACAGTCGTCCCCCTCCCTATAACATCCCCTCTCTGTAACAGCCACATACACCACTATAACAGTCGTCCGCTCCCTATAACAGCCGTCTACCTCCCTATAACAGCCATATCCCTCCCTGTAACAGTCGTCTCCCTACAACAGCCATCTCTCTATAGCAGCCGCCTCTCTCCCGATAACAGCCGTATCCCTCCATACAGCAGCCCTCCATATAGCAGCACTCTCCCTTTTACAGCACTTCCATGTAACAGCCACATTCCGACAACAGTCGTCTCCCTCCAAATAACAGCCACCTCTCTCCCTGTAACAGTCGTATCCCTCCCTGTAATATCCACCTCCCTCTCTGTAACATCCATTTTCCTCCCTGTAACATCCACCTCCCTCCACATAATAGCCATCTCCCTCCCTAGCTGTAACAATCGTCTCCCGCCCTGTAACGACCAACGTCCACCCTGTAGCAGCCACCACCATCCGCCATCTCTGTAACAGCAACCTCCCTACCTATAACATCCACCTCATCCCTATATAGTAGCGTACTATCGTTATCATGGTATCGTGGTCTCGTACTATCGTTGTATCGACCTAATAGCGATATTACGATGGATATTACGAACACCGTCGGCTGATCCAGAATTACCAGCGCACCACGAAGGCACATGCTCTCCGGAAGACGAGAGTACGATAGCATGATAACGATAATACGATAGCACGATAACGGTAGTACGATACCACGATAACGATATAATATCGTTATCGTACTATCATTATCGTGGTCTCGTGCTACTGTTATTGTACTATCGTTATCGTAGTATCGTACTGTTTTGCTATCGTGCTATCGTAGTATTGACCGGATAGCGGTATTATGATGGCCTTAACGGAACACAGTAGTACTGCTATGAGATACAATCATTCGATAAACAGCGCAGGGATACGCAACGGCGCGCCATTGGCAACATTATAGTTCTAATTATGTTTGAACCAACCATTTTCTTTTCTTTTCAGAATGACAAATGCAAAAATAGGACTTCTGACTCAGACGAAACACGAAACGTTGCGGGCCCTCGTTAAGAGATCATTCAAGATTCCGGTTGGAATGCGCAATGCCGAACAAAGAAAGGCTATCTACTTGGGGGGGGGGGGAGTTTGCCATAAACGAATATGGTCAATTGACTCTCGATGAGAAAGTTATTTTGAAAAATGGAGAAGAAAAAGATGAGTTCGAGAAATCTCGGCATAGCGGTGCGGTCGCTGTACGTGAAGCTTAAGGAAACGTACGTAGGAATATCTGAAAGAAGGATCATCGATGTATTAGAAGCAAGTAAACGGTATCAGCAGCAGCGCCCAAGGTTTTTGAAATAAACCGCAGCCAAAGACCATAACAGCTAAAGTTCCTGGGCAACATTGGCAAATTGATCTCATTGAAATGCGGAACGATGCCGTCATATCCAATGGTAAAACCTACAACTATATATTGCAGGTGCTTGATGTTTATTCTCGATTCCTGATAACTCGGCCTCTCACAAACAAGAACTCTGCAACCGTTACAGATGCATTACAAGAGATGATGCATGAACATGGAGCACTAACGATCCTGCAGTGTGACCGAGGGACTGAGTTTCAAGGACATGTGAAACTGCTTTGTGAGCGGAACTCGATAAAAGTAATAAACTCTTCACCGTATCACCCACAATCTCAAGGCAAATGTGAGCGCGCGAATAGAACACTGAAAAACAAACTCCGTGTAGCAACTGCAAAGAGCGATGGGCTTAACTGGGCTGATGGTTTGCCAACAGTTTCATCAGTAATAAATAAAACGCCAAAACGCATTCTAGGAAATCGCTCACCGTTTGTCATTTACTTTGCTCGTGGTGAAGCTGGCTCTAGTAAAGCATATGGGTGTTCAAAACGTATTGATAGACATTTGAAAACATTAGCGAACTTGGCAAGATTAAGAACAATTTCAAAAACAGGAGGGGTCGTAGGCTCATACAACATTGGCGAGAACGTGCTTTTGAGATTTCCTTTCAGGAAAACCAGGATACCAATGAAAAGACACATTTTGAATGCAAAAATTCTAGATAAAAATCGAAATGGCTATAAATATTTAGTGAGGTTCAAATCCCCGTCTGAAGACCTAACGGAAGCATGGGTAGGAGTGGAGAACATTACAAGTATTACAGCCAACATAGAGAAAAGAAAAAGAAAAACCGCTATGAAACAAACGCACACCAGCGAAGAAAGGGACGACAACTTGAAAAAGAAAAGTGCCCATATGAAGAAATATTTCTTAGTGATAAACCATGGTCAGCATATTGATCAGTTTACAGAAAATGCTAGTGTCATCCATGATCCGATAGCCGATGGAAATTGTCAGTTTGACGCGTTTGTATACCAACTTGGGATATATACTGATCACAAGAAATTAAGAGAAAATGCGGTTAATCATATTGAACAGCACAGAAATCATTATGAGAATTACTCTGTGTTTTTTTTTATGAATTATATAAAACAGATGCGAAAAGACGGGACCTATGGCGACCACTTGACGCTCCTTGCATTGGCAAGAGAGTACAACTGTCAATGTCTTGTACTCTCTACACCGGGAATGGAATATACAACATGGTTTCTAACGATGGGATGTTTTACCCCGACATCGTGACCATTGTTTTAGGTCATTTCCCAGAGAACGCTGGGATGCACTATGTGAGTATAAACTTAAGTGCATCATGTTTCGATACATGCATTGAAGCCTCTAGAAGTAATACAGAATGGTATTATGACACAAACCAATCTGTCCCAGAAAATGAAACTTCGGAAAATGAACATTAACGGAGTTTGCAACAGTGGCCAAAAACGCGTTATTCGGAAGCAAGTAGATACAATCAGCGAAACGAGGAAACGTTCACGAAAACCCGGATTTCAGTGTGTGTAAGAAGGCAACCATTTCTATACTCTCGCTGCCTATTGAGATATTAATGTATATATTTAGACTCTGTATTGTTAATTATCCACGCACACGATACGTTCTGACAAAGGTATGTCCGTATTTTAAAGAAGTAGTACGCACCGTTAACATTCCAAGACCAGAAATTCACATCGGTCCCTCCGTTATGGAAAGCGTTCAAACTAGGGTAAGTGTTCGCAGACTAATCAGAAGGTCTGGTTCACACAGTGGATTATGCTTATCGTTAAGAAATATAATCAAAGAATCTCGATGGGCAAATGCATGGCTGACACTTGATCACGTTGGCATCGGTTGGTATTGTATTACGGATATTACGTACGGACATGCTTCAAAATTGTACACTGACCGTTAGTTATCGTGCAGAAAAGAAAGCATGACACTAAATGTGATTTTGCTTTTGATTGTTGTCATACCGTTATGATCCCTGTTGGCTGTTTCACATTAAAATGTTCTAAGCATTGTTTTACGTTGATGTTTATATGTAGCACTTGGCCCATTTGCTTGATTGTAAAAATATTAAATCAGTCTATTGCTAAGTCTTTATTTACTCTTTTAACTGATTGTACTTGCGACAGTGACGATAATGAAGAAAATGTTTTTGCTGATGATGATGATGATGATGATGATGATGATGATGATGATGATGACTATTATTGTGGTGGTGGTGGTGGTGGTGATGATTATTATTGTGGTGGTAAGGATGATTATTGTGATGATGAAGATTGTAGTGATGATGAAGACTGTTGTGGTGATGATGATTATCGTGATGATGATGATGATTATTGTGATGACGATGATTATTGTGATGGTGATGATTATTGTGATGGTGATTATCGTGATGATGATGATTATTGTGATGGTGGTGATGTTGATTATTGCTATAATTGTGATGATGATGATGACTATTGATGATTGTATTGATGATGATGCTGATCATCACCATCATTAAAAACAATACTGATGATCATCATCATCATCACAATCAACACCATCACAAACATAATATCAATTGTTGTCAAAATTACATAATAAAAATAATGATTATGATGATGAGAATGATTATGAAGGTGATCATCATCATCCGAATAATCATCATTATGTTCTAAAAGTTTCGTCTGCGATCATATACCTCTCATCACTGTAGGTTAAAAGTTATATTTGGCTTAGCGGCGCGCGTTCGAAACCCTACTTATGCCTATATAATAAACATGTCGATACAATTATGGCCCGAGCGATCGGTTATCCCCATTAAAACGAATTTTCCCTGCCAGATGACAAATGCGTATCAGATTACTGCCATAATGAATTACATCTCCATCGTAAAATGCAGGGGTCTACTGTGTAATATAATAATGGAGCACGTTCACAGGTGGCCAACTATGTAAAACCAAAACTTCGAGGTCCAGTATAGGTGTTGCTGCGACAAAATGGTACACCGCATGTCAATATTTTTAAAACCTATTAGAATTCGTAGAGCATCATAGACATTGAATTATCTCTGTGTCCATACGTAGTAAGATTTAAAGCCCTGGTCATACATTGTCGTGGATGCCGACTATTCGTGGAGTTGTTTGTCGTACTGGGTCGTGTTTAATCGACTGGTATTGTTGAATGGACATCAACTACCCGACTCAACATGACTCACGACGACTTAGTATCAATTAGCCACACATTGTTTTGTCGTCGTGATTCGGTGTGCATTGTCCTGATTCGTACTTGTGTCGTCGCGGGTCGTGTTACATTGTCCCGAGTCGGCTTGAGTCTTGACCGTTGTCGTCGTGCATCGTTGTTAACAGGGCCATCATGGCCCTATGTCGCTCACCTGTGACATGTCAGCAAGCAAATACTGGTATGTAATGTTTGCACTACATGTACATCAACATGTAATCATCACTGCAATTGCACTGGATCAATCTTCTTGTCGTGTCGATGCTGTCAATTTGATATATTACACATATTCATAATAATCACATTCGTATGTGGAAGTCGTGATAGCGCAGTGGATGCCGCGTTCGCTTCAGGTGCGAAAGGTCCGGAGTTCGAGCCCTACTGGAGCCATTACTATTGTGCCCTTAGGCAAGGCATTTAAATTCCACGTTGTCTCTTCTCTCTCCCTCGTGGCGATGGATTCCATCAGGAATGAGGTCTCGAGAGTGATTTATATAAGTTGAAATAACTTGTTTCGCAATCGAGCTAACATAAATTTGTATAAACTAATCATATTCGTACTATAATGAAATTGGACCCCCACCCCCATTTTGGACACGGGCCACCATTTTAGCCTAGCTGTTTTAAAAAAGCATCATACATCGATCATTTCTATCCAGTTTCGTCGAAATCGGTCAATCGGTTCATAAGAAGAAGATCTTTAAAGAATTTGTGCTATTTTTAGACGGTTGCCATCTTTGATTATGCGACACGCACCATAATAGCTACTCTGAAAAGGCATTACCCTCACATCACCCCTGTGAAGTTTGGCCAACATCTGCCCAGCGTTTCAGCCTTTCAGGAGGAGAAGACTTCTAATGAAAAAACAACATTTTGACCTTTCGGCGGCCATCTTGGATGACGTCATCATCCGATTTAGACAAAAAGGCGCCCGAGCAATCGGCTCAACGATACCTTCGATATGATATATGACTATATATGATATGATATGATATGAATATGAATTTCCGAATTACTCCATTTTAGCTATTCTGAAAAGGCATTACCCATACATCATTCCTGTGAAGTTTGGTCAACATCGGCCCAGCGGTCCCGGAGGAGAAGGCGTTTGAAAATGTTAACGGACGACGGACGCCAAACGAAAAGCGGTAAGAATACCTCACTCGGGTGAGCTAAAAATTAATGTCGACTAGGGATGATTCACCAGGAATAGCATGGCGATTCGCAATGACTCACCAAGACTCACGCCGACTCGGGGACGATTTAACACGACATTTTTGAACATTTAAAATAGTCGGCGTGCCTTCCCGACTCAACATGACTTAAGGGCCTGTCACACATACACGTCCTCATTGATACTTGTTAAGAACTTGACAGGGACGTATAGTAGAACTTCATTGAACGCCAAGCCGAAACGTTTGTTTTTGGACTTACAATCAAATGTCGCGCTTCCGCGGTCTGACCAGAACGGGATAAGAACTAGTTGTGAAATCCGTACGAACGTTACTCGAACGGCCTTGCCGTACAGACAACTCGGAGGCAGACGCAGTAATGGGAGATGACCAGTCCTCATGCATTCACGTTCTTGCAGTTGTTAGTACGCGAAGGTCTTTCGAGTAAAGTTCGTGCTGAGTTCAGAACTAGTTCTTATCCCGTTCTGGTCAGAACACGGAAGCGCGACGTTTGGTTTGAATAGTCCAAGACAAACGTGGCGGCTTGGCGTTCAAGGAAGTTCGTTTGCGTCCGTATCAAGTACTCGGCGTTCCCACCACGTTTTATTCACTTTTCTCGGTCGTGATACTAACGTCCTGCGAGGGCATGTAGGTGTGAATAGGTGTTAGGTGTTAATACCTACAACGCGTACGTGCATTTGTATCTACAAGTGCACGTACAAGTCATCTCAACATCTTAATTATCGGAAGTGGGGAGCTCTATGCGTTAGGTTGAAAGACCCATTTTAAAGTTGATGTGTACCTTCGACTGATAGGGCTCTCGGGAGCTCTATGCGTGTTTGCCTAACGCACAGCGCTTCTATGCGTTGTGGCCTAACGCATAGAGCTACCTGGGAGCTCTATGCGTCATGCCACAACGCATAGAGGAGCTATATGGGTTAGGATATGCGGCGTAACATAGCACCGATACACGCATGAGACATCGTTTTATAGTCACATCTGAAATGCAGTTAAATAGTATTACGGTCAGAATGAGGATCAAGTCTGCGATCGATGGATTCGCAGTGCAACGTGTTAACAGCTGGCCCGAGGTTATACAACGTTTCTCCAAACTCAAACTCAGACTCAAGCTTCTGATTGGTTCTGCTGGGTGTAAAACTCAGCATCAACCATTCAAATTCCTTGACTATAGAGTTTAAGATCTGAGAAAAGTTAAGGCCTGATGTTAATGAAATATGTACTTTCTATTACCTGCACACTACAGACAGATAATGAGAGTGTCGATTATTGCTTCAGTTTGTTTTGTGAGTTTTCTTTCTGACCGAAATCGCAGGAAATTTGTTTATTTTTTAAATTTAATGTAGGACGGTGTTTGGACGGAGCATAAATTGTAGCCATTATCTATCGATCTTATGAAAGTCACAAAGACGGTGCTTGGATAGATTATGCAGTATCGCCTTGCTAATGAAAACCGAGACGTGTGTTATATGTTTGATCTGTGTCTCTAAACTATTAAATGAAATTGAATGTATTTCCATCTCTGATCGAAGACATATGTAAAAGTTAATTAATAGCAATATACAAGGCACATAATGGACTTTTGCCATAACATCTTAATTTAATCCCAGCCTATGTGTCTGGTCGTGTATACAAGAAGACCGGCTTAGAAACATATAAATAGGACTTTACATGAATGGTGATTATATACCATAGTTTATGAAGCGAGTTTTGAAACGTTGCTACTTAGTCGAGCTTAATAGCAAAATTTCAAAACGAGTTTCATAAAATATGTTATGAAATGATCACGAGTGTAAGATCCGTGTTATCAGTGGGTGGTATTAATAAATAACGTTGCTACTTTCAGTTTAGCGAAACGTATCAACGCAAATTGGCATGACGTCACTAAATTTTCATGACGTCACTCCGCGTTGTGGCAGTATATTTATCTTTTAAACAACGTTATAATCGCGTTGAGACTACTTTTAAATCGTCATTAAATGTTGTCTTATCGTTAACGCTATGCACCAATTCACCTAGAAATATGCATATTTTACAGTTTAATCTACACATTATAAGGACTATTCTCTCAACCAATCAGAATCCTTCCTGGTGTTATTACACGTGTGTACATATAAGGGAATATGTGATGGCTGTATGACACTGAATACATAGTATAAGTTAAGTGATACTAATATAAAATACAACAGTAACAGAAATAATAGAATACAGATATGCTCCAATACATTCATCTCTTTTTCATTCTTACATCTCAACAAACTTGAGCCAGAATTTAGAAACCATTTTCAAAATTAGTATTAAGAAACTGTTCCATCAGTTTATCTTTGTGGCTGCGGGTCGTTATTCAGTTAATCATGCAACCATATGAAACAACAAGCAGGTGTGTGCATTATACCATTGCTATAGTTACTAGATTCTGTAAATTGCTGTCTAAGCTAATTTCATAATTATTTTTAAAAAATGAAATAAAATCACAAAATGTAAACTTCTGGACCATTTATAGTCCTTTAAGTGGACAATTAATTTATGGCGGCCATTTTGGACGCCATCTTGGATTTCTCCGAACGCCACGATGTATGCCAATGTATGCTGCATGTGTGACAAACTTCAGACAATTACAAACATGTTGGTATATAACACATTTTGTTAACTGCGTAATTACAGACGGATCTGTAGTCCAGTGGTAACACGTTGGACTTGTAATCCAGGGATCGCAGGTTCGATCCCCCGTCTGACCCTAATAAAATTAACAGTCTTTCAGATGGGATGTTAAACCGAGATCTCGTGTCGGTGCTTTACACCGTGCACGTAAAAGAACCAGAGGAGACTCTGGAATGGGTCTCTGTCTGTATCATGCACTATCCTCCAAAATCTAAAATGACTAATATCTTCAGGAGGCGTCGCTCATATGGGCAACCGGTAGCGACGATAAATAAACGTAAAACACAGACCGGTTATGTTGCCTATTAGCTAATAGTCACCTAACAATAACAAGTAAACGCAATGAAATAAGTGTGAACAACTTACACTGATTGGAGGCTGGTTGCTTTATAGAGACATCTGGAATATTCACTAATCCGGCAGTCGGTTACGTTTCGTAGAAACCTTAAAATAATGGAAATAAGAATTATTCCACGTAAGCAATGTATATATATGTACGTACACACCACCATTTGAGATCCCCCCTAACGCCCCGCATAGCTCCCACATCTCCCCCCCCCCACGAATAACGCTTCCCTGGTGTTTTCTACAGAGAAAACTATGAAGAGCAAAATAGGGGGGGGGGGCAGAGATATAGCCGGATGTTCAGGGGAGGTAATTGAAACCACTATTTGGGGTTAATATTACAAAGGCAGCTGACTGTTTCAATTTGGAACTCATGTTCTATACCTGTTGTGTGTACGTGTGTTCTGCTACAGATGTGCTATATCTTATACTTTGCTATACATACCCCCCCCCCCTTGAACCGATACAACAGATCGTCGTAACGCGATTCACAAAATTCGAACTGGAAGTCGTGAGAGCGTAGTAGTAGGGCGTTCGTGGCTGGGAAATAATGGAGATAAATGCTTGAATGGCGTACAGTATAAAACAAGGATAACTTAGACATATAAAATCATTAAAATATCGAGCTACGAATGTTGCCGATGTGGCACAACTTTCGCAGCCGCATTCGCAGACATGGAAGAAGATGAACTATATGTAGAACTATATGTAGAATATGTGTAGTATTATATGTAGAATATGTGTAGTATTATATGTAGAATATGTGTAGTATTATATGTAGAATATGTGTAGTATTATATGTATTATAACTATATGTGGAATTATATGTAGAATATGTGTAGTATTATATGTATTATAACTATATGTGGAATTATATGTAGAATATGTGTAGTATTATATGTATTATAACTATATGTGGAATTATATGTAGAATATGTGTAGTATTATATGTATTATAACTATATGTGGAATTATATGTAGAATATGTGTAGTATTATATGTATTATAACTATATGTGGAATTATATGTAGAATATGTGTAGTATTATATGTATTATAACTATATGTGGAATTATATGTAACTTTCCCGAATACCATTATTAATTATTTTGTTTATTGGGCTTATTTAAAGGCTGGTCATATAATGCAGGTCTAAATGAGCGTATATCTGTAACGTGAGCACTTGCTTACCATCCTCGTAACGTGACAGAATATAATTCAGTGAACTTATTTAATACATTCTGTATATCGGTGAATACACATATACGCAGCCCTATATCGTATGAAATAAAATATATTTGAAGAATTCAAAGTATAAGTTTGGGTAGCAATGCTAATACACATTCTTAAATTATAATTTGTATATGTTCAATTAGTAACAGTGTTTTTTTTGGCGATAAAAAAAACTCGAAACCGAAAGTAGGAATTTCCGAGTCGATCGGTCAAGCACACTTGTTTACAATCTGAATTCGGAATGCATCGTACTCCTTCGGCAATGATGAAAATAAATATGTAGAAAACATGACATCCTGCCGTGAATATTCCAGCCAGATTGAAGTATGAACGATTACAGTAAGTTGAAACGGCCTCTATTATTATTCCCATGTATCTCAAATGAATGCTTAAATTTGAAAGGAAGAATTAGAAAGAACATAATTGCAATAAATGTTTATTTATGTGCATAGAAAGTTCATTGCATTTACAGATTGTCATTGATCACATGTGTGTTGAGAAGTTGCAGAATCTGGTACTCAATCTCCACCACCACAACCAGGACCTCTACAACCAGCTGTTAGTACACACTATTGGTGAAGGTGTGGACATTGCAATGAGATGGGGGCAGACTTGAACAAATCGTGTGGATGTCTGCCCAGCAACTGCATTTCAATGCGCGATGTAAGAATATATTCCAGTCATATATAGAGTATCAGTCAAATATGACTGTGCCAGTGCAAGGCATAAATGTTTGGATGATATTTGCATCACTGCGTGTTAACCACTGGACCGCTACATAATTGAAGTTGATTCTGATCACAAATTATTATTCACTTGTTTATAAGTAACCTCACGTATATAGTTGTGGCTGTCCGATTAGCGCAGTGGTTAGTGCACTCGCTTCTCACAAATGCAACCCGGGTTCGATCCTCACACTTGAAATATGTGAGATGTTACGGTGGTCACCAGATCGGTCAGGTGGGTTTTCTCCGGGTACTCCGGTTTCCTCCGACCCGAATGACCACAAATACTCTGCCATTCATGTTTCCCAATCGTTGTAAAATAAATCAGGTTTAAGCTTAACCTCACACAGTTGTCACAGGTGAGCGATTCCATTGGACATCATTGATATACCTCATCCCCCTCCCTTTGGTCATAATGTTAATTGACCAAACTTCAACATTTAAAAAATCATCTATCAGAAAACATAATTCTCAGATAATGTTGTTCGAACCATCGACCTCCCGCTACGTAATTACGCTCCATAACCACTAGGCCACGGAGAATATGCAAATGTTCCAGATACTGTGTTTGTACTTTGAACTCTGGTGAGCACACTGAGGCCTTCAAAAGTTCATTTTGCTCTTGTTTAAATTAACTTGCATCCTAGAAATGAGTAAGTACCTCAAATGTCACTAATACATTCAGATTTTTTACGATAATTTACGCTTGTTTCAGATTGAACGGTTGGTCCTAGACGGACAGGTTCTGACGCTGTCTTCGGTACTACATGGAAATGTGACGCAATTGTGAATACGTGGAAATGGTGGGACGCAATGGAACAAACTAATAACCAAATAAAATGTCAATATTTGATATTATGGATCTTAATGAAGTGAATTGTTCTCTTTCATTTCTTTGTTTCAAATAAAGTTTTAGTTTGAGAGGGGAGATACATCAGTCAGTAATCCTCGAATCATGTTGAGTCATCACAGTTTGTTCTGTCAGTTTTTCTTCACACTGCATAGTGTCTGGATATGATTATACCACATATCCATACTGCTTCGGTTCTTTCACAACATAACGTGTCCAGTTTTTGCTATATTCTACATAGCCTGTAAATAAAATACAATATCAATAATACTGGTACTAAACCAAACTAGAGCCAGTTTACCCTGACAAACCAGACAATGGATAAAATTACCGTCCAACTACTGATCTGGTTTTGTACGAAGCAACTGTTATGTAATTCAGTATTGTAAGCTGGCCTGACAATGATCCCATTTTAACTCGGAATATGAAGCTATTGACAGGACACTACATCCACTATCTGTCTGCAATACCCACTATATCTCCGTGGCTGAGTATCTAAGGTAGTCACCTGCTCCTCAACTCTATAGGTTCAAATTCCACTGGTGGTGTCCAATTATATCAGGTTGGTGGTTTTACCAGGTGCATGAATGGATACATAAGCTGTTGTGCTGTCGGTAATATACACATTTCAGAATAACCATAACATCTAGATAGGCCTGTAAATAGTGTTTTACAAAATGTCACAAATACATCTATACAACTAGGGAATAGCACTTGGATTGCTGGTATTTGACAACAGATTAGCATGACCCCGATTCGACATTGAAAGGTCACACACATGGTATTGTTTATTTGACAGTTCATACGAGGTTTCCTACTATGGACATCAATTGGAGTGGTATTGTCACTGATCACACAGACATTTGACCGAATTCACATACAATCAACCCACTTTCTTCTACACCAGCCCTATATATATCCACACGTATATCAACATATTTTTGAGATACCCTGTCCTCATACCGAAGTAGCTATAAACATTAGCACCCATTCCTATTGCATGGTTAATTATTGATTGATGGAAACAACAAATTACATTCTCCAAGTTATATGAACATTTCTTTAGGTGGTGCCATATTCACGGCCCTTTGAGGAGGGTTATATATTGTCCAAAGTACCGATATACAGTCAATATAATATAAACTAGTATATGGTCATTCAGGCATTATACATTTATACCTGTTTATATAATAATAATAAATTATAGAAGGTGTGAGAATCTGGTCTATTAAAATAATTAATATGCGACACAGCTGCTTTAGTGTAGATTCAATGTATTAAGATTTATTCTTTATTTCAGTCTCATCGTTGTACAATACATAAAATACACACAACAAATTATCGTGGCATAGTACAACACCATTCATTATAAAAGAATTATAAGAGACTAATGTAATCACAGATAATCAAACTATCACAGTCTAACGACATATTATTATATTTACATATTAAAACCGGGGAACAGTCGCTAATTGAAAATTAAATACTTACTAAAACCAGAAATTTTGAAATACTGAAATGGAAAAAAAGCACTAATGCGCAATTAAGAAATGTTTTAAAATATCAGTTATCAACCTCGATCAGATCGCGGTTGAACTAATTAGCAGCTGTTTCTCGGAATGGATAAGAGACACACAATCAATAAATCAAATGGATACATTATTTACATAAATAAAAGGATCGTCTTTGAAGAATATAAAAACAGGTTTTGGCAACAATTCTAATCAGAGGTATAGTAGTAAAAATAATTCTAAGCTGGTCGGATACAGGTTTGTTCCGAAAGTCATTTTCATATAATGAGGCTTTCTCTAAGAGAACAGCTCTCAAATCATCATACAGTGAACATTCTAATAATACATGACTTTCGTCTTCTAATACATTACAGAAAGGGCACTTACGTTCATCAAGTGGTAAATTCTCATACCTTCCGGTTTCTATACGTAATGGAGCAACTCCACATCTAAATTTACATAATGCTGATCTGTGACGTGTGGGTAAAATCATTTTACAATATACTTCTGTTTGAAATTTAAATTTAAATGTACAGTAGGTTCTAAGCTTATTGCGACCACGTCCAGAAACACCTATCACACTGTTAATAGAGGTAGACCAGTCAGTAACATATGTCTCCATTACCGCATTTTCCACACTATCTACTAAATTGTGCTTATGTATAGGTATAGATAGGTTACAGTAATCCATCAAAGTAATGTCTGCAAACTGTCTCTTGACATAATAAAACCAGTTTTTATAACTTGTAGATTTAGCATTCGCCCATAGTGCAACTCGCTTATTTAATCTGGAATTGTCGGTATTAGCTAAGCGTGCCCAAAACCCAGATATGTGCTTCCATTGTCGCACAACTGGCGGCTGCCAACCCATTTCCCCGGAGACAGCTGCATTGGGAGAATATTTCCCAACACCAAGAAAGAAACGCATGGCACGATTGTGGATTGCATTAATGCATGAAAACGCTTTATATCCCCAAACCGGGGCGCCATAAGCAATCACAGGCCAGACAACAGTCATACAATTTGGAGAAAACATTATATGGTACACACCCAACTAACTTACATTTAGCAATGAGCAGTCCCAATGCACGACTTGCACTTTGAGCAACACATTTTGCAGTAACATTGAAGTCAAGGTATTCACTCAAAACAATTCCTAAATAAGTATATATACCTATAGTTTCCAGAACATTAACACCACATTTAAAAATAACATCAGATCTTGGCATAGAAGCAGGACGAAAATGGACAACTCTACTTTTATCCCTGTTTATAAACATATCGTTTATATTGCACCAGTCATTATTATTCACTATTGTGGTGTTTGCGTCCTCGTACATCGTGTGGACACTCGACAGTACCCTGATGCATGGCATGTCTTCAATAATACACAGTTCTGATCCAACTCTTCAACAAGAATGACACATACCCATATCAATGCTTAATTTTAGCTGGTTGAATATCCTATTTAGTTTATTCAAATTGCTTGATTGCGAAACAAGTTATTTCATCATTAGTTTAATTGATCTCGCTGCCTCATCCCCTTAATGGAACACATTGTCACGAGGAAGAGGCAATGTTGATTTAAACGGCTTAACTACATACATCATCACTATTGTTCTGGTGGAGCGCAAACTCACATCATTATGGTTACCAAGGTGAGAACCGTATCCATTACATTACATGTTCTTTGAAGGTGTTGGAACTTTACTATGTACTTTGTAAACCAATCGACACGTCTAATCAATTCACTTACTTTGATATTTTATTCGAATATCTGATGCGATACAGAAAATAGTGATGAATAGATTTGCTGTCTCAATGAATATACACCCTTCTAAAATGTCAGACACTGGAATAGTAAACAGTGACTGACTGAAGATTGTGAGCAGTTGTTGATTGTTGGTGGGCAACATCTTTCCATTCTGTGTATTCCTGTCTCACATGCAGTTTCTTTATCTGTACCGGATGAAGATGCTGGTCTATGTGTCTCAATACTGTTAAAATCTAATAATGTGTCAGAACAAAATCGTAAATAAATGAAATCATTAATTCACATGCAAATTTACATTAATTGTTGATTTATATCATTATTATGTTCAGTAATCAAGAATGTTTTCACCTAACAATTATCACTGGATAAGAACACATGGTTACCTCTCCAAACATGCTTTGCTTGACCGTAACTTGCAGACAATACCCCATTCCCCACCACTGAAAACATATAATTAAAACCTTTCAAATTAAAGGTTATTGCATACATGTGGAGTAGGTATAAAGTAAGAGGTCCCTGCATACTGTAAGGGGCATACGTTGGGGCCATGCATACGTTTTTTTTTTTGTTTTTTTTTACGTTGAAGGTAATTATACGTTATAGATCACAAAATACGTGATAGTTACCATGTTGTGACATTCAAATAAAAACCAGTTGTTTCTTCTGAATACCGACAGTCTATGCGTAAAAGGCAAGCGAGTAAGTTCATCAAGTGAAACATGGGTGACAAGGAAAAGAATCGGATATTACAGCGATATTATTTTGATGCGAAAAACCCTGCAGCTTATGCGGGACCAAAAAAACTTTATAGTGTTATCAATAAAAAGTATCCTGGAACATTTACAGCTGCCTACATAAGACAATGGTTGAATGATCTAGACGCATATTCGCTTCAGAAGCCGAGACGTCATAGATTTAAGACGGCAAATGTGCGAGTTACTGCAATCGGTGAACAGCTAGACATAGATCTTCTATCCATGTTTAATCTAGCTGATGAAAATGGTGGGGTAGGATTTCTGCTTTGTGCTATTGATATACTCTCTAGAAAATTATGGGTGAGGCCATTGAAAAACAAGACGGCAAAGGTGGTGTTAACCGCCATGAAAAACATCCTGAATGACATAGCGCCATTAAAAATTTTGAAAATTCGTGCCGATAGAGGGAGTGAGTTCTCCAATCAGTGGTTTAAGAAGTATATGAAAGACAGTGCTTTCTACTTTTTTACAACGAATAACCCTCCGAAGAGCAATTTCGTCGAGATATTACAGAAAACGTTGAAACAGAAACTGTATAGAATGATGAGGCAACGGAGAACCTATCGATATATCGATGACTTGCAAAATGTGGTAGCGAGTTACAACGCAACGCCTCATCGTGGCTTAAACGGTTTAGCTCCTAATGATGTTAACAAAGACAACGAGGCAGATGTATGGGCGCAAATGTACTTGAAAAAGACCGACATAAGAAGACCAAAACCTGTTTTCAAGTTCAAGATAGGAGATCTGACGCGCATCAGCTTCACGAAACAACCATTTCAGCGAGCTTATCAAGAACAATACACCATGGAGGTGTTTAAGGTGGTGGGACGACTTCTAATGCAAGGCATTCCTATGTACAAGTTGATCGATTAAAAAGCTGAAAGAATCATCGGTTTGTTTTACGCCGTTGAACTTCAAAAGGTGAACAAAGACGAAAACAGCTTGTGGTTCATCGAGCGTATCCTGAAGAGGCGGAAGAGGAACAAGAAACTCCAGTACTTTGTCACCTGGCAAGGTTTTTCAACAGCATTTAATTCCTGGATCGATGCGGACGAGGTCCAAGACATATCGGAAAGCGGGACATCATGGATAAACATTTATATATTCAAAGTGGTGATAGCGTCGAGAATTCGCGGATAACGAAGTATATCGTTTTAAAGTTCATCTAAATCTGCCTTTGTCACTACACGGCAACTGGAAAGTCGCGCTAACGGAATGTTATGCTGAGAGCGATTCTAAGTCTAGAACTAAAACGGTGGATGCTCTTTACATTTACACCGATATATGCAAAGAAAGTATTGTGCATGGTGTAGAACAACCGTTGTTAAGACGGTTGGATATGAACAAAAAGAATAGTTGGAATTATATGTTTGACGTGCCTTACTATCTACCAGTGAAAAGAAAGATCTGAGAGAATTTCAGATATATATAAAACTGGGGAACGGTACTTACCCATCAGATTTGAAAAGATCATTGCATCTAACACTTCACTTAAAGCAATATCCGTTTTTCTGAATATTGACAATGCAAGTGTACGTTCCGAATCCACAGAAGTGGGTAGATTTTTTCGATCGAGTTAGTAACGAAAAAAAGGAGTTAAATCAATCCGGATCGGGTAGGCGTTTATCTGTCATTAGCATAGACGACTCAAAAGCTGCTAATGATAAAGTGTATCCTATAAAAGCAGTCTTACCCGCGGAGCAAACGACAGCACAAGCTAAATCGGAGCTAGAGAGAGAGGATATAAATCCAATCTTCAACTCGACAGCGTCGCCGAGGGATCAAGCGTAAGCGAAGTTACAAAAAGTCTCACAAAGGAACTAAGCGTCAACGTGGCAGTGGAAAGAAAAAAACGGTTCATACAAGGAAGAAAATCTCGAGAAAGGGACATAAAAAGTTTCGAAACGGTAGCAAACGGGATATATTTGAAATAAACTAAGAATGTCTGTGCTTAATGAAGATAAATTTAAGGAAGGACTTGTGTCGGAGTTAGCATTATTTGATCTTCCCAGTACACAAACAAGCGTGACGGATGTCTATTACGACGAAATTCGACCCCTATCGCAAGTGTCGGGTGATAGTCCTTTCGAGTTCAGGATAAGTGGACAGGATTCGATGGATTATCTCGACTTGAAAAATTCGCAGATCTACGTAAGACTGAAAGTAGTAAAGGCGGATGGGACGGTTCTCACGGCGGAGAAGGTTGGACCCGCAAACTTGTTTCTTCAAGCGTTATTTTCAACGACAGAGGTCAACCTTCAGAACAAAGCCACGATTACTTGTAATTACAACCCGTATAGAGCTTACATACAGACTGTACTAAACTATGGAGCAGACACAGCAACCAGTCAGCTTGATACTCAACTCTTTATGATGGATGACGCAGACAGTCCAGGTAATATTTCTTATATGATAAGTTGATGACATAAATATGGAAACGCATATATATATACTGTGATATATTTTCAAAACAAATTGCATGCGTCCAATATCTTTGCACCTAAATGGTTGTTTTATATTCTGTTTCAGGAGTGACAGATCCAACAGGAACTAACAACGGACTGTATGTGAGATCCAAGCTGATCGCAACATCCAAACATATCGATTTGCAGGGACCCATCTTCCACGACTTGTTTTCCATGTCTAGATATTTGTTGAATCAGGTGGATGTTAACATCAAGATGCATAGAAGTCCTGCCAACTTCTGTCTGCTAGCGGGAGATGCTAATGACTATCGCGTGGATATCGAAGATATTTACATCCTCGCTAAGAAAATCAGAGTGAATCCCGCTCTTATCTATGGGCATTCGAAAATTCTGGAGAAGCAGAATGCCTTATACCCCTTCAATAAGGTTGAGGTGAGATCAGTGAGCATATCAACATGCTCGACAAATTACAACTGGGAGAACATGTTCCAAGGAAGACGACCAGAAAGAATCGTTGTAGGGTTCGTGAAAAGTAAAGCGCTCAATGGTGATTACAAGACCAACCCATTCAACTTCGAGAATTGCTCGATTCAGCAAATCGCTGCGTATTGCGATGGGCTTCCAGTGGGAGGAAATCCGCTGAAACTGGATTTCGATGCTGCTGGGGGTACGACATTTATGCGTGCCTATACCAACTTGCTTCTTTCAAACGAAATGTGGAGGGAAGATGAAGGCAATCAACTCGACAGGAACCACTATTTAAGCGGTTACACATTATTCACCTTCCTTCTAACTTCTCACAGCACGGAGAGTACCTATCATTAGTGAAAACAGGGAATGTACGGCTAGATGTACAATTCAAGACACCATTAGCAGGTGAGAATTGTTTCATTATTCTTATTGTAACCTAGTTTTTAAAAGATTTATTTTAAACTTTTTGTTATTTGTTTGTTGTGTTTCACACAATATTGTTATTTTAAGCACAATACTTACGTATTAATAATCCAAATATTTATTAATTTTATTTTTAGAACCCATGAGCTGCATAGTGTAGCCTACAGCGAGGGACCAGGATATTTCGAAATCAATAGAGAAAGAGATGTTATTCTCTCATAATGGATACGTCACAATTGCAATGCATGATAGAATGTGATTCCGTTTTAAATGGACGGGTTATTAGCGTTTTCACAGCGGACAAACTTCCGAGCGAACTTCCACAGACACCATTTGGATTCATCGCCAACACCGACATTCATACTAAACCATGACTACACTGGTGCGCCTTTTTTAGTGATGTTCGAGGACATTTGGATTTTGTTGTTACATACGGGAGAACACCGAACCAAAATAGCCACTTTTTTAAGCGGTGGTTAGAAAACGAGGCTAGCGCTGTGCGGATTAATCACACTCAGATTCAGAGTGATAACTCAACAGTGTGTTGAATATATTGCATTTTGTTTCTTCGTTATAGACTTGCTGGATATGCCTATCAAGACTTTCTCAATTTATTTGATGCTTCAGCTTTAGATGCGAATGATAATTACATAGCTGATACAATGCTGAAAGCCTACTCCCAATG
>CM026398.1:12983949-13004864 GCA_014843695.1 Archivesica marissinica
TTTATATTTGCTGGGAATAGGATGTTTCCTTCTGGTGACGTGGATAACTTGACATTTGGAGGGGTTAAATTCCATGTCCCACTCCAACTCCCACTCTTCTAATCTCTTAAGATCATTTTGGAGTGTGACCGATTCATTTGCAGATGTCAGTGATAGATATACTGCAGAATCATCTGCAAAGATGCGGACTTTGGAACTGATGTTTTGTGGGAGGTCGTTTATGTAGGCTAGGCAAAGCAGGGGTCCAAGTACGGATCCCTGTGGGACTCCAGAGGACACCGGAATGACCTCTGAACTAATACCATTAAGGACAACTGACTGGAGTCTATTATCTAGAAAACTCTTAATCCACCTTAATGTTTGACCTCTGACTCCATATTCATGCATTTTTAGTAGTACTTTCTCGTGATTGACCTTATCGAAAGCCTTACTGAAGTCTAATAGGATGAGATCTACCTGATGCTTATTGTAGACAGAGGTAACCAAGTCATTAACTAGCATTACTAATTGGGTCACGCATGACCGTTTTTCTCTAAAACCATGCTGCAAATGGTACAGAATACTGTGGTTAGTGAAGTGTTTTGCTATCGAGGAAGAAACTATATGTTCAAGTACCTTGCATAGAACACATGTCAGTGAGATAGGCCTATAGTTGGCGGGGTTTGACTTGTCCCCTTTTTTGTAAATGGGAGCAACATTTGCTGACTTCCACTGGGCAGGCAGTGATCCTTCGTTGAGGGATTTTTGGAATAAGACTGCAAGGATAGGTGAGAGTTCTTTAGACAGGGTTTTAAGTATGATTGGCTTAATTAGGTCAGGACCACTAGCCTTGTGGGGGGTTCAGGTTATTGAGAAGTTTCTCTATGCCATTTGAGCTTACTGTGATCTCATTCATGTTTGGCGTGGATTGACCATTCAGGTTTCCATATGTGTCCTGAATTTTCATTTTACAAATGGAGGTAAGTCTTAGTGGGGACATGGAGCTGAAGACAGACTGAAACTGTTTGTTCAGTGCTGTGGCTTTAGCAGCTTCTTCATGATGGAATTTGTTTTCATGCTTTAGGGGTGGCATTGATTTGAAATCTTGCTTGGAATGCTTAAGGATGGAATACAGTTTCTTGGTGTTTGGCCTGTAAGGATGGGAGGCATCAGCACTGTTTAGATTTAGGATGTTTTCTAGGTATTGATGATAAGCCTCTTTGACCTCTTTCCGCACTAAATGTTTTAGATCCAGGAATTTCTTGCGATTGGAAGGCGTACTTGACTTCCTAGTATTTTTAAAGGCCCTATTTCGCCTTCTAATCATTCGCTTAACACTCTGATTGACCCAGGGTAGGTGATCTCTTAACGATGACTGTTTGGATGGAATCCATTTATCTGTAAGGGTGTTTAGAGCATGAGAGAAATGTTCCCATAGCTCTTCAGTGTTTAGTGCGGTATATTTACATTCGTTGGTCATAACCTGGTGATAGTCACATAAAGACTGTTTAATGGCCTGCCAGTTTGCTTTCTTATAGAGTGGAATCCTGCGAGGCTTTTGATAACATATCCTTGCGGATGTGTTGACTTTTATTTCGACTACATTATGATCACTGATGCCAGGTAGAATATTGACCTGGTTTACTAAACTGGGGTTAGTTGTAAGGAATAAATCCAGGATGTTGTTTTCACGGGTGGGGAGGTTAACCATTTGGGTGAGGTATCATTAAACGTTTCAATGACCTGCCTATAGAAGGATGGGTGTTTGCAGTCGGTGGATGGGCTGGCAGTCCATCTTTGGTAGATTTAGGTCCCCAGCCACCCAAATGTTGGAGAAACGTTTATTAACCTTTTCAATAGACTTACAGAATTGATTGAAACTGTCTATATCAAGCTCATGAGGTTTGTAATGACTGTGTAATAGATTTGCTAAACAATCTGCCGAAACTGAAACAGATTATACTTCAAGATGCATTCCACATTGGAAATCCATGCAGTGTTATTAGAAATGGATGCGGTATTAATATTACAATGGCTGAGACAACAATGCTATGTTGTAGCACGCCTACAAGACGTAAAACAGTAAGTTATTTGAGTATGTCTAACTGAATTACTGCTCATTCGGACCATGCCCGATTCGATCGTGTGCTGTCTAAATATCCACCTTCTCGGATAGGACTGGAGTGTACATTGTCCTAGCGTAGATAGTCATCTATCCCGGGATGTACAGTTAATAGTAGACATTAATAGAACAATTACAACTATATACACCCATTGACCGTTGAGGACTGAGGTGGGGAACTGCTATAGTGGCGTAGAGTGCAGTCTTGAAGACCGTGATACCAATTATGTATGTGATGCTGGTCGGTAGTTTGTTCCAGTTCTATATTGTACTCTAGAACAAGGGATGTCAAACACTGCGACGTTTGTGAATGGCTGCAACAGCGACATATATGTCATTACATTAAATACAATGTTGTTTGCTATGCAAATGTCTTTGGTTTTATAAGGCGTTTACCACGGTTTGGGGTCAGAAATGAATTGCATGGTATTGCTGGTAGCAGCCCCTCGGATCTATGCATTTTTATTTTCTTCACAAGTACTTACTTTGTTGGTAAATAAATTTAATTTCGGTTTCAGATTTCAACAAAAACAACAGCAGAAGTTGAAACTAGCAGCCTTATCCAAACCAAATCCAGCAATCCAAATACCACATCTCACGCCATGGATACTAGATCCAGCACTGTTAATACCAGATCCAGCACTGTTAATACCAGATCCAGCACTGTTAAGACAAGATCCAGCACTGTTAAGACAAGATCCAGCACTGTTAATACCAGATCCAACACTGTTGATACGGGTATTACTTTGCTCTATGTCCACGTTTTTTTTCCTCAGTGTTTTGTCAGTATTTTGTTTAATACCTTTGTCATTCCATATGTTATTATCCCCCGCGAAAAGCGGGGGGGGGATATAGTTTTGACGTTGTCCGTCCGTGAGTGAGTCAGTCCGTCCGGAGCAGTATCTTGACAATGAATAGATGGAATTTAATTATATTTGGTACAACAAGTATCCCCATACTGGCTTGCGTCCAACCAAATATTGTCCAAATCCCTTCAGTAACTCCAGAGTTATTGCACTTGATTTGTTGAAATATGTCCATCCAGGCCTATATCTTGAAAATGGATGGAATTTCATTATATTTGGTACAAATATGTATCCCCATACTAAAGTATAAATCACCTTCAGTGATAGTTCTAGTTCCATGCGTTTTTCTTTTCCACAAGCCTTCCATGTTTCCACTTAGCATATCACATATATATATATAACATCCATATCAAATACCGTACACAGGCATTCCATGTTTGTTTCACACTTACATTTGAATATTTTAGATAGGGAGATGATTTTGCCATAGTATTCCATTATACAGTTATAAGTCTCGACATATAACTGTTATGGATCTATGTAAGTTGTATCTCCAGATACATACACGTAGGTTGAACAAGTATTCATAAAGTATACCGGTCTATGTAAGTTGTATCTCTATTGCAAACTATGTGAAAATCACATTCCGATTTGTTTGTTGTGTACTATCTGTCAATATTAACCTGATACGTATAGCCTTTATTCAAATAGATCTAATTACACAACTTGATCTGTATTGGATATTCAATGGTAACAAAAATAAATATTCTATAGCAACGAAAGACAGCTGGATATCATCTAAATTATGATAACGGTCTAGTAGTATCAGGTTAATATTGACAGATAATAACAAAAACCAAAATTATTTGACAAACTACAATATGTTGATATATTTATTTCATGGTATGTATAAATATCTTCGTATTTTATTGGTAAACAATGCATATAGTCATATCTGTTGGTCGATAGGTCCATCTGTCCTCACCCACCTTTAGTGATAGCTCTAGTTCCATTTACATTAATAAGAATTGTTTATATGACACAGCTTGTTATCTTTCCAGTCATCTTATCCACAATTGTGAGCTTTATACACATATATTTCCATACTGACACAAGACACCATTCCACACTTGTAGAGACATCATTCCATTTGACTTCTAGGAATTCCACACTTGTAGAGATAATAGGTTGCGAATAGTTTTATATTGTTCGTTCTGATTTTACCTTCATTAATCAATGCTTAATCAAAAGTTAGGTTCTAATATTAGACGTGTGTTCTTAAGTTGGAAAATTATAGAATTATAGTTTAAATAGGCTATATTTTTATCATATTGTTCGTTCTGATTGTGCCTTCATTATCAATGTCAAAATCAATAGTTAGATTTGTTATAGAAAACATAATATGTATATTGTTGAAAATTAGCAAACATTGTGATACTGTATATTTGATTAAAAATATAAGATTGGCATTATATGTTTTCTGTTCTTTATCTATGAATGATAAAGCCGATTATATATATATAATTCAAAATGTAACATACCTTTCATCATCAGATGAAATGTTGACCACCATTGGATCATAAAACGATGGTGTATATACATGTGCTGTATGTGTAGTAGGTCTAGTGTAGGGAAGCTTCCACTTTGGCGTTGATCTAGATCTGGTGAGCTTATTTGTTCTTTTTTGAAATGCTGTTCCTTTGCTCACACGTGTAGCAATAAATGGAAGACTGAATCCCTGGGTGTTATCGAATGCGTTGATAGCTGTAGTAATAGGCACGCAGTCGTTGACGTCATTGCCACCGTAGCAGGTTGCGGCGACGTTGACGTCATTGCTACCGTAGCAGGTTGTCGTAACGTTGACTGGCGTGCTGCAGTTCACGGCTCTATTGGTATTGACGTCTGTGGTGACGTTGACGTCATTGCTATCGTAGCAGGCTGCGGTAACATTGACTGGTGTGCTGCAGTTCATGGCTCTGCTGGTATTGACGTCTGTGGTGACGACGGGCGTGCAGTAGTTGACAGCTCCTCCGGTGTTGACGGTTACGGTATTGTCATAGGTCACATGTAGATCGGTGGTTGAGGCGTAATGTCGTGTGTGTTCAATTGGTGTGGGTATATATTTGGATCCACTGGTGCTCTTCTTCATACGTATAATGGTGGTAATTGGCGTAGGTATATATTGTGAGTCACTGTGGGTCTTCGCATCAGGTCCCATTCGCACGGCTCTGCTGGTATTGACGTATGTGGTGACGTTGACGTCATTGCTACCGTAGCAGGCTGCGGTAACGTTGACTGGCGTGCTGCAGTTCACGGCTCTGCTGGTATTGACGTCTGTGGTGACGACGGGCGTGCAGTAGTTGAAGGCTCCTCCGGTGTTGATGGTTGCGGTATTGTCATAGATCACATGTAGATCGGTGGTTGAGGCGCAATGTCGTGTGTGTTCACTTGGTGTGGGTATATATTTGGACTCATTGGTGCTCTTCTTCATACGTCTACTGGTGGTAATTGGCGTAGGTATATATTGCGAGTCACTGTGGGTCTTCGTATCAGGTCCCATTCGCAACCGCAATTTTTCTTCAAGCACCCTGTTTCTCTCGTGCAGTTTAACTACCTCGTCTTAATTCTCTGTGCCTTTTGTCAACTTCTGTTCTCAGTGATTGAAGTTGAACCGTTAGATGTTTATTTTCACCTATTATATAATGCATAAAATTTGTATTCGAGGACTGACCCCACTTTGATGCCGTTCCAAAGAGTTCTAAACATGTATTCATAAGTCCATCTTCCATTTTACGTATATAGCTTTACTACGAAATATTACGTTGTATAGTGGTATCAAAGCGTGTATGAACATGTCTTCAAATGCGAGGATATATATAGGGACCCGCCTCCCACAAACAAGCATGGTTGCATGGTTTTAAGGAGTTTCAAGGAGTACTTGGCTTTGTTGGAATGACGAAAACCCTACCACACATAAATTATATGTAGGCGCTAACAACAAAGCCTTATTGCGTCCAGTTCTCAGGGTCATGAGACCTCTTCATATAAATGATATTGCGAAATCTATACCCATTTGTTATCAGTAAGACGTCACCAGTTTTATGATATTTATGAGGTTACAATAAAGCCAGATCACGGGTGGGCGAACAATACGGTTATTGAGTCCTGCCTATGAAAATAATACAGACCATCCTAGTTTCTATGCTAATGTATACAGCCGGTGACACTGCAAGATCTAGAAACGTATGCATATATCAATCCATTTTCTCTTATTCACATGTATATGCAAACACTTGTTACAACTTGTTGGGAAAGCCTATAAGAACAACAACAGCGTGGCAGTCTTATGACTCTGGGGCAGTATGGCTCTCTTATATAGGGTTTTCGATGGTGTGGGGAGTTGATCACGAAAACCACAGTCATTCCCCAAACAACATGCATCACCTTTACATCTTGTGTGCTCTAAGGAATGCTACCCCAGTTGTCCGTCATATCTAAGGTGAGGTAAATGTACTTGTCCACCCTCTCTAAGGTGAGGTAAATGTACTTGTCCTACACATGCAAATAAGGTTTGGTAATGCTGCGTGGTTATCTCTCAATGACGTCCACAAAACTAATACTCAGATGACTTATTGATATGACACAGGAGTACACTTTGTCCTAGATTTATCACCATTATGAGTGAATAAAAATATCCTTGGTGACCTTTTCAAATACTATCAGATAGATCATTTTAAAGAGATGAAAACAGCGTGACATCAAATTGATTATAAACATGATATGAGACGTATATGACAAGCTATATTCGAGCTGATATACTTGTGTTTAAAACAATTTTCTTAAGCCTGGCACATATGTTGTGTGCGTGCGTGCGTGCGTGCGTGCGTGCGTGCGTGCTAGCGTGCGTGCGTGCGTGCGTGCGTGCGTGCGTGCGTGCGTGCGTGCGTGCGCGCGCGCACACACACACACACACACACACCCACACCACACACAATTTAGAGATACTTATTTACAAGAAAAGTATATTAACCCTTTCAACACCACATACCTTTAAATAGGCTTACAAACAGTGTAGATTCAGCTGAGCCGGCTTGTGACAATCCGTCTTATCAGGATCTGCACTGTTTGCCAGTAATATTACTATTTTTAGACAAAATTACCAATTTTGATAAATGAACTGGTCCAAATTTAATTATCTGATTAATTTATTGGTCTAAAAATATCGTGGCCGAGTCCATGTAAGTTACTTGGGGTTGAGTCGGTTAAAAGAACGTGTCTCACTCGCTGCTGAAGAAGATACGGTAATGATACATGCTTGTTATACGTTTATTTATCGTCGCTACCGGTTGCCCATATGAGCGACGCCTCCTGAAGAGATTAGTCATTTTAGATTTTTGGAGGATAGTGCAATGATACAGACACCATTTCCAGAATATCCTCTGGTTCTTTTACGTGCACGGTGTAAAGCACCGACATGAGACCTCGGTTTAACGTCCTATCTGAAAGACTGTTAATTTTATTAGGGTCAGACGGTGGATCGAACCTGCGATCCCTGGATTACCAGTCCAGCGTGTTACCACTGGACTACAGATCCGTCTACGTAGATTGCGCTTCGGGGTCTGGTTATATATATGGCACTGGTTAATTATCGTTCAAACCCTTTTATTGTCGATGCATACCAAAGCATCCTATGCAAGTATTATGTACAATGGTGCATATTCTTAATAAGCTATATTGATAATTATTATACTATAATAATATTATGAATGTAATATATTTACAAAAATATATAATATAACACTACTAACTAACATACAAGCATAGTCATTGTTATGACCCTATTTATACCCTTACAATAATTATACCCTTATAATAATTATACCCTTATAATAATTATACCATTATAATAATCATACCCTTATAATAAGCATAGCCTTATAATAATCATGCCCTTATAATAATTATACCCTTATAATAATTACAATAATTATACCCTTATAATAATTATACCCTTACAATAATTATACCCTTACAATAATTAGGCCCTTACAATAATTATACCCTTACAATAATTATACCCTTATAATAAGTATACCCTTACAATAATTATACTCTTACAAGAATTATACCCTTACAATAATTATACCGGTACAATAATTATACCCTAAACAATAATTATACCCTTACAATAATTATACCCTTACAATAAGTATACCCTTACAATAATTATGCCCTTACAATAAGTATACCCTTATAATAATTATACCCTTATAATAATTATACCCTTATAATAATTACAATAATTATACCCTTATAATAATTATACCCTTACAATAATTATACCCTTATAATAATTACAATAATTATACCCTTACAATAATTATACCCTTACAATAATTATACCCTTACAATACCTTACAATAATTATACCCTTACAATAATTATACCCTTACAATAATTATACCCTTGCAATAATTATACCCTTACACTAATTATACCCTTACAATAATTATACCCTTACAATAATTATACCCTTATAATAACTATACCCTTATAATAATTATACCCTTATAATAGGTATACCCTTACAATAATTATACCCTTATAATAGATTACCCTTACAATAATTATACCCACAAAAAACCCCAAAAAACCACAAACCTTACAATAATTATACCCTTACAATAATTATACCCTTACAATAATTATACCCTTATAATAACTATACCCTTATAATAATTATACCCTTATAATAGGTATACCCTTACAATAATTATACCCTTATAATAGGTATACCCTTACAATAATTATACCCTTACAATAATTATACCCTTACAATAATTATACCCTTACAATACCTTACAATAATTATACCCTTACAATAATTATACCCTTACAATAATTATACCCTTGCAATAAGTATACCCTTACACTAATTATACCCTTACAATAATTATACCCTTATAATAATTATACCCTTATAATAATTATACCCTTATAATAGGTATACCCTTACAATAATTATACCCTTATAATAATTACAATAATTATACCCTTATAATAATTATACCCTTATAATAATTATACCCTTATAATAGGTATACCCTTACAATAATTATACCATTATAATAATTACAATAATTATACCCTTACAATACCTTACAATAATTATACCCTTACAATAATTATACCCTTACAATAATTATACCCTTATAATAACTATACCCTTATAATAATTATACCCTTATAATAGGTATACCCTTACAATAATTATACCCTTATAATAGGTATACCCTTACAATAATTATACCCTTACAATAATTATACCCTTACAATAATTATACCCTTACAATACCTTACAATAATTATACCCTTACAATAATTATACCCTTACAATAATTATACCCTTGCAATAAGTATACCCTTACACTAATTATACCCTTACAATAATTATACCCTTATAATAATTATACCCTTATAATAATTATACCCTTATAATAGGTATACCCTTACAATAATTATACCCTTATAATAATTACAATAATTATACCCTTATAATAATTATACCCTTATAATAATTATACCCTTATAATAGGTATACCCTTACAATAATTATACCATTATAATAATTACAATAATTATACCCTTACAATAATTATACCCTTACAATAATTATACCCTTATAATAATTATACCCTTATAATAGGTATACCCTTACAATAATTATACCCTTATAATAATTACAATAATTATACCCTTACAATAATTATACCCTTACAATAATTATACCATTATAATAATTATACCCTTATAATAATTATACCCTTATAATAGGTATACCCTTACAATAATTATACCCTTATAATAATTAAAATAATTATACCCTTACAATAATTATACCCTTACAATAATTATACCCTTATAATAATTATACCCGTATAATAAGTATACCCTTATAATAGGTATACCCTTACAATAAGTATACCATTATAATAATTACAATAATTATACCCTTACAATAATTATACCCTTACAATAATTATACCCTTATAATAATTATACCCTTATAATAATTATACCCTTATAATAGGCATACCCTTATAATAATTATACCCTTATAATAGGTATACCCGTACAATAAGTATACCCTTATAATAAGTATACCCTTATAATAATTATACCCTTATAATAGGCATACCCTTATAATAATTATACCCTTATAATAGGTATACCCGTACAATAAGTATACCCTTATAATAAGTATACCCTTATAATAATTATACCCTTACAATAATTATACCCTTACAATATGTATACTCTTATAATAAGTATACCCTTACAATAATTTTACCTTACAATAATTATACCCTTTCAATATGTATACCCTTATAATAGGTATACCCTTACAATAATTATACCCTTACAATATGTATACTCTTATAATAAGTATACCCTTACAATAATTTTACCTTACAATATGTATACTCTTATAATAAGTATACCCTTATAATAATTTTACCTTACAATAATTATACCCTTATAATAGGTATACCCTTACAATAATTATACCCTTACAATAATTATACCCTTACAATAATGATACCCGTATGATAAGTATACCCTTATAATAGGTATACCCTTACAATAATTATACCCTTACAATAAGTATACCCTTATAATAATTATACCCTTACAATAATTATACCCTTACAATAAGCATACCCTTATAATAAGTATGCCCTTACAATAAGTATACCCTTACAATAATTATACCCTTATAATAATTATACCTTTATAATAATTATGCCCTTACAATAATTATACCCTTATAATAGGTATACCCTTATAATAATTATACCCTTATAATAGGTATACCCGTACAATAAGTATACCCTTATAATAAGTATACCCTTATAATAATTATACCTGAGGGGGCATGAATAGCACCAGCGAGCTCGATGATCCTCAGCATACACATAGTATAATAGCACCAGTGAGCTCGATGATCCTCAGCATACACATAGTATAATAGCACCAGTGAGCTCGATGATCCTCAGCATACACATAGTATAATAGCACCAGTGAGCTCGATGATTGATCCTCAGCATACACATAGTATAATAGCACCAGTGAGCTCGATGATCCTCAGCATACACATAGTATAATAGCACCAGCGAGCTCGATGATCCTCAGCATACACATAGTATAATAGCACCAGTGAGCTCGATGATCCTCAGCATACACATAGTATAATAGCACCAGCGAGCTCGATGATCCTCAGCATACACATAGTATAATAGCACCAGCGAGCTCGATGATCCTCAGCATACACATAGTATAATAGCACCAGCGAGCTCGATGATCCTCAGCATACACATAGTATAATAGCACCAGTGAGCTCGATGATCCTCAGCATACACATAGTATAATAGCACCAGCGAGCTCGATGATCCTCAGCATACACATAGTATAATAGCACCAGTGAGCTCGATGATCCTCAGCATACACATAGTATAATAGCACCAGCGAGCTCGATGATCCTCAGCATACACATAGTATAATAGCACCAGCGAGCTCGATGATCCTCAGCATACACATAGTATAATAGCACCAGCGAGCTCGATGAACCTCAGCATACACATAGTATAATAGCACCAGTGAGCTCGATGATCCTCAGCATACACATAGTATAATAGCACCAGTGAGCTCGATGATCCTCAGCATACACATAGTATAATAGCACCAGCGAGCTCGATGAACCTCAGCATACACATAGTATAATAGCACCAGCGAGCTCGATGATCCTCAGCATACACATAGTATAATAGCACCAGCGATTATCCTCAGCATACACATAGTATAATAGCACCAGCGAGCTCGATGAACCTCAGCATACACATAGTATAATAGCACCAGCGAGCTCGATGAACCTCAGCATACACATAGTATAATAGCACCAGCGAGCTCGATGATCCTCAGCATACACATAGTATAATAGCACCAGTGAGCTCGATGATCCTCAGCATACACATAGTATAATAGCACCAGTGAGCTCGATGATCCTCAGCATACACATAGTATAATAGCACCAGTGAGCTCGATGAACCTCAGCATACACATAGTATAATAGCACCAGCGAGCTCGATGAATCTCAGCATACACATAGTATAATAGCACCAGCGAGCTCGATGATCCTCAGCATACACATAGTATAATAGCACCAGTGAGCTCGATGATCCTCAGCATACACATAGTATAATAGCACCAGTGAGCTCGATGATCCTCAGCATACACATAGTATAATAGCACCAGCGAGCTCGATGATCCTCAGCATACACATAGTATAATAGCACCAGCGAGCTCGATGATCCTCAGCATACACATAGTATAATAGCACCAGCGAGCTCGATGATCCTCAGCATACACATAGTATAATAGCACCAGCGAGCTCGATGATCCTCAGCATACACATAGTATAATAGCACCAGTGAGCTCGATGATCCTCAGCATACACATAGTATAATAGCACCAGCGAGCTCGATGATCCTCAGCATACACATAGTATAATAGCACCAGTGAGCTCGATGATCCTCAGCATACACATAGTATAATAGCACCAGCGAGCTCGATGATCCTCAGCATACACATAGTATAATAGCACCAGTGAGCTCGATGATCCTCAGCATACACATAGTATAATAGCACCAGCGAGCTCGATGATCCTCAGCATACACATAGTATAATAGCACCAGTGAGCTCGATGATCCTCAGCATACACATAGTATAATAGCACCAGCGAGCTCGATGATCCTCAGCATACACATAGTATAATAGCACCAGTGAGCTCGATGATCCTCAGCATACACATAGTATAAAGTGAGATATAATCACACAAAATAAATACACTATTTTCCGTATATGATATAAGCCGAAAACTATCCAATATGTAAAATATTGGACTGTGTGAGGCGCGTAGAGCCGAATATAGTACTAATATTTTACATATTGGATCCGCTTGAGGCTTATATTTTACTTAAAACACACGTGTTATATAACAAGATCCTACTAATTAAAATTGTTAATTTCGTACATGTACGCGTAGGATTTAATATAATACTCTGGCCTTTTGGCAGCAGTCCAATATTAATAATTAAAACGGACTGCAAGTATAAAGGTATGACGTCACTACAGTATTTTCAAGCATGATACAACCGTTACTATAGCATCGTTGATTGGCAGGATTTCGATACATAAGTATTGTTGCTCTGTTATTAAAGGAAAACAGCATTGAAAGTAATCCACAACATATATAACAATTTTATTTATGGAGAACTAGGTAGAACAACCTTAAGAATTAGAAGAGCTCTAAATGTTTTAAAATACTGGTTAAAAAATTGTTCAGTTAGATAGTGTGTTAAAATTGTATATGATATGATGTATAGTGAAATAGAAATTAGACCAGATTATAGTAATTGGGCTTCAGGTATTAGCAAGTTATTACAAGCATTAGGATTTAATGATGTATGGTTAAACCAAGGAGTCGGAAATAAGAATATTTATAAGTGTAGCAAAACAAAGACTAAATGATATTTTTTATGCAAAATTGGTTTTCAGAATTGAGTAACTCCACAAGGGCTAGAACTTATGTTTTATATGCAGATTTCAAGTTTCAGACATATATGAACGGTGTAAATATTGATAAATTTAGAATAGCATTGTCACGCTTCAGAGTATCATCTCATAGACTTGAAGTAGAAACTGGTCGATGGCATAGACCCTTAGCAATACCATATGAAGAAAGAAAATGTAGATATTCTTTAACTTTAGAAGATGAATTTCACTTTGTTTTAGAATGTCAGCTATATACCGATTTAAGAAAAACACATATTACCGTCTCCGTTGCCCAGTGGTTAAGGCGTCCGCCTACGGAGCGGGAGGTCGAAGGTTCGAATCTCGCCAGGGGTTCGTTCTGATATGGCCGGTTGGTGAGCCGCCAGCTAGTTAAATAATGGTTACCGATTGCCTACCAGCCTGGCGCCTGGCATACACGCATAGGATTCGGGTGTTCATAAAAAGATGTGTCTCATAAGTCAGAAATGACTGGCCCTTTAAATAGGGATGACACTATAATAAACAAACACTTTACTTTACTTTACATATTAAGAAATACTTTTGGATAAATCCAAATGTTCCTAAATTTATTGACCTCAAAAAATGTTATAATAATTAAAGATTTGGCTATGTATATATACAAATCATTTCAAGTCAGAAACAACCTGTTCTATGACTAGTGTTCATATCTCATTATACGTTATACGCTAGCCAATCGTAAACGTTTTGTATTTGCACGTGTTTTTATTTGCACATTTGCTCTATATAATTATATTACATAGTTACACAAGGCACGCAGTGCCAATGTTCACGTTTGAAAGTATGTAATGTGTATATAATGTGTACTCATGGGCATATTGCCCATTGTATTTCGAAATAAACTCTTGAAACTCTTATATAACCTTTAAATGATTTCATTTCCATGTATGCATATCATTATAAAAACCAATGACCATCAATACAACAAATATAGTCAACTAAACATAATTGGTAACGTTACACTATAGGTAGCGATACAAAGTAGGTAACAATGCACAGACGGGTCTGTAGTCCAGTGGTAACACGCTGGACTGGTAATCCAGCTTCGATCCCCCGTCTGACCCTAATAAAATGAACAGTCTTTCAGATGGGACTTTAAACCGAGGTCTCGTGTCGATGCTGTAAACCGTGCACGTAAAAGAACCAGAGGAGACTCTGGAATGGATCTCTGTCTGTATCATTGCACTATCCTTCACTAATGACTAATCTCTTCAGGAGGCGTCGCTCATATGGGAAACCGGTAGCGACGATAAATAAACGTATCATGTGGCGACTGAAACTGGTTCAAAATGTTCACCAGTTCTATATATATATCCCTGACGTGGCATACACCACATACGTATCATTTGGCGACTGAAACTGGTTCAAAATGTTCACCAGTTCTATATATCCCTGGTTCAAAATGTTCACCAGTTCTATATATCCCTGGTTCAAAATGTTCACCATTCTATATATCTCTGGTTCAAAATGTTCACCAGTTCTATATATCCCTGACGTGGCATATAGCACATACGTATCATTTGGCGACTGTAACTGGTTCAAAATGTTCACCAGTTCTATATATCCCTGACGTGGCATATAGCACATACGTATCATTTGGTGACTGTAACTGGTTCAAAATGTTCACCAGTTCCTATATATCCCTGACGTGGCATATAGCACACACGTATCATTTGGCGACTGAAACTGGTTCAAAATGTTCACCAGTTCTATATATCCCTGGTTCAAAATGTTCACCAGTTCTATATATCCCTGACGTGGCATATAGCACATACGTATCATTTGGTGACTGTAACTGGTTCAAAATGTTCACCAGTTCTATATATCCCTGACGTGGCATATAGCACATACGTATCATTTGATGACTGTAACTGGTTCAAAATGTTCACCAGTTCTATATATCCCTGACGTGGCATATAGCACATACGTATCATTTGGTGACTGTAACTGGTTCAAAATGTTCCCCAGTTCTATATATCCCTGGTTCAAAATGTTCACCAGTTCTATATATCCCTGGTTCAAAATGTTCACCAGTTCTATATATCCCTGTTTCAAAATGTTCACCAGTTCTATATATCCCTGGTTCAAAATGTTCACCAGTTCTATATATCCCTGGTTCAAAATGTTCACCAGTTCTATATATCCCTGGTGTGGCATACAGCACATACGTATCATTTGGCGACTGAAACTGGTTCAAAATGTTCACCAGTTCTATATGTCCCTGGTTCAAAATGTTCACCAGTTCTATATATCCCTGGTTCAAAATTTTCACCAGTTCTATATATCCCTGGTTCAAAATGTTCACCAGTTCTATATATCCCTGACGTGGCATACAGCATACGTATCATTTGGCGACAGAAACTGGTTCAAAATGTTCACCAGTTCTATATATCCCTGGTTCAAAATGTTCACCAGTCCTATATATCCCTGGTTCAAAATGTTCACCAGTTCTATATATCCCTGGTTCAAAATGTTCACCAGTCCTATATATCCCTGGTTCAAAATGTTCACCAGTTCTATATATCCCTGGTTCAAAATGTTCACCAGTTCTATATATCCCTGGTTCAAAATGTTCACCAGTCCTATATATCCCTGGATCAAAATGTTCACCAGTTCTATATATCCCTGGTTCAAAATGTTCACCAGTCCTATATATCCCTGGTTCAAAATGTTCACCAGTTCTATATATCCCTGGTTCAAAATGTTCACCAGTTCTATATATCCCTGGTTCAAAATGTTCACCAGTTCTATATATCCCTGGTTCAAAATGTTCACCAGTTCTATATATCCCTGGTGTGGCATACAGCACATACGTATCATTTGGCGACTGAAACTGGTTCAAAATGTTCACCAGTTCTATATATCCCTGGTTCAAAATGTTCACCAGTTCTATATATCCCTGGTTCAAAATGTTCACCAGTTCTATATATCCCTGACGTGGCATACAGCATACGTATCATTTGGCGACAGAAACTGGTTCAAAATGTTCACCAGTTCTATATATCCCTGGTTCAAAATGTTCACCAGTTCTATATATCCCTGGTTCAAAATGTTCACCAGTTCTATATATCCCTGACGTGGCATACAGCATACGTATCATTTGGCGACAGAAACTGGTTCAAAATGTTCACCAGTCCAATATATCCCTGGTTCAAAATGTTCACCAGTCCTATATATCCCTGGTTCAAAATGTTCACCAGTTCTATATATCCCTGGTTCAAAATGTTCACCAGTTCTATATATCCCTGGTTCAAAATGTTCACCAGTTCTATATATCCCTGGTTCAAAATGTTCACCAGTCCTATATATCCCTGGTTCAAAATGTTCACCAGTTCTATATATCCCTGGTTCAAAATGTTCACCAGTCCTATATATCCCTGGTTCAAAATGTTCACCAGTTCTATATATCCCTGGTTCAAAATGTTCACAAGTCCTATATATCCATGATAAGGAATAATTCGCATCCTCTGCCATTTACCCTCTGCAGTCTTCAGTCTTCGCATCGGAGAATTGGATGCGGCTTGTTTTTCGTTAATGTGTTCATTTGTAGTTATTGCTCGGGCAAATGAATACAAATTGTAAATGAATAATGGTTTCATGTATATATTACACTTGCATTTCCCCACATACTATGTGTTATTAATTATTTCCTAATTCAAATGTCAAACCTGGACAGCGAGCTTATTCACAAGCTCATACGCAAATAACATTGGATCATGTACTGTGCATCCGGGTTGCTGCATCTTTCTCATGAATAGATTATGTGGTTTTGTTTTACACAGTCGTTACCCTTGATAAATTAAATATATATCATTACATTTATCCAATCAAACCATTGCTTCAAGGCTAAGTGTGAACCAAAACAAAACGCTTGTTGCAATGCTTAGTGCAATAATACAGACAGAGACCCATTCCAGAGTCTCCTCTGGTTCTTTTACGTGCACGGTGTACAGCACCGACACGAGACCTCGGTTTAAAGTCCCATCTGAAAGACTGTTAATTTTATTAGGGTCAGACTGGAGATCGAACCTACGATCCCTGGATTACCAGTCCAGCGTGTTACCACTGGACTACAGATCCGTCTGTACTGAACACAACTAGATTAAGCACATATATATATATATATATATATATATATATATATATATATAGAGGACGATAGAGGATATTTGTGTTTATCAGAGTATGCACACATATGTTGCCTTTGAATGGATGCTTTATATGCAAATACGCTTAAGTTTCTTACGTCAATGCAACACACTTAAAATTACTAGGAACATCCTAGGATTCCTTCCTAACATTCAAGTACAAAATGATATTCATCTTCTAAAACTTTACAAAACGGACGCTCCTTTAGAGGACATCATGTGTGTTTTACGTTTATTTATCATCGCTACCGGTTGCCCATATGAGCGACGCCTCCTAAAGAGATTAGTCATTTTAGATTTAGGAGGATAATGCAATGATACAGACAGAGACCCTTTCCAGAGTATCCTCTTTATATTCTACGTGCACGGTGTAAAACACCGACACGAGACCTCGGTTTAATGTCCCATCTGAAAGACTGTTAATATTATTAGGGTCAGACGGGGGATCGAACCTGCGATCCCTGGATTACTGGACTACAGATCCGTCTGTGGACATCATGTGCTTGCACTATAACGTATTAAACAGGTACTCACACATGTCGACTGGTTCCGAACTCGCTGCAGTTACAATCACAACACACAGAATGTATAAACAATATAACAGATAGCATGCATGTAAGCCACATTCTGTAGTCAAGGTTAACCACCATGTTACTATGTCTATGACAATTACACTTAACACTAATTGTAAAATTAATTTCCGGTTTTCAAATATGCATTGGTTCAAAACGACAAACATGTGATAATGAATGAAGTAAATATGAGAAAATATAGAATACTGCTGGTATTATAGCTATATGATGGCAGTATTGGACAATATATCAGTCTGAACGAGAAAACAAACATCTTGGTGCAGTGAGATATAGACAGATGCACTTGGGTTCGAAGTTATCGAGTGTGTACTAATTCTATATTGCGAGTGTGTACTAATTCCATATTGCGAGTGTGTACTAATTCCATATTGCGAGTGTGTACTAATTCCATATTGCGAGTGTGTACTAATTCCATATTGCGAGTGTGTACTAATTCCATATTGCGAGTGTGTACTAATTCCATATTGCGAGTGTGTACTAATTCCATAGTGCGAGTGTGTACTAATTCCATAGTGCGAGTGTGTACTAATTCCATAGTGCGAGTGTGTACTAATTCCATAGTGCGAGTGTGTACTAATTCCATATTGCGAGTGTGTACTAATTCCATAGTGCGAGTGTGTACTAATTCCATAGTGCGAGTGTGTACTAATTCCATAGTGCGAGTGTGTACTAATTCCATAGTGCGAGTGTGTACTAATTCCATAGTGCGAGTGTGTACTAATTCCATAGTGCGAGTGTGTACTAATTCCATAGAGCGAGTGTGTACTAATTCCATATTGCGAGTGTGTACTAATTCCATATTGCGAGTGTGTACTAATTCCATAGTGCGAGTGTGTACTAATTCCATAGTGCGAGTGTGTACTAATTCCATAGTGCGAGTGTGTACTAATTCCATAGTGCGAGTGTGTACTAATTCCATATTGCGAGTGTGTACTAATTCCATAGTGCGAGTGTGTACTAATTCCATATTGCGAGTGTGTACTAATTCCATATTGCGAGTGTGTACTAATTCCATAGTGCGAGTGTGTACTAATTCCGGATAAAAACGGAATGATACCTCTCTCAGATATCAAAGGCAACTGGACAGGGGAAATGACGTCATCAAAATGGCTACTTATTCCAATTAACCCTTTCCTTCATAGAGATTTAGGTTAATATACTATTATATATCCATAAAAACGACAGCCATATAGCTATCATGCAGTGGATAAGTACTCGCCATATCTATCCCAACTCCATAGTTATTACTGGGTCTACATGAGATTCTGGCTTTAATTATGAACATTGGTTTGGCTACTACACTGTCAATGTATGTTGTATTGGTAATGACGTCCAGAGGTGCTCTTATGAGGGAAATGGTTAAATATCATATAATATGAGTATGTTTGAAATATCTGTTAAAGTCATTTTTTAAGCTTTATTTATTTTACAACGATTGCAAAGCAAGTTTTAACAACTTATATTAATCATTCTCGTTGGCGCAGATCTCATTTAATATTATAGTTTTAAAACATCGAATTGTAGGTTATTTAGACTATATTGCTGATGCAAACTATCCAAACTATCCAACTATCAAACTATCACAAACTATCACAAACTATCACAAACTATCCAACTATCTAACTATCAAACTATCCAACTATCATCAAACTATCACAAACTATCCAACTATCGCAAACTATCCAACTATCCAACTATCAAACTATCCAACTATCCAACTATCACAAACTAACTATCCAACTATCAAACTACCCAACCATCAAACTATCACAAACTATCCAACTATCATAAACTATCCAACTATCAAACTATTAAACTATCCAACTATCACAAACTACCCAACTATCCAACTATCCAACTATCATAAACTATCCAACTATCCAACTACCAAACTATCCAACTACCCAACTATCCAACTATCACAAACTACCCAACTATCCAACTATCCAACTATCCAACTACCCAACTATCCAACTATCCAACTATCACAAACTATCCAACTATCCAACTATCACAAACTATCCAACTATCCAACTATCACAAACTATCCAACTATCACAAACTATCCAACTACCCAACTACCCAACTATCCAACTATCCAACTATCCAACTATCACAAACTATCCAACTATCCAACTATCCAACTATCCAACTACCCAACTATCACAAACTACCCAACTATCCAACTACCCAACTATCACAAACTACCCAACTATCCAACTACCCAACTATCACAAACTATCCAACTATCCAACTACCCAACTATCACAAACTATCCAACTATCCAACTATCACAAACTATCCAACTACCCAACTATCACAAACTATCCAACTACCCAACTATCACAAACTATCCAACTATCCAACTATCACAAACTATCCAACTACCCAACTATCACAAACTATCCAACTACCCAACTATCACAAACTATCCAACTATCCAACTACCCAACTATCACAAACTATCCAACTATCCAACTACCCAACTATCACAAACTATCACAAACTATCCAACTATCCAACTATCCAACTGTCAAACTATCCAAACTATCCAACTATCAAACTATCACAAATTATCTAATTATCAAACTATCCAACTATCTAACTATCAAACTAT
>CM026398.1:13005864-13039783 GCA_014843695.1 Archivesica marissinica
ACAATACATGCATACATATACAATACGTGCATACATATACAATACATGCATACATATACAATGCATGCATAAATATACAATACATGCATACATATACAATACATGCATACATATACAATACATGCATACATATACAATACATGCATACATATACAATGCATGCATACATATACAATGCATGCATACATATACAATACATGCATACATATACAATACATGCATACATATACAATACATGCATACATATACAATACATGCATACATATACAATACATGCATATATATATACAATACATGCATACATATACAATAATGCTACTACATACATACATACATACATATACAATACATGCATACATTACAATACGTACATACATATACAATACATGCATACATAACAATACATGCATACATACACAATACATGCATACATATACATACATGCATACATACACAATACATGCATACATATACAATACATGCATACATATACAATACGTGCATACATATACAATACATGTACACATATACAATACATACATACATACATACACATACTGCATACTATACAATACGATGCATACATATACAATACATGTACACATATACAATACATGCATACATATACAATACATACATACATATACAATACATACATACATACATATACAATACATGCATATATATACAATATGTACATATACAATACATACATACATATACAATACATGCATACATATACAATACATACATACATATACAATACATGCATACATATACAATACATACATATACAATACATGCATACATATACAATACATACATACATATACAATACATACATACATACATATACATGCATATATATACAATAAATGTACACATATACAATACATACATACATATACAATACATGCATACATATACAATACATACATACATATACAATACATGCATACATATACAATACAAACATACATATACAATACATACATACATATACAATACATGCATATATATACAATAAATGTACACATATACAATACATACATACATATACAATACATGCATACATATACAATACATGTACACATACACAATACATGTACACATATACAATACATACATACATATACAATACGTACATACATATACAATACGTGTACACATACACAATACATGCATACATATACAATACATGCATACATATACAATACGTGTACACATACACAATACATGCATACATATACAATACGTGCATACATATACAATACATGCATACATATACAATACATGCATACATATACAATACATGCATACATATACAATACATGCATACATATACAATACATGCATACATATACAATACATGCATAAATATACAGTACATGCATACATATACAATACATGCATACATATACAATACATGCATACATATACAATACATGCATACATATACAATACGTGTACACATATACAATACATGCATACATATACAATACATGCATACATATACAATACGTGTACACATACACAATACATGCATACATATACAATACATGCATACACATACAATACATACATACATATACAATACATGCATACATATACAATACATACATATACAATACATACATATACAATACATGCATACATATACATTACATGCATACATATACGATACATACATACATATGCAATACATGCATACATATACAATACATACATATATATACAATATACGTGCATACATATACAATACATGCATACATATACAATACATATATATATACAATATACGTGCATACATATACAATACATGCATACATATACAACACATACATACATATACAACACATGCATATATATATATACAATACATGCATACATATACAATACATGCATACATATACAATACATACATACATATACAATACATGCATACATATACATTACATACATACATTTACAATACATACATACATATACAACACATACATATACAATACATGCATACATATACATTACATACATACATATACAATACATGCATACATATACAATACAATACATACATATACAATACATGCATATACAATACATACATATACAATACATACATATACAATACATACATACATATACATTACATACATACATATACAATACATGCTTTAATTCTGAGTTGTCCCCCATGCCTTCCTATACTAGACTCGAGGTTAACTCATGCACCACTTCTAGCATTCTTTCCTCCCTACCAGTATAGTAACACGGGATGCCTTGCCACTGTACATCATGACCAGTTGCTTCTAGCATTCTTTCCTCCCTACCAGTAACATGGATGCCTTGCCACTGTACATCATGACCAGTTGCTTCTAGCATTCTTTCCTCCCTACTAGTAACATGGGATGCCTTGCCACTGTACATCATGACCAGTTGCTTCTAGCATTCTTTCCTCCCTACCAGTATAGTAACATGGGATGTCTTGCCACTGCACATCATGACCAGTTGCTTCTAGCATTCTTTCCTCCCTACCAGTAACATGGGATGTCTTGTCACTGCACATCATGATCAGTTGCTTCTATCATTCTTTCCTCCCTAACAGTAACATGGGATGCCTTGTCACTGCACATCATGACCAGTTGCTTCTAGCATTCTTTCCTCCCTACGTAGTAACATGGGATGCCTTGCCACTGTACATCATGACCAGTTGTTTCTAGCATTCTTTCCTCCCTACCAGTACAGTAACATGGATGCCTTGCCACTGTACATCATGACCAGTTGCTTCTATCATTCTTTCCTCCCTACCAGTACAGTAACATGGATGCCTTGCACTGTACATCATGACCAGTTGTTTCTAGCATTCTTTCCTCCCTACCAGTATAGTAACATGGATGCCTTGCCACTGCACATCATGACCAGTTGCTTCTAGCATTATTTCCTCCCTACCAGTAACATGGGATGCCTTGCCACTGCACATCATGACCAGTTGCTTCTAGCATTCTTTCCTCCATACCAGTATATTAACATGGGATGCCTTGCCACTGCACATCATGACCAGTTGCTTCTAGCATTCTTTCCTCCCTACCAGTATAGTAACATGGAATGCCTTGCCACTATACATCATGACCAGTTGCTTCTAGCATGCTTTCCTCCCTACCAGTACAGTAACATGGAATGCTTTGCCACTGTACATCATGAACAGTTGCTTCTAGCATTCTTTCGTCCCTACTATTATAGTAACATGGGATGCCTTGCCACTGTACATCATGACCAGCTGCTTCTAGCATTCTTTCCTCCCTACCAGTACAGTAACATGGGATGCCTTGCCACTGCACATCATGACCAGTTGCTTCTAGCATTCTTTCCTCCCTACCAGTATAGTAACATGGGATGCCTTGCCACTGTACATCATGACCAGTTGCTTCTAGCATTCATTCCTCCCTACCAGTATAGTAACATGGGATGCCTTGCCACTGCACATCATGACCAGTTGCTTCTAGCATTTTTCCTCCCTACCAGTACAGTAACACGGAATGCCTTGTCACTGTACATCATGACCAGTTGCTTCTAGCATTCTTTCCTCCCTACCAGTACAGTAACATGGGATGCCTTGCCACTGCACATCATGACCAGTTGCTTCTAGCATTCTTTCCTCCCTACCAGTAACATGGGATGCCTTGCCAATGCACATCATGACCAGATGCTTCTAGCATTCTTTCCTCCCTACCAGTAACATGGGATACCTTGCCACTGCACATCATGACCAGTTGCTTCTAGCATTCTTTCCTCCCTAACAGTACATTAACATGGGAGGCCTTGCCACTGCACATCATGACCAGTTGCTTCTAGCATTCTTTCCTCCCTACAAGTACAGTAACATAGGAGGCCTTGCCACTGCACATCATGACCAGTTGTTTCTAGCATTCTTTCCTCCCTACCAGTACAGTAACATGGAATGCCTGGCCACTGTACATCATGAACAGTTGCTTCTAGCATTCTTTCCTCCCTACTATTATAGTAACATGGGATGCCTTGCCACTGTACATCATGACCAGCTGCATCTAGCATTCTTTCCTCCCTACCAGTATAGTAACACGGGATGCCTTGCCACTGCACATCATGACCAGCTGCTTCTAGCAATCTTTCCTCCCTACCAGTACAGTAACATGGGATGTCTTGCCACTGCACATCATGATCAGTTGCTTCTAGCATTCTTTCCTCCCTACCAGTAACATGGGATGCCTTGTCACTGCACATCATGACCAGTTGCTTCTATCATTCCTTCCTCCCTACCAGTAACATGGGATGCCTTGCCACTGCACATCATGACCAGTTGCTTCTAGCATGCTTTCCTCCCTACCAGTACAGTAACATGGGATGCCTTGCCACTGTACAGCATGACCAGTTGCTTCTAGCATTCTGTCCTCCCTACCAGTACAGTAACATGGATGCCTTGCCACTGTACATCATGACCAGTTGCTTCTATCATTCTTTCCTCCCTACCAGTACAGTAACATGGATGCCTTGCCACTGTACATCATGACCAGTTGCTTCTAGAATTCTTTCCTCTCTACCAGTATAGTAACATGGATGCCTTGCCACTGCACATCATGACCAGTAGCTTCTAGCATTCTTTCCTCCCTACCAGTAACATGGGATACCTTGCCACTGCACATCATGACCAGTTGCTTCTAGCATTCTTTCCTCCATACCAGTACATTAACATGGGAGGCCTTGCCACTGCACATCATGACCAGTTGCTTCTAGCATTCTTTCCTCCCTACCAGTACATTAACATGGGAGGCCTTGCCACTGCACATCATGACCAGTTGCTTCTAGCATTCATTCCTCCCTACAAGTACAGTAACATGGGAGGCCATACCACTGCACATCATGACCAGTTGTTTCTAGCATTCTTTCCTCCCTACCAGTAACATGGAATGCCTTGCCACTGCACATCATGACCAGTTGCTTCCAGCATTCTTTCCTCCCTACCAGTATAGTAACATGGGATGCCTTGCCACTGTACATCATGACCAGTTGCTTCTAGCATGCTTTCCTCCCTACCAGTACAGTAACATGGAATGCCTTGCCACTGTACATCATGACCAGTTGCTTCTAGCATTCTTTCCTCCCTACTATTATAGTAACATGGGATGCCTTGCCACTGTACATCATGACCAGCTGCTTCTAGCATTCTTTCCTCCCTACCAGTATAGTAACACGGGATGCCTTGCCACTGCACATCATGACCAGCTGCTTCTAGCAATCTTTCCTCCCTACCAGTACAGTAACATGGGATGTCTAGCCACTGCACATCATGATCAGTTGCTTCTAGCATTCTTTCCTCCCTAACAGTAACATGGGATGCCTTGTCACTGCACATCATGACCAGTTGCTTCTAGCATTCCTTCCTCCCTACTAGTAACATGGGATGCCTTGCCACTGCACATCATGACCAGTTGCTTCTAGCATTCTTTCCTCCCTACCAGTACAGTAACATGGGATGCCTTGCCACTGTACAGCATGACCAGTTGCTTCTAGCATTCTTTCCTCCCTACCAGTACAGTAACACGGAATGCCTTGTCACTGCACATCATGACCAGTTGTTTCTAGCATTCTTTCCTCCCTACCAGTATAGTAACATGGGATGCCTTGCCACTGCACATCATGACCAGTAGCTTCTAGCATTATTTCCTCCCTACCAGTAACATGGGATACCTTGCCACTGCACATCATGACCAGTTGCTTCTAGCATTCTTTCCTCCATACCAGTACATTAACATGGGAGGCCTTGCCACTGCACATCATGACCAGTTGCTTCTAGCATTCTTTCCTCCCTACCAGTATAGTAACATGGGATGCCTTGCCACTGCACATCATGACCAGTTGCTTCTAGCATTCTTTCCTCCCTACCAGTACAGTAACATGGGATGCATTGCCACTGCACATCATGACCAGTTGCTTCTAGCATTCTTTCCTCCCTAACAGTATAGTAACATGGATGCATTGCCACTGTACATCATGACCAATTGCTTCTAGCATTCTTTCCTCCCTACCAGTATAGTAACATGGATGCCTTGCCATTGCACATCATGACCAGTTGCTTCTAGCATTCTTTCCTCCCTACCAGTATAGTAACATGGGATGCCTTGTCACTGTACATCATGACCAGTTGCTTCTAGCATTCTTTCCTCCCTACAAGTATAGTAACATGGGATGCCTTGCCACTGCACATCATGACCAGTTGCTTCTAGCATTCTTTCCTCCCTACCAGTACAGTAACACGGAATGCCTTGTCACTGTACATCATGACCAGTTGCTTCTAGCATTCTTTCCTCCCTACCAGTACAGTAACACGGAATGCCTTGTCACTGTACATCATGACCAGTTGCTTCTAGCATTCTTTCCTCCCTACCAGTACAGTAACATGGGATGCCTTGCCACTGCACATCATGACCAGTTGCTTCTAGCATTCTTTCCTCCCTACCAGTACATTAACATGGGAGGCCTTGCCACTGCACATCATGACCAGTTGCTTCTAGCATTCTATCCTCCCTACCAGTAACATGGATGCCTTGCCACTGTACATCATGACCGGTTGCTTCTAGCATTCTTTTCTCCCTCCCAGTATAGTAACATGGGATGCCTTGCCACTGCACATCATGACCAGCTGCTTCTAGCAATCTGTCCTCCCTACCAGTACAGTAACATGGGATGTCTTGCCACTGCACATCATGATCAGTTGCTTCTTGCATTCTTTCCTCCCTACCAGTAACATGGGGTGCCTTGCCACTGCACATCATGACCAGTTGCTTCTAGCATGCTTTCCTCCCTACCAGTACAGTAACATGGGATACCTTGCCACTGTACAGCATGACCAGTTGCTTCTAGCATTCTTTCCTCCCTACCAGTACAGTAACACGGAATGCCTTGTCACTGCACATCATGACCAGTTGTTTCTAGCATTCTTTCCTCCCTACCAGTACAGTAACATGGATGCCTTGCCACTGTACATCATGACCAGTTGCTTCTATCATTCTTTCCTCCCTACCAGTACAGTAACATGGATGCCTTGCCACTGTACATCATGACCAGTTGCTTCTAGCATTCTTTCCTCCCTACCAGTATAGTAACACGGGATGCCTTGCCACTGCACATCATGACCAGCTGCTTCTAGAATTCTTTCCTCCCTACCAGTACAGTAACATGGGATGCCTTGCCACTGCACATCATGACCAGTTGCTTCTAGCATTCTTTCCTCCCTACCAGTATAGTAACACGGGATGCCTTGCCACTGCACATCATGACCAGTTGCTTCTAGAATTCTTTCCTCCCTACCAGTAACATGGATGCCTTGCCACTGTACATCATGACCAGTTGCTTCTAGCATTCTTTCCTCCCTACCAGTACAGTAACATGAATGCCTTGCCACTGTACATCATGACCAGTTGCTTCTAGCATTATTTCCTCCCTACCAGTATAGTAACACGGGATGCCTTGCCACTGTACATCATGACCAGTTGCTTCTAGCATTCTTTCCTCCCTACCAGTACAGTAACATGGGATGCCTTGCCACTGCACATCATGACCAGTTGCTTCTAGCATTCTTTCCTCCCTACCTGTATAGTAACACGGGATGCCTTGCCACTGCACATCATGACCAGTTGCTTCTAGAATTCTTTCCTCCCTACCAGTAACATGGATGCCTTGCCACTGCACATCATGACCAGTTGCTTCCAGCATTCTTTCCTCCCTACCAGTAACATGGAAGCCTTGCCACTGCACATCATGACCAGTTGCTTCTAGCATTCTTTCCTCCCTACCAGTAACACGGAATGCCTTGTCATAGAAATGGCACACACACACGCACACGCACACGCACACGCACACGCACACACACACACACACGTGCTTAATTATATGTCTTTGAATGTTACAAATACTACCATATACGCATTGAACTAGTCAACACGATTTCTCAACTCAGTCAAATATCTCTAAAAGTTATCCTATTTGGTGATATTACCTTGGCACCTGGACATAATGAAATAATAGTCTTAGCTGTCCATAGATTCATAGAAAAGTTTAAACATTTCTAACAATGTGTATGTAAACAGGGACTGATGCGCTTGTATAGTGATACACCATGAAAACTGTATGTGTTATTTCATCGCGTTCTGCCCTCTCCCATTCCCCGTTTATATAGCTATAATTTCATACACTTATTATATATTTTGGTCTTACTACATAATACGTTTACGTCTTAGTCGCCTATAGTGCACACATTTATATATTTAATGGAGATAATCTCAATAAGCTTTAAACTTTCGATTAAATCCATTTTCATTCTGTATTCAATAGATATGTACTGTACATTATGAATGAATAAATATGTTTAAACCAATTCTATGTACAAACGTCACGTACAATTAGCGTAAACATGCATAGTCATATTCCTGTGTTTTAATTTCTAGCACATCCGTTGTTGTTGCATCGACAGTCTTCTTTTCTGTCCACGTTTTTAGCTTTGCATATTTTTGGAACCAAACTATTCCAACGGGAAATGTGATTATTAAAGCCGATAATATTTTATTGCCGAAAAATAAGTGGTCAACCTTTCTTGTCCAAATATTGCGTTGCAAATGTCATTGTTCTTTAAGTATCGCTTAATGGTGTCTGCTGCATGACGCATACACTGGCTGTTTCTTCATCTCAGCCTATTTTGTTTTTACTTAATTATCATCCAAACACAGGCAAATGTGCAATAAATCTCTGAAATGAACTCCTTCAGTGTAAACAAATTGATCCAAAGAGAATTGTTGAAACTATATTACCATATATAATTTCATCAAAATCTTGAAATATCTTTGTTGTTACATAACAGACATCGAGGTTTTACGTCTTGTCATTAACCAGATTATATTAGGTGCTTTTCCTGGCACTTACAATGAATATTTCTTTGAACTATTTGGACTCAAAGCAACACTTATTAAAGTTTGAATGGCATTTGTCTTAAGCTTAAACTTTATTTATTTTACAAGGATTGCGAAACAAGTTCTAACAACTTATATTAATCACTCTCGTTGGCGCGGATGAAAGCGTATACGTGGTCTTTAGTGTGGGAGGAAACCGGAGTAGACCTACTCGTAGAAAACCCACCTGTCCGCTCTGGCGACCACCGTACCAACTCACATACTTCGCGGTCCGAGGATCGAACCCGGGTTGCATTGGTGAGAAGCGAGAACGCTAACAACTGCGCTAATCGGACATCCGGCAAATGGCATTTATCTTGTTCTGTCTGCTTCCTGGAGTGTGTTCTTTTCTTGATAAACTTTTAGTTTATACAAATTTATTCTAGCTCGATTGTGAAACAAGTTCTTACAGCTTAGTCCAAAATTGCGACTTATCGTGTGGCGGGGATTTATAATTAGATCATGCTTGGAACAGGGTCAACTGTAAGACACGCCTCGAGACGAACGCGCCTAACATTGAGAATGCGCATGCCCGTAACATCGAGTGCACATGTCAGCTGCATATCATTGCGCATGCGCATGTCCGTAATATCGAGTGCACATGTCAGCTGCATATCATTGCGCATGCGCATGCCCGTAACATCGAGTGCGCATGTCAGCTGCATATCATTGCGCATTCGCATGCCCGTAACATCGCGTGCACATGTCAGCTGCATATCATTGTGCATGCCCGTAACATCTAGTGCACATGTCAGCTGCATATCATTGCGCATGCCCGTAACATCTCGTGCACATGTCAGCTGCATATCATTAGTTGGAAACCATCATACAGGGCACATACGTTCATCGAAGGAAATACAATAGCGAGGTAAACAGTACTGGTTGTTACCCAGGACACGTGAGTGGTCTGCTCTCCGCCACAACAGACTGACCTCCCAATAGTAGTGATAGAAATAATAATACTAATAAACATTGCTGAACCTTAGTTTAGTCTATACACATTTATTGAGCTCGATTGCGAAACAAGGTCTTACAACTTATATTAATCACACTCGAGACCTCATTCCTGATGGTGTTGAGAGGTTTCATTGGCAGGAAATATACAGCAATATACAGCCGTCATATAGGTTAATACTTCTAACAAATAACCAGATAGTGCTTCCAGCCAAGTGATATCTCCTTTTAGAGTCGCTTAATATAGTTACAATATATGCAGCTCTAACTCGGCCACTTGATGCATTAATAGCACACATTTCATATAATTCTCATTGTTGACCATATTTTTGCAACACCTTATTTATTATCACTTTTACCACAAAAAATAATCGGTTTCAGCTGAATTTAAATACAAAATTATTTTTTATACAAATTTATTTTAGCTCGATTGCGAAACAAGTTCTTTCAACTTATATTAATCACTCTCGATACCTCATTCCTGATGGAATCCATCGCAATGAAGGAGAGAGAAGAGGCATGTGGAATTTAAATGCCTTGTCTAAGGGCACAATCGTAACGGCTCCAGTGAGGCTCGAACTCCGGACCTTTCGCACCTGAAGCGAACGCGCATCCACTGCGCTATCACGACTTCCAAAATGTATGACTTGTCCAAACAGTCTATGGTTTTTCCAGTTGATTTTCAGAATTATGTATTAAGAATATGTACGTATCACTTTTGATAGATAAGGGGACTTTGGTGACTTGGCAGAATTTGTCCAACGCTTTACAATACACGGAAACACGGTTTGGCTTATTATATAGTGCGCACCGTTTTGACCTACTTTCGCCAAAACGAGACTAACAGGTAAACAAACGTAAATATGCATTACTCGTATAGGAATGACACACATAAGTGTCACATAATCTTGAAATTTAACAGTAGTTAGACGCACTATCTGTTCCTACGAATGTATATGGGTTATATGGTTCAGAGAAGTACATCGTCGTCCATTGTCCAGTGGTACAGTGGTAGAGTATCTTATTTGGATTCAAAGTGTCCCGGGTTTGATACTAGTTTGGGGCGCATATAGTGTCATTGAGTGAGGCATCTCAGTACTGGTTAGTGACTTAAGTCTGCTAAGCCTGTCCAAAAAACATGTCAATATCCCCACAGGGTGCTTGGCATCAATAAAACATACAATGTACATAAGTAATTGAATGCATTAGTAACATTTAGGTCACACGCACCATATTAACGCATGGCTTTGGAATGGCCTCCCTCAACGAAGGATCACTGCCGGCCCAATGGAAGTCACCAAATGTTGCTCCCATTTACAAAAAAGGGGACAAGTCACACTCCGCCAACAATAGGCCTATCTCACTGACTATGCAAGGTTCTAGAACATATACTTAGTTATTAGTACTTAGTTACTCCTCGATAGTAAAACACTTCACTAACCACAGTATTCTGTACCATGTGCAGTATGGCTTTAGAGAAAAATTAGTAATGCTAATCAATGACTTGGTTACCTCTGTCTACAATAAGCATCAGGTAGATCTCATCCTATTTGACTTCAGTAAGACTTTCCATAAGGTCAATCACGAGAAAGTACCACTAAAAATGCATGACTGTGGAGTCAGAGGTCAAACATTAAGGTGCATTAAGAGTTTTCTAGATAATAGACTCCAGTCAGTTGTCCTTAATGGTATTAGTTCAGATGCCATTCCTCTGGAGTCCCACATGGATCCGTACTTGGACCCCTGCTTTTCCTAGCCTATCTAAACGACCTCCCATAAAACATCAGTTCCAAAGTCTGTATCTTTGCAGATGATACTGCAGTCTATCTACCATCTGCAAATGAATCGGTCACACTCCAAAACGATCTTAAGAGATTAGAAGAGTGGGAGGTGGAGTGGGACATGGAATTTAACCCCTCCAAATGTCAAGTTATCCACGTCACCAGAAGGAAGCAGCCTATTCCCAGTCAATATGAACTCCAATCGTCGGTCACCCACCTCTGCCAAATACCTTGGCGTGGATATTTCAAATAACCTGTCCTGGGACACTCACATAAAAAGGTCAACTAAGAAAGCAAACCAAACATTAGGATTCCTACGTAGAAACCTCCAGGTCAAATCCGAACCCCTTAAGTCCATGGCTTACCAGACACTAGTGAGACCCCAGCTTGAATATGGCTCCGAGATCTGGTTGCCCCATACCCAAACATTGATATACCAAATTGAAGGTGTCCAGCGAAGAGCAGCCCGTTGGATAAAGGCTGACTTCTATCGTACCTCTAGTGTTACAGACATGCTACATTCCCTAAATCTACGCAGACTAGATCAACGGCGTATTGACAATAGGTTATCCCTTCTGTCTAAAATTCATAATGATCTTGTTGCTATTCCCATTGAAAATTACCTAGTTTCCCTCTCCCGTCCTGCTCGCCATTGCCATTCCATAAGCTATAGGTTAATTACAGCAACTACAGACTACTACAAGTTTTCCTTTTTTCCACGATCAATCTACCATTGGAACCATCTCCCTCCTGACAGTGTCCATCTCCCTACCACAGAGCAATTCAATACGACAGTGTGCCATGTTGACCATGCCAGTCTCTAGTTGTTCTGCGCAGCTGCTTTTAAACTTTTACCACAACCTATTTTCATTACTTTCTTAAATTATGCTTTTAACTATTCATACTTTTAACTTCTTTGCGGTTTTTGACGCGTAACATGTCTACATCCCCGCAAGGGGTTCGACATTAAAGGAAGATAGATACAGATAGATAAAGGTAGGTATGTAGATAAAGGTAGGTATGTAGATAAAGGTAGGTATGTAGATAAAGGTAGGTAGGTAGGTAGGTAGGTAGGTAAAGATAGGTAGGTAGATAAAGGTAGGTAGGTAGATAAAGGTAGGTAGATAGATAAAGGTAGGTAGATAGATAATTTAAAGGTAGGTAGGTAGATAAGGGTAGGTATGTAGATAAAGGTAGGTAGGTAGATAAGGGTAGGTAGGTAGATAAGGGTAGGTAGGTAGATAGATAGATAAGGGTAGGTAGGTAGGTAGGCAGGCGTAGGCAGGCAGGCAGATAGCTAGATATATAGATATATATATATACTATGTACCGTCCAGTCCCAGCCTTTACGATTTCTGCTGAGCGGCTGGCCACTGTACCACTCGGGACTGTTTTGACCTTAGTGTGTGGTTATTTTCAACATTCTGTGTCTCAAATGAGATGTTTATCAATGGTCCCCGACAAGCGTCACCCTGTCATACTCAGTAGTGTGTGCTTGGAGTACCCAGTATATGTGGATGAATAAGTTACTACCCGAAATCATCGTTAGACTAAAGGGTTTTTTAGACGAAACTAGTACGTGAATTCGTGTTTACTCTCTAATATTCACTTCTGTTATCAGTAGTTATATAAATACGGATATAATACAGTTACAAAGCAACCTACCAAAGTAAACATAGTATGTCGAAGGTAGTATATTGCCAAAATACGCTAAACCGGTGATTTTATAACGAACGGTTTTAATGTTTGTTTACCTGTTTATAAGAATCTGGGTCAAGACGGTGTCCAAACCGTGTTTCCGTGTATGAAGACGCGAGAAATGTTGATTAGTCAATACTTCGTGCGCATGCGCATGTGAGTCATCTGGTGACTTGTTGCTTTCTGCTTTCCTCATTCAACAGACAAAGAATCACTGCACACTTAACAAGCTGTTGGAATTGAACGGCCTCGTAATTGGCATAATGCTTAAGGGTAAAACTAAAAACGATCCTGCACATTGTTGAATGACAGATTACCCTCATTTATGGTGGCTGAATGCATTGTTAGACATGTATTTTGTTTTGTGTTATTGGAAACTCGTCGGCTGAATCAATATCAATAGTAGACATGTTTTGCCTATTCTGTATCGAAGGAACACACTCATTTTGGAAGCCATGTCTTTCGGAATATGACTGTTGAACTTGTCCTGACACTAGTACAATGCATATCTATCTTCTTCCTTTAATGTCGAGCCCCTCGCGGGGAAGTAGACATGTAATGTGTACAAATATGTACACTTGCATCCAATAATCCATTTCTAGGTAGGTCAATATACTGTAACAATGACAAGTAAGACGTTAATAGGAATTAAGATATAAGCTGCAATAACTAATACTTATATACATGTATAATTATAATGGCCTAGTGGTTATGACGTCCGCCTACGGAGCGGGAGGTCGATGATTCGAATCTCCTCAGGGGTTCGTTCTGATATGGCCGGTTGGTGAGCCGCCAGCTAGTTATGTAATGGTTACCGATTGCCTACCAGCATGGCGCCTTGCATACAAGCAAATGATTCGGGAAGTACTGATGTTCACAAAAAGAGGTGTCTCATAAGTCAGAAATGACTGACCCTTTAAATAGGGGTGACACTATAATAAACGAACACTTTACAGGTATAATTATAATTTATCAGTTTATTAGGTTAACGGTACGTTATTTGCATCACCTACTATATAATGTGTGGGAATGTTAGTAAAATACTAATACACAAATCTAGTAGTGCACAGAAACAAATGTCTTGTCCGAAAAGAAAATAACAACACCAACAACAACTTTTATTATAATCAGGTCACATATTACAGTAACAACATGACTGAATTTCGTTTTTAGGAAATGGGTAATATATAATAGTGGGGACAGGATAACTGCAATAGGAGACATTTATAGTTGTTTTTAAGTCAATTACATTTTGAATTAGAGGAATATGTGCATCTTTAGGTGACCTAGTGTTGTTGAATACAGATGTTGATTTTGATAAATGCTAATGAATTAACTTTAACTATAAATTAATACAAATGTTTTTTTAAAATAAACAAATACAGAAGTATGTGAGTACTATTTGTCGCGATAGCGTAGTGTTAGAGCTCGCTTCAGGTCGAAAGGCCCGGAGTTTGAGCCCGACTGGAGCCGTTATGGTTGTGTTCTTAGGCAAAGCATTTAAGTTTCACATGCCTCTTCTCTCCCTCATGGCGATGGATTCCATCAGGAATGATGTCACGAGTGTGATCAATATAAGTTGTAAGAACTTGTTTCTCAATCGAGCTCAAATAAATTTGTACAAACTATTTGCAAGTTTGTTATCCATTCGAATCATTGCTCGATTACTATGGTTACTGAGCTATATAATTGACATGCATTCAAAACTTTAAAATGTTGAAAATGGGCCATGATTTGCATTCAATATTTCCATGAGTTATCTAACTTGGCTAATTTAGCAGGCACCAAGAGTGGAACATGTGTGTGAAGTCTCATTATATATATATATGTACAATGGTTACTGAGATGCAATGGATTCCAAGCAATATTGACTACTTGAGCTTCTGATGGATTCCAAGCAATATTGACTACTTGAGCTTCTGATGGATTCCAAGCAATATTGACTACTTGAGCTTCTGATGGATTCCAAGCAATATTGACTACTTGAGCTTCTGGTGGATTCCAAGCAATATTGACTACTTGAACTTCTGATGGATTCCAAGCAATATTGACTACTTGAATTTCTGATGGATTCCAAGCAATATTGACTACTTGAGCTTCTGGTGGATTCTAAGTAATATTGACTACTTGAATTTCTGATGGATTCCAAGCAATATTGACTACTTGAGCTTCTGGTGGATTCTAAGTAATATTGACTACTTGAATTTCTGATGGATTCTAAGCAATATTGACTACTTGAGCTTCTGATGAATTCCAAGCAATATTGACTACTTGAGCTTCTGGTGGATTCTAAGTAATATTGACTATTTGAATTTCTGATGGATTCTAAGCAATATTGACTACTTGAGCTTCTGATGGATTCCAAGCAATATTGACTACTTGAATTTCTGATGGATTCCAAGAAATATTTCTACATGAAAGGATCGGTCATCTTGGTATACGTTTTCCTTTTCCGGGTTAGGTGTTCTCACTTTATTATTATTTATATATAAATATATTATCTGTGTTTTGATAAGAATATTTAAAATACCCTTAACATAATCAAGAATTCTCGCGAGAAATCAAAAGGATGTCGACGGGCGGTATCTATGATTGGTAATGCGACGTTCGTTTCTGACCCTTTCTGCAACGTAACCCCGTCTAGGCAGTTCACGTTCGATCACTCCTATTGGTCACATGATGGTTTCCAGCTATCTGACGACGGCTATATCATGCCCGAAGACGGGAACAAGTATGCAGATCAGGTAAGTCTTGGAAGTTCGAACCCGCGCAACAAGAAGCTATGTTGCCCAACTTGAGTCCGCACGCTTGTATTGAGATTGAACTAGAAAACAGGCCGTACAATTTATGCGTATGGCAAATCAGACCATTTCCACTACAATGTTGTATAATGTGACTTAGAAACTTAAAGTTTGCCTCTCACACAATGACATCATTACTTTGATATTAATGTTCACCACGTGACAGCAGACATGGCACATGCGCAGTGAGTATATGTACGCACACACCTTCGCATACTTATTGGGTTCATAAAAAAACAAACGCCGCAATATGTAACGAAACAGATGTTTTAATTGGTTAATAGACTAACAGGCGCGTAGCTAAAACGCAAAAACGCAGCAGCGTACACATCGTTTGGAAAAATCAGAAAATTAAATAGTCCAAAAATGGAATAAATAACTAAAGGATGGGTAGGTGTACATGAGGATACATAAAGAACATCAATATATTATGCCTCCTAGTCTGGGCGCACTTTCAGTGCTCACATATTTGCGTACACATCATTGTTGTCTGGCTACGCCCCAGACTAAAGCAAACTGATAAAAAAAAAAAGATTACAGAATATTCATGACCTGCAGTTTATCGTACCAAATGTGAACATATGACGTCATACACGTAGCATGATGACGTCACGAAAGGTTTGTTAGGCATTGAATAATAAAGCAATGTTTATTGGGCAGGTTATTTTGAGCATTTTTACGCATGAAAGTAGGATACATTGCTCTCCATTTGATAGTCTGTTAACTTCTATTATATGTACATTTCGTGTATAAAATAAGGGAATCATTTACTTCAAATTCATAACTGTTTTCAACCTTACTAAATTTCGAAGAGTTTATAGGCCCCCTACTTTTATATTTTAGAATTATTGTTCATTACAATTAAGCACATCAAATACTGTATCTCTTTGCGCAGACAAACACTGCCATTCAGGTTAGACAATTAATTAGTATGCAAACATACCCGCTTACAGAGGTTACAGAAGTTTGGTCCATCGTTCGATTCCCATTTTATCTAGCTGGTTTCGCAATTGGGAATCGTGTCAGATTAGTTTTATAAACATTATTCATTTGTTCTGTTACATATATATCATAAATGGTTCAGATTAGGACCAGTCAGTAACCAGGCTTACGCAACTTGTCACAAAAATATACAAATCATAGGCGTTCCAAACATAGATTCACCCATTGGCTGCCCGATCTGAGTAGGTGTGTTTTCGAACTGCGCATGTGCAGATCCAAGCAATAGTTTTAGATTCTCGAGTCACAGTTAACTCTAGAATTCTGAAACAGATGTACGCATAAATAAATAAAAATAAAAATGTTCATACATTTAAATTGGATATTTTAACTATGGCCTGTCCGCCTCCGTGGTCGAGTGGTTAAGGTCTCTGACTTGTATACCACTGTAATCTATCATCTCTGATGGTCACGGGTTCGAGCCCCGCTCAGACCATGTCTCATTTATATAAAAAAGTTGGCAGTTTCTTACGGAGGTTGGTGCACCAAGTACTGGTTAACTGTTGGAGCATGCTCAGGAAAGGTGTTGTTAGGTAAACTGCCCGTCGCTCAAATGGGAAACCGGTTAAATAAACTTAAATTAAAAAAAAATTAACTATAGCCCGAACACCCCGGTACCCCACCCTAAGTGAGTTCCCCAACTACATACAGCAAACATAAAACTAACCCCGAGAGTCGGGTCGTCAACATTTCCTATACAATATACGTCTTTACGTTTCAGAGGCGATTGTTTACGGATTTAGGTACCGGTCTGCTGCAGAGTGCCTGGTCGGGGTATAACTGTACTCTGTTTGCGTACGGACAGACGGGAAGCGGCAAAACCTACTCAATGATGGGATACGGACCTAATAAAGGTTGGTGTCAAAGTATACTTGAATGATGGATTGCTGATCGAATAAAGATTGGAATTTATAATTGCAAGTTATGGTAGGTGTCATATAGTATTTTAGAATTTAGCAAGTTGTCCGTGTCTTACATAATGTACAGGCCCGTAGCCAGCTTTTTATGGGGATCGTTCGAGTGCCAGAAGGGACTTCGAGGTCCCTAACGGACCGATGCCGCTAGGGGGTCCGATGGCATGCGGTCCCCCATGAACATTTATTTTGAAAGCTAGGCGGTCTGAATGTTCTTGCATTGAACATAGTAATAAAGCAACATCACGCTCCGATCCCCCCTAGCTACGGACCCCCCTAGCTACGGGCCTGGTGTATTGTACAGATTGGTCCGCTGTATCATATACATGCGTGTTTATGCATGTAATATTTCATGCAATGTCATGTCAAGCAAATATGGAATCTTGTAACTTTGTGAATATTAATCACAGGAATGGTGCCGATGTTATCTGAGAGATTGTTCAATGAGATCGCAAGGAAGGGCCAACATTCGGGAGTCATTTATCAGGTAAATAGCATGAGATGATTTAAACTGAAGCATTCCCATCTACACCAATCGCTGGTCGGACAAACTCGTCAAATTCAGGAATGAAAATGGAACGTAGATGTGAAATATATTATGAAATAAAATTCAGCTAACATTTTGTTGTTACGGTAACACGCTATTTTATAAATCTGAACTATATAATACTGTATTACAAGGCATATATCCAATCTGAACTATATAATACTGTATTACAAGGCATATATCCAATCTGAACTATATAATACTGTATTACAAGGCATATATCCAATCTGAACTATATAATACTGTATTACAAGGCATATATCCAATCTGAACTATATAATACTGTATTACAAGGCATATATCCAATCACATTGTTATTATTGTTGTATCACCAGGGAAGCACCACCCAACACAATACAGATACGATCCAAAATTATGTTTCTTTGCATGCACCAATGTCTGAAATTAATATCGTTTCGATTTAAATATTTGATTGCAACTTGTTTACAAGTAGGGACACACAATTTACAATTACATATCACGTCATTACTCTCAAATTTCTAACATTCATAAATCATGATGGTGGATTTACGTTTATTTATCGTCGCTACCGGTTGCCCATATGAGCGACGCCTCCTGAAGAGATTAGTCATTTTAGATTTGTGGAGGATAGTGCAATGATACAGAAAGATACCTATTCCAGAGTCTCCTCTGGTTCTTTTACGTGCACGGTGTAAAGCACCGACACGAGACCTCGGTTTAACATCCCATCTGAAAGACCTGCGATCCCTGGATTACCAGTCCAGCGTGTTACCAATGGACTACAGCTCCGTGTGTGTGTTTTACGTTTATTTATCGTTGCTACCGGTTGCCCATATGAGCGACGCCTGCTGAAGAGATTAGTAATTATATATATATATATATGGCACTGGTTAATTATCGTTCAAACACTTTTATTGTCGATGCATACCAAAACATCCTATGACAATCTCCATTTAAACATATACCGTCTCCGTGATCTAGTGGATAAGGCGTCCGCCTACGGAGTGGGATGTCGAAGGTTCCAACCTCGTCAGGTGTGTGTTCTGATATGGCCGGTTGGTGAGCCGCCAACTAGTTAAATAATGGCGATTGCCTGGCCTACACGCATATAATTCGGGAAGTACTGATGTTCTTACAAAAAAGGGTATCTCATAAGTCAGTAATGGCGGGCCCTTTCAATAGGGGTTATACTAAAATAAACAAACACTTTACTATATAACATTTTCTAAGTGCAAAAGGATTAGGCTACACGTTTTGACAACATTAGCAACATCCCTTTCCAAAATGTCAATTTTACTATCAATGTTTTCCGAGGTATGTATTATTAAATAATATAAACACGTTTTCAAAGAATATTATTTAATAAGAAAAATACGTGATAAGTTAATTACAGACGGATATGTAGTCCAGTGGTAACACGCTGGACTGGTAATCCAGGGATCGCAGGTTCGATCCCCCGTCTGACCCTAATAAAATTAACAGTCTTTCAGATGGGACGTTAAACCGAGGTCTCGTGTCGGTGCTTTACACCGTGCACGTAAAAGAACCAGAGGAGACTCTGGAATGGGTCTCTATCTGTATCATTGCACTATCCTCCAAAATCTAAACTGACTAATCTCTTCAGGAGGCGTCGCTCATATGGGTAACCGGTAGCGACGATAAATAAACGTAAAACACACACACATAAGTTAATAGAATACTACATGTATTTTGCACAGTGCATATGATTAATATATATATATATATATATATATATATATATATAATGTCGGTATAGCCGGTATCTATTCATATGGTGACTTTTGACCAACGGAATAGTTTTCAAAAAGCAGTAACAATGTACATAATTATTTGAATGAACATTGCAATACAGTAATTGTAGAAGTCGTGATAGCGAAGTGAATGCGCGTTCGCTTCAGGTGCGAAAGGTCCGGAGTTCGAGCCCCGCTTGAGCCGTTACGATTGTGCCCTTGGGCAAGGCATTTAAATTCCACGTTGCCTCTTCTCTCTCCCTCGTGGCGATGGATTCCATCAGGAATGAGGTCTCGAGAGTGATTAATATAAGTTGAAAGAACTTGTTTCGCAATCGAGCTAAAATAAATTTGTATAAACTAATTGTTACTTCAGATATTGATCTATTTATTCCATGACCTAGATAGTAAATGTACAAGAAATCCTTAGAATACTCTGGTCCAAATACTAGTATATGTAGCAGACTACCATTTTAAATTAAGACATCCGGGTCTTCAATACAATGTCCTTGACACCATGTTTCAGGTGTCATTCAGTATGCTGGAGATCTACAACGAGAAGGTGTACGATCTGCTGCAGAGTGACAAACAGACGAGGACAAGTCTACCAGTGAGGATGACCCTCAAGAACGGTTTCTGTGGTAACGCACACTTATATCTTACCTAATAATGTATGTTACTATGAAATATAATCCACATCACCCACATTCACTTCCGTATGGGCTTCCGTGAACGAGTGGCTGATAACGCTACCTTCCGTGAACGAGTGGCTGATAACGCTACCTTCCGTGAACGAGTGGCTGATAACGCTACCTTCCGTGAACGAGTGGCTGATAACGCTACCTTCCGTGAACGAGTGGCTGATAACGTTACCTTCCGTGAACGAGTGGCTGATAACGCTACCTTCCGTGAACGAGTGGCTGATAACGCTACCTTCCGTGAACGAGTGGCTGATAACGCTACCTTCCGTGAACGAGTGGCTGATAACGCTACCTTCCGTGAACGAGTGGCTGATAACGCTACCTTCAAATCATTTGCCCGCCCCATCAGAGCAGTAAGTTCAAATCATTGAGGCGTTGAATTCTTTTAGTAGGTAAATTATCAAACTAGTCCTAACTCAAGTTTGCGTAAGGTATGTGGTTCTACTTTTTGTACGACAGTACGTTGCACCGGTTGTTAGCTTCCGTTATGCCAGCCGGTCAGACTCTACTATTGAAATCTCCATTGGCCTGCATTTTAGCGTACATACCCCGATCTATGTTCCCCAAAAATAGCTTGGACACAAAAACATTACCTTAGCAGACACCTGAATATGGCATTTTCAATAGAGTTAAACAATTTTATTATTTTTAAATTTCTCACCAAAGACTTCCACCCCTACTATGAAGGTATGTTGGTGGTGAATGTTCCACGTACACCTATATTTATAATATGCTGCTCTAAAATAGTACACAAATGCAGCTGATAATTTGTATTTACGGGCCTACCTACACTTTTTCAATAAATGCTGCACAATTTATATAGCAGTATCTGACCTCCATTTCGACGCCATGTTGTTCTAGCCTGTTGTACATATTCCCTGTACATTCTCCATCGGTACCCACAGACGGATCTGTAGTCTAGTGGTAACACGCTGGACTGGTAATCCAGGGATCGCAGGTTCGACCCCCCGTCTGACACTCATATGGGCAACCGGTAGATAAATAAACGGATTTACGTTTTAACGCACGCACGCACGCACGCACGCACGCACGCACGCACGCACTTAATTTTGTGACGTCATGTTGTTAGACAAATTTTAGTCGAATGAAAAATTGTAAACAACGAAACATAGTTCTCAATGAAATCCCCAGTCGAATACGGCACCTTACCAATGAAGAACAGCCAAGGGAAGTAAGTCATATATGTTAGTCCGGTTGAGGCTGTTAGAGACTAAATTATTTATTAAACTAATGTTATCTTACGGGTTTTAGTTGTTTCATACCAATGTTTGGTAATCAGACGGTGTTATTGATATAGTGGTCTGGGATTGGTTGCAAAAGTGTAGGGAAGCCCTTAAGAGTTATTGATACATGAACTGATTGGCTGAGTAGGTATTGTCACAAATGGTGACAATGACTTCTAAATATTAAAATACAATATATGAGCTGCATTCTGGAATAATTAAAAATATTTGCAGACAATATGGTGACAAATAAACAGTATATTATAAATGCAGGTGTCAGTGCAACATTCACCACTAAATTACCTTCAGAGTGGGAAATAAAAAAAACCCGCAATCGGTCAACCCCATTGAAATTTGACATTTTTCTGTGGCTCAAAGGCCAGTCTGTTGAAAACTACTGTCTTTTGTGCCAAACTATTTTGGGGGAAATATAATGGGACTGTATGTTATAATGGTGATGGAAATTGCAATAGCGGTGTCTGACCTAAAGAACAGGAATATAGCGGAAATAATAAGAGGATATTTGTTTCAGTGAATAACCGAATTATATTTCACAAAATGAACATTGAAAGCATTATTACCACGAGTGGCACTGGACATGATTAATAATAGCCTTCAATTTTATTGAATGAATATTATTCGATCAGTCGCTTAAAGCAAAACATATTATTTTTATATTATGCTGAAAAAAAAGTTTTATAACAGAAAACGATGCATTGGTGCGCTAGAACGACATGCTTAGACTACCATAAATGACGTCATACATGACCTCACTTACAGCTTGAAACCGAAAACGTTCGCGTTGACAACATTTCAATATACAGCGGCTAGGTACCACGCATGCAAAGCAGTGAGAAATAAAATGTGTTTTTCCACTGATTTCAACACATTTGATTTCACTGATAAATGTCTATATTTCATTGGAAAGCACAAACTAAAACTGTTATTGAGAGTGTGTGTTTTACGTTTATTTATCGTCGCTACCGGTTGCCCATATGAGCGACGCCTCCTGGAGATATTAGTCATTTTAGATTTTGGAGGATAGTGCAATGATACAGACAGAGACCCATTCCAGAGTCTTCTCTGGTTCTTTTACGTGCACGGTGTACAACACAGACACGAGACCTCGGTTTAACGTCCCATCTGAAAGACTGTTAATTTTATTAGGGTCAGACGGGGGATCGAATCTGCGATCCCTGGATTACCATTCCAGCGTGTTACCACTGGACTACAGATCCGTCTGTTGTTATTGAGATCTGACCATTAAGTATTATATATCCTTTCGTCTGTAGTTGATGGGCTACAATCGTACCCGGTATCCAGCTACAGAGACATTGAATACTACATCGAGGAGTGTAATAAACACCGGACAGTAGCAGTCACCAAAATGAACGAAACGAGCAGGCAAGTACATTAAATGCATTTATATATACGTTTAAACGAGCAGGCAAGTACATTAAATGCATTTATATAATTATACATTAAGCATTCGATTTCCTTACACCTTCCAATGAATGTGGAAGATGGCATTTTCTCTGTCACTGCTTGAGTTTCGTATTCCTCCGATGTTAGAATCTGATGTGCATTTGTATTGTTGGCTATTTTCTGACAACCATGAGCAGTTAATTATAAAGTAATATAATTATTCTAATGAATTTGTTTTGTCTGCAGTTTTTAATTTTGATAGCAAACAGAAACTAACTTGAAAATTATACAAGAACTATTTATTATGGACGTTCACACTAACACGTGTGGTAGTGGGGTTGTGTATTGTTGAGGAAAGAGACTCACATGGTAGTTAAAATGAATTAAATTTGATAACAAATATTATATTAGCCGAAATCAATGGAAATATTTGTGTTTATTAGTGTAAGATTAAGAGAATATTTGTTTGTTTCAGTGTATGATTGAATTATTTGCATACACTATTTCATTTAATAGTTTTATACGTGGGCCGCCTCGTCACGGAGGTTCAGTGGGCAATCGATTGCCAGTTCTGTACGTAGGCCGCCTCGTCACGGAGAATCAGAGGGCATTCGATTGCAAGTGATGTACGTGGGCAGCCTCGTAACGGAGGTTCAGTGGGCAATCGATTGCCAGTTCTGTATATGAGCCGCCTCGTCACAGAGGGTCAGAGGGCAATCGATTGCCAGTTTTGTACGTGGGCCGCCTCGTCATGGAGGTTCAGAGGGCAATCGATTGCCAGTTCTGTACGTAGGCCTCCTCGCCACGGAGGTTCAGAGACATAATCGACAACACACTGTTGCTAACATACCGGTATACAAATATACATTTTACACAATATATAGCGATACATGTATGAACAGGGATGAGAACTTAAAGCTATAGTCATTCTGCTATTACTACGTATTGTAGTTACGATTTGACAGTGTTGTCATCTTATCCAAGCTATTTCAACTAAGAACTAACAACACGTGAAGCAGATACAGTCAAAGGAAAACGTTTTAATAAAAGATACTTTTAGCTTCGTACTCTATCCTTTGCATTATGTATGTTGTTGTATGTTATATGTGATTTATGGCTTGCAATAAATATTGTCTAAACCCACGTCAAAGTCAAATCTTTATTTCCTCCTTAATATATAATGGGAGATAGACAAAGAAGCAAACAAACAATACATACATTGAACGTGTTACATAGAACATAATCATAAAGTGGCGGAACCTATGCTCGGCGTAGTCCTATGCTCAGCGCATTCCTATGCTCGTATTCCTATGCTCGGCGTATTCCTATGCTCAGCGTATTCCTATGCTCGGCGTATTCGGCGTATTCCTATGCTCGGCGTATTCGGCGTATTCCTATGCTCGGCGTATTCCTATGCTCGGCGTATTCCTATGCTCAGCGTATTCCTATGCTCGGCGTATTCGGCGTATTCCTATGCTCGGCGTATTCCTATGCTCGGCGTATTCCTATGCTCGGCGTATTCCTATGCTCGGCGTATTCTATGCCTGGCGTATTCCTATGCTCGGCGTATTCCTATGCTCGGCGTATTCCTATGCTCGGCGTATTCCTATGCTCTGCGTATTCGGCGTATTCCTATGCTCGGCGTATTCGGCGTATTCCTATGCTCGGCGTATTCCTATGCTCGGCGTATTCGGCGTATTCCTATGCTCGGCGTATTCCTATGTTCGGCGTATTCGGCGTATTCGGCGTATTCGGCGTATTCCTATGCTCGGCGTATTCCTATGATCGGCGTATTCGGCGTATTACTATGCTCGGCGTATTCCTATGCTCGGCGTATTCCTATGCTCGGCGTATTCTGGCGTATTCCTATGCTCGGCGTATTCCTATGCTCGGCGTATTCCTATGCTCGGCGTATTCCTATGCTCGGCGTATTCTGGCGTATTCCTATGCTCGGCGTATTCCTATGCTCGGCGTATTCGGCGTATTCCTATGCTCGGCGTATTCCTATGCTCGGCGTATTCTGGCGTATTCCTATGCTCGGCGTATTCCTATGCTCGGCGTATTCTGGCGTATTCCTATGCTCGGCGTATTCCTATGCTCGGCGTATTCGGCGTATTCCTATGCTCGGCGTATTCGGCGTATTCCTATGCTCGGCGTATTCGGCGTATCCTATGCTCGGCGTATTCCTATGCTCGGCGTATTCGGCGTATTCCTATGCTCGGCGTATTCCTATGTTCGGCGTATTCGGCGTATTCGGCGTATTCGGCGTATTCCTATGCTCGGCGTATTCCTATGATCGGCGTATTCGGCGTATTACTATGCTCGGCGTATTCCTATGCTCGGCGTATTCCTATGCTCGGCGTATTCTGGCGTATTCCTATGCTCGGCGTATTCCTATGCTCGGCGTATTCCTATGCTCGGCGTATTCCTATGCTCGGCGTATTCTGGCGTATTCCCATGCTCGGCGTATTCCTATGCTCGGCGTATTCGGCGTATTCCTATGCTCGGCGTATTCCTATGCTCGGCGTATTCTGGCGTATTCCTATGCTCGGCGTATTCCTATGCTCGGCGTATTCTGGCGTATTCCTATGCTCGGCGTATTACTATGCTCGGCGTATTCTGGGGTATTCCTATGCTCGGCGTATTCCTATGCTCGGCGTATTACTATGCTCGGCGTATTCCTATGCTCGGCGTATTCCTATGCTCGGCGTATTCCTATGCTCGGCGTATTCCTATGCTCGGCGTATTCCTATGCTCGGCGTATTACTATGCTCGGCGTATTCCTATGCTCGGCGTATTCCTATGCTCGGCGTATTCTGGCGTATTCCTATGCTCGGCGTATTCCTATGCTCGGCGTATTCCTATGCTCGGCGTATTCTGGCGTATTACTATGCTCGGCGGCGTATTCCTATGCTCGGCGTATTCCTATGCTCGGCGTATTCTGGCGTATTCCTATGCTCGGCGTATTCCTATGCTCGGCGTATTACTATGCTCGGCGTATTCCTATGCTCGGCGTATTCCTATGCTCGGCGTATTCTGGCGTATTCCTATGCTCGGCGTATTCCTATGCTCGGCGTATTCCTATGCTCGGCGTATTCCTATGCTCGGCGTATTCTGGCGTATTCCTATGCTCGGCGTATTCCTATGCTCGGCGTATTCTGGCGTATTCCTATGCTCGGCGTATTCGGCGTATTCCTATGCTCGGCGTATTCCTATGCTCGGCGTATTCTGGCGTATTCCTATGCTCGGCGTATTCGGCGTATTCCTATGCTCGGCGTATTCGGTGTATTCCTATGCTCGGCGTATTCCTATGCTCGGCGTATTGTTTCCATTTACATCCGTATTTAAAATATTTAAATAGTTTTAATCTATTTTCGGGTGAAGCATGGTTCAATAGCATTCCGTTGAGCATACCGAGAGCCTAATACAACTGTCACCTGACTGGTTCAGTAGCCGAATATAAACAGACAACTTTTTAGGAGAATTTTTTCCACCGAAATGATGCGGTTTATGAGCATTTCAGGTAGCTATCCGGATTGGGGAAAAATGTACAAATAACCCGAAAAAACGTTTCTTATTAGTTGTAATATTGTTAGTTATTGATGTTACTAAGTCTAAATAATATATTTAACATTTACCCATGCATAAATTAAAAACACTTCATGTACGCCGTGCATAGGTGCCCAAAAGTATCTAGTTCCCCATGGAAACAGGTGCCGTTGTGATAGCTGTATTGAGGCACATGGTCACGTAATGAAGCTAAAATTTTCAACAACACATTTTTGAAAGTTGTATTCACGACTTAAGAAAATAATAATATACGGCAAGTGCATTTAACTTTTTTTTATAGGCCATGATATGTAGGATTTACGCCGAGCATAGGTTCCACCACTCTACACTATTAAGATGATACAAGTGCATACTATAATATAGTAATTAATTGGGAAAGTTGTAATTGAGGTTGATTCGGGAGAAATGGGGAACGGATAAAGGGATGAACAGGATAGATTATTCGCAGGGCCGTCGCTGGAGCTATTTTTATGATACGCACGGCCAAATATGCTTGTTTGTCGAGTGAGCATAGCGAGCGAGTACGCTAGGGGGGTCCGGGGGCATGCCCTCCCCTGAGATTTTTTTAAATGAAGCAATTTCCTGCATTCCAATGCATTTTGTAGCATACAATTGCAGGACTAAAGTTCTTACGACAATCCGTATACAGGTATAAATTAAGGCAGATGTATAATATACATGATCTATCGCCCTTATCAATTAAAATAACACAAACTAAATGTCGACACATCATCACGGCGCCTATGTATCCCTACTACCCCCGGGGGTATTATAGAGTTTTCATTTTTTTATTTCATTTTCTGAGACCAATGATACGCACGTGCGTACTTGCGTATGCCCAGCGACGGGCCTGAAATTTCGGATAGTTTATTGGTTATCATCTGGAAATAGAAACTGGCCAACTGGCAGGTACGCAGGCATCGATAGAAACCAACGCATTTGTAAACTTTGTAATATGATCTCAATTGAGGATGAATACCATTTATTATTGTGTTGTCCTCTATATATATATTCATTTTAGAAGAAAATATTCATTAATTTCTGCATGGCCTACATTTGGAAACATTTTGTATATAATGACAACAACCAATCAAAGAAGATTACATAATCTTGCCAAATATATCAAAGAAGCAATTGCAATACGTGGACATACCCTTACCATGCTAACTGTTCCGTAAATTATACTATTTTTGTCATTGTTTGTTGTTTTGTCTGTATAAATTCCAAATTAAATGCATGTTTATATGATTCTATTTATCTCTTTGCTATATTACAACTATTATTTGTTAATGGCCAAAATCATGTTTGTATATTGGTGGTTTGCCTAATAAACTTTGAAAGTTTGGTTATGAGCAAACGATGCCTGTCTCCGTGTACTATAGTGTAAAGTGTTATATGGTACAATCATTTATATAGACTGATCTGTAGTCCAGTGGTAACACGATGGACTGATAATCCAGGGGTCGCAGGTTCGATCCCCCGTCTGACCCTAATACAATTAACAGTCTTTCAGATGGGATATTAAACCGAGGTCTCGTGTCGGTGCTTTACACCGTGCACGTAAAAGAACCAGAGGAGACTCTGGAATGGGTCTCTGTCTGTATCATTGCACTATCCTCAAAAATCTATAATGACTAATCTCTTCAGGAGGCGTCGCTCATATGGGCAACCGGTTGCGACGATAAATAAACGTAAAACACACTATAAAATCATTTTATTAGAAGTAGATTCCACAGACTGATAGCATGATTGCTCTCTGGAACAATACACTGCTATATTAGCAGACAAATTAGAATATAACTGCCATAAATACAATTTGTATGTTTCAGCCGAGCACATACTATCGTCACCATCAGTTTCCTACAAAACTGTATTCGAGAAAACAAAACCAAGATGTCCAAAATCAATCTGGTGGATCTTGCTGGGAGGTGCGTAACTCGTTAAACAGTTTGTGTCCGATTAGCGCAGTGGTTAGCGCGCTTGCTTCTCACCAATGCAACCCGGGCTCGACCTCGGACCGGGAAGTATGTGAGATGGTACCGGGGTCGCCCGGCAGGTGGGTTTTTCCGGTTTCCTCCCATACGAATGGCCACATATACGCTTTCATCTGCGCCAACGAGAGTGATTAATATAAGTTGTTAGAAGTTGCTTCGTTGTAAAATAAAAGTTTAATGTTCGTTTATGTATTATTCCTGCAATAGACAAAACAGGGAAAACATTATAAATAAATTTGACGATCTTGTATTTATAATTCATTGTTGTAGAATAATGTTCAACATTTTTCTCAAATAGTCTGATTATTTGTGTTGGTGACGTAACCAATAACTGAACACAATGGTACAACTATAGTTCGAGTTTTGAATATATACTGAATAAATAAAGTTAATACATTTAAAGCAGCATTACATCGTATGAAATAAAAGATATTTGAAAAATTCAATTTTTACGTATGGGTAGCAATGCTGCTACACATTATAACATTATACTTTGTATGCTTATGTTCATTTGGTAAACAGTGTTTGTATGCGATAAAACAAACTCGAAACCGAAAGTAGGACTTTCCGAGTCGATCGGTCACGCACTTGTTTGCATTCGGAATACATCGTCCCCATTTGTCCCACATTGTCTGTTTTAATTAAATTACTTGATCTGTTGATTCATACCTCTGTTAGCTAAGTCTTTTAGGGACATTTCTACATCCCCGCGAGGGGTTCGACATTACAGGAAGATAGATAGATAGTCTTTCATGTTCAAAATATATACGTTGTTTTCTACATCCTCTGTTGTTTCACGCATGCGCACTGTGCTTGTTTACATTTCGTGTGTTGATAAACAAATTCGCGTATACGACGGTTTAAATTTATTGGAATGTTATCGTTTCTGAGCGACTATTTCGATTTTTGTAAGCACACACACATTAGTATTTATATTTTACCCAAAACATCATTTATTACGATGTAATGCTGCTTTAAAGTTATTACACTATTGTATGAACACAATCAGCATAAGATATTCAATAATTTATTATCATGTGTTAAGTATTTAAAATGTGAGTAACGTTAAATGAATGTTACAGCGAGCGGGCCTCTCAGACGGGTGCTGTGGGTGTTCGATTCGAAGAGAGCAAAAATATCAACAAATCATTGATGTCACTTGGCATCGTAATCAAGAGTAAGTAACTAGTGCAATGTGCCAGCAATGTACCAATTGACAGGCGTGGCAGACAAAAATCACAGTTAGCTGTGGACGTTGTGATCACAGACGCGTGGGGTCTGGGCACATTTTGCAGGTTCAAGACCACAAAATAATGTTTTATGTATAATGTCAAGCCAATGGTGTATAATTGATCTTAAAAAAGCCAAAAAGAGAAAAATGTTTATTAGTTGTGTGGTTTGGAACCCGCAAACATTTGTCCAGACCTCAAGTGTATGTAGTCGTGATAGCGTAATGGTAGCGCGTTCGTCTCTGTTGCGAAACACCCGACTGGAGCCGTTTCGATTGTACCCTTAGGCAAGGTATTTAAAATCCACGTTGCCTCTTCTATCTCCCTCGTGGCGATGGATTCCATCAGAATGAGGTCTCGAGTGTGATTAATATGGCGATGGATTTCATCAGGAATGAGGTCTCGAGAGTGATTAATCTAAGTTGTAAGAACTTGTTTCGCAATCGAGCTCAAATAAATGTGCATAAACTAAACTAAGGTTCAGCAATGTTTATTAGTATTATTATTTCTATCACTACTATTGGGAGGTCAGTCTGTTGTGGCGGAGAGCAGACCACTCACGTGTCCTGTGTAACAACCAGCACTATTTACATGTCTGTACAGTCCGTGCGTGAATAATAAATGTACAGATTGGCGTGTGTGTTTTACGTTTATTTATCGTCGCTACCGGTTGCCCATATGAGCGACGCCTCCTGAAGAGATTAGTAATTTTAGATTTTGGAGGATAGTGCATGATACAGAGAGAGACCCATTCTAGAGTCTCCTCTGGTTCTTTTACGTGCACAGTATAAAGCACCGACACGAGACCTCGGTTTAACGTCCCATCTGAAAGATTGTTAATTTTATTAGGGTCAGATAGGGAATCGAACCTGCGATCCCTGGATTACCAGTCCAGCGTGTTACCACTGGACTACAGATCCGTCTGTATTGGAAATTTACAACAAACAATATGATATGCGCATAGTGCTTTATATTAGTTCACGCAGTATATATATATAATATATATATTAATAAAAGCAAACATAACTTGTTATCAATGTTCTGTCCAGAATATATGGCAGCGATGATCAGTATTTGATATTGTAAACTATCTTCCATTTTGAGCAATTGTAATCTAAGTTCACAAGAAATGAAACAATTCAAATCTTGAAATCTTAGTTATTTCCACTGTAAATATAACATTTACACGTTATTATATCGAACAGCAAATACAATTATATATATAAAGTTATCGTATATTTTCAGACCTGTGTGCCTTAGCGTGTGGTAGGACTGACCAAGGACCAAGTGAGTGTTCTTCAAGTTTAACTGCTATGAGTTCTGAATCATACAAAGTGAAGCTAGCACCTCCAATAGTTGCAGATAATGAACTCCAACCCGAGAGTTGAAGATGCGTGGGGCTCTTTGCACCCATCTTCAGCCATATGGTGGGATTTCCTTATATGTAACGCTATGGAGGTGGTATATTTATTTTTACTTAGGCACTTAGGCCTACGGCCTGTGTGGTTAATTCCTACACGTCAGAACTCCAAGCCACGTTTTATTCGCCAATAACTATCTGAAAGACAAATATTATATCTTAAATATGGTGTTGTTTATATGCTAATCGGCATTATATTTAGCTTCACAAACAACAATATTCAGTATCCCCATATTTCAGCTCCATATCGAGATTCCAAACTCACAATGCTGCTCAAAGATGCTATAGGCGGAAACTGTAAAACAATAATGGTAAAGTATGCTTAGCTCGTTTAATAGTGTTGCTATTATCAAGACAGTTCTGATTGTTCGTTGATTGGTTGATTCATTTGTTTATTTGCTGATTTATTTAATAATAATTTATTAATACCCATACCAACCATATCCATACCGACCATATCCATATCAACCATACCCATACCGACCATATCCATATCAACCATACCCATACCGACCATATCCATATCAACCATATCCATACCGACCATATCCATACCGACCATATCCATACCGACCATATCCATACCGACCATATCCATATCAACCATATCCATACCGACCATATCCATACCGACCATATCCATACCGACCATATCCATATCAACCATATCCATACCGACCATATCCATACCGACCATATCCATACCGACCATATCCATATCAACCATATCCATACCGACCATATCCATACCGACCATATCCATACCGACCATATCCATATCAACCATATCCATACCGACCATATCCATACCGACCATATCCATACCGACCATATCCATACCGACCATATCCATACGACCATATCCATACCAACCATATCCATACCGACCATATCCATACCGACCATATCCATACCGACCACATCCATACCGACCATATCCATACCGACCATATCCATACCGACCATATCCATACCAACCATATCCATACCGACCATATCCATACCAACCATATCCATACCGACCATATCCATACCGACCATATCCATACCAACCATATCCATACCGACCATATCCATACCGACCATATCGACCATATCCATACCGACCATATCCATACCGACCATATCCATACCGACCATATCCATACCGACCATATCCATACCGACCATATCCATACCGACCATATCCATACCGACCATATCCATACCGACCATATCCATACCGACCATATCCATACCGACCATATCCATACCGACCATATCCATACCGACCATATCCATACCGACCATATCCATACCGACCATATCCATACCGACCATATCCATACCGACCATATCCATACCGACCATATCCATACCGACCATATCCATACCAACCATATCCATACCGACCATATCCATACCGACCATATCCATACCGACCATATCCATACCGACCATATCCATACCGACCATATCCATACCGACCATATCCATACCGACCATATACATACCGACCATATCCATACCAACCATATCCATACCAACCATATCCATACCGACCATATCCATACCGACCATATCCATACCAACCATATCCATACCGACCATATACATACCGACCATATCCATACCGACCATATCCATACCGACCATATCCATACCGACCATATCCATACCAACCATACCCATACCAACCACATCCATACCAACCATATCCATACCAACCATATCTATCCATACCAACCATATCCATACCGACCATATCCATACCGACCATATCCATACCGACCATATCCATACCAACCATATCCATACCAACCATATCCATACCGACCATACCCATACCAACCATATCCATACCAACCATATCCATACCAACCATATCCATACCAACCATATCCATACGAACCATATACATACCGACCATATCCATACCGACCATATACATA
>CM026398.1:13040783-13088659 GCA_014843695.1 Archivesica marissinica
TATATCATTGTTTGAAATAAACTATGTTTAAACTAAAACTAAACCCTTGCTAAATGATTGAGAAGCGAGAGTGCTAACCACTGCGCTAATCGGACAGACAATGCTGATTAAGGTTTATTCGGTCACCATCTGTAAATAAAGTATTTCATTAATCGTTCATCAACCCCTGCAGGTTGCTACAATCAGTCCGTCAGACCAGGACTACCAACAGACGTTATCTACACTACGTTACGCTGACAGAGTGAAGTCTATACGCAATGAAGTCGTAGTAAACGTCACTAAAACAGACAAGCTAATAAAGGAACTACTAGCAGAGAAGGAAACTCTTCTAGAGAAACTGAAGGGAAGACGGACTTCAGAGATGGGATATACAGAAGAAGGTTAGCTTAAACTGGGTGAAAATAACGTAACGTAGTCTCCGTGGTCTAGTGGTTAAGGCGTCCGCCTACTGAGCTGGAGAGTCGAAGGTTAGAACCTCTCAGGGGTTCGTTCTGATATGGCCGGTTGATAAGCCGCCAGCTTAAGTAAGGTTATCGATAGAATGGTGCCTATTAGGGCAGTACTGATGTTCTTTAAAAAGCTGTCTGTTAAGTCAGTAATGGCTGGTCGTTAGGGCACTATAATAAACAAAATATCTTACACCTACTTCAGTCTTATGTTCAATTAAGCAATCGTGGTAGAGTGTAAAGTTCTGTCGATGTTTTAAGCACACTTTTAGGAAAACAGTATCCGAGGTTATAAAACTGTTCTGAGATCTCAAACTCAAGTTCAACCGATTTGATTGGTTGATTTTGAGTTTTACTGTCAGCTGAATCAATCAGATGCGTGTGACTGAGTTTTAGAGTGAAGAAAAGTGTTAATGCAAAAGCAGAAGAAGATTTCGAAACGAGAGTGTGAGATATGTGCAAGTTGTCGTGAGATTCCGCGTTATTTGGTTATATTTCAAATCTCTGCAATATGTATGTCCTTGATACAGCATACGTTCAAAATAGTTGCATACCATTGAACAAAATGGAACCGTGGCCATGTCTAAGACAATTGCCACGCAAGACAAATATGATGATATAATTATTAGGCAATGTAATCACGTCTAGTTGGCACATTGTAGTGCAAACATAATCATATGTTGAAGTCAAAATTCATCATATTTATACATTACGTGCAGAGCCAAAACTAACTGCTTATACCAGGGTTTACCCCGTTAGGACTCGAAATCAATATGTCTAATGTGCTAATGGTACACGTGGGGGTGAAACCTCAAGGGGTGAGCGCCTTGAGTACACGTTGGGTTGAAACCTCAAGGGGTGAGCGCCCTGAGTATACGTGGGGTGAAACATCAAGGGGTGAGCGCCCTGAGTACACGTGGGAGTGAAACATCAAGGGGTGAGCGCCCTGAGTACACGTGGTGAAACATCAATGTATTATATGTATAGTAGGTATTGTCAATACTGTATATGATTTTCTCATATTGACATGTTTTTCACGTGAATGCTTTTATGTATATCCACATATATGCTGTACAATGATAACGTTTTAAGTTGAAATTGGAAAATAAAATGTCTTCTTCATGTAAATCCCAAATTGTCATAAATATAGTTTGATTTTAATGCGTTTTAATTACTATTGCGTTCGGTATAGCTTTTGAAAATTATTATAGTGTCCTCTACACAATCATGTGTTTCGCAGGCAACTGCATATAAATCTAGACACGGCTGTACGACGGTTTCCCCCACGTAGGAACATCTAAAATCCATGAAGTTCGTACACCGCGTGTCATTTTCACTACGACCTGCATACATTTATGAAAGGACGCAAGTGAAGAATATGAGCTTATCTAGTTCTACACTATGGCCGTATTTACTAATTCTACAGGACTAATGAATTTAACATGTTCTACATTGAAGATATGTAGTACTTCTAATTTTCTTGGAAATGTAACAATGTTCCGTTATGTCTATTGTTCTAGGTAAATCGTTGTAAATCATTGCTGTCCCCAGATAAGAAATATCATATATGTATATCTATACCCACAATATCATAAATCTTAATTAGTCATGTTGCTATATATGTAACCTGACACTAATAAAAGTAATTGTTGTTGTTGTACAGTGTGTATTAACTGGTTAACTTTTAATTTACCAATACATGAGAGAATATGTGACGTTTGCAATGTAAGAATAACAGACGACAAGTATCACTTTCTTTTTAATATGCCCATTGTACATATAGGTATATAATAGATATACGAAGAAAATGCAGTACGTGTATGTGCTTAATCTAGTTGTGTTCAGTACAGACGGATCTGTAGTCCAGTGGTTAACACGCTGGACTGGTAATCCAGGGATCGCAGGTTCGATCCCCCGTCTGACCCTAATAAAATTAACAGTCTTTCAGATGGGACGTTAAACCAAGGTCTTGTGTCTGTGCTTTACACTGTGCACGTAAAAGAACCAGAGGAGACTCTGCAATGGGTCTCTTTCTGTATCATTGCACTATCCTCCAAAATCTAAAATGACTAATCTCTTCAGGAGGCGTCGCTCATATGGGTAACCGGTAGCGACGATAAATAAACGTAAAACACACATGCATTACGCCCTGTTGACCAACATTAAATAAATATAACTTACTTAATAAAATGATTTCAAGAAATAAAAAGGAAATCTCAAAATACATGTACAATGTATATAAAGTAAGTTAGATCAATAATCAATAATATATAATTTAAATATATTGAAATGAATACAGTCTACATCCGCTATGTCAAAGTCGGCTATGTCGAATTATCAGGTTATCTCGAATTCAGACCAAAGTCCCGTTTCAGACACTATCATTTTACATATAACTTGCTCCGTTTATATCGAATTTCGTTAAGTCAAACTTCGGTTATGTCGAAGTATTTTGCTCGGTCCCACGGAATTCGACATAGCAGATGTAGACTGTACTAAGACAACGGTTATTGTTATGTGTGTTGTTGCATGTAATACATTATAGCCAATTATAGCCGACAATAGTCGAATCTGTCCGCGGCCTGGTTGAATTAAACAGAACAGAACAGAACATTTATTCAGACTTCTACATAGTACCTCGTCAAATATATATGCATAGGGTATATAACATACAGGGCCGTTGCTGGAGCTATTTTGATGATACGCACGGCCAAAATATGCTTGTTTATCGAGTGAGCATAGCGAGCGAGTACGCTAGGGGGGTCCGAGGCCATGCCCCCCGGAATTTTTTTGAAATGAGGAAGCAATTTCTTGCATTTTGTAACATACAATTGCAGACTAAAGTTCTTACGACAATCCGAATAAAGGTATAAATTAAGGCTAGATGTATAATATACATGATATATCGCCCTTATCAATTAAACAAGCACGTAAAATAGCACAAACTAAATTTTGAGATGCACAATATTTGCAATGGGCTCAATTATTCCACCACTACACACATCCCGGCGCCTATGTATCCCTACAAGCCCACCCCCGGGGTTTTAATGCATTTTTGGAGTTTTCATTTTTTTCGTTTTCTGAGACCAATGATATGCACGTGCGTACTTGCGTATGCCCAGCGACGGGCCTGAGTCATATAAATACTAATTCACGTGAATTGGTACAAAACAGTTTGCAATATCACCAATAGTAGAGGATGAACACGTTGCATAACAATATTTAAAAGTGAAATTCTAACTTTCAAAGATTCTTTGATCAATTTAACTATGATTAGCTAAACTAGATTTATTGGTAGATTGCATTAGGTCAATAAACTTGTACATTGGTGGCCTTTTATTGAAATATGTGTTAATGTATGTTGTCCTGCGCTCATTAAAACAAGAAAATATTCATATAAAATGTTACTCATCTTCAATATCTTGAGTATTACAACATACACAATATTAAACGATTTAATAGTTCAAGTTTCAGAGATATGCTATTATTCGTATTATCATATAAAATGGTACTCATCTTCAATATCTTGAGTATTACAACATAAACAATATTAAACGATTTAATAGTTCAAGTTTCAGAGATATATACGGATGTTATTATTCGTATTATCGCTAATGCGGAGCATGCTAATATTAAATATATACATTACATATATCTACTATCTTTACAGAAATCATAAAACTAAAGGAAAAGCAGCTTTCCGAGGTAAGTAAATATGCACATTGTATGTTCGATACTTATGTATTCGTTGTAAGGCCTGCGATGCAGACTCTGCCACAGCTATAGGTTATTTAGTTTAAACATGATTTATTTCAGTATTTGTACATGTAATCAAGAAATGAACATTTTACATATAATTTAACAGCAGTAGACTGAAAGGGATTAGAACGAAAGAAAACTTATATAGTTCTTCTCCCTATCAATTGATTGATATACAATAGGCAGGAAAATAATATATAATAATTATAACAATGAAAATACGTGAAATCTATTCTAGGTATTTGCTAAAGAATTTCAGAACTTAATGTATTAGTGAGTCAATAGTTTTGGATGTAAAAAAGAAAATGGTTAATATTTAAAGGAATATATGAAGAAAGTTCAAGAACAAGAACTATCAAATCGGAGCACTTGAAGAAAAAGAGATTAGTATAGAGAAAAGTGGTTGAATAGGGTCGGTTGTTGTGTCAATAACGACAGCATTCAGATTGGAATCCGCCATATGAACCTTTTAGAAGTCATCCATCTCAGAACCTTTCACTGCCAATAATGTATTCGTTTACAGTAAGGAAAAGTATGGTGTTGGTTGCAATATCCTTATTAATGTCACCGAGAAGTAGTGTGTTTAAGTTGACATTACAAATTGTGGACATCTTATTGAAGAGTGTTATACGTAGTTGATCATAGAAATGGCATTGAAAGAAGAAGTGGAAGTTATGTTCTATGCCACCACATCTGCATAATGGTGATTCTACTATGTTCTTTAGAAATAGGGGATGGTTTAGGGAACTACATTTCGTTCTAAGCCGTGTATGTAGAACCTGGGATCTTCTTTTCCCACAGTAAAATAGTTTTCCAATTTTACTTTTGTTAGTGTTAAGAAAGGCCTTGAAAGAATCATAGGTTATTTCGCACACTTTATTTACATACTTCATTGTTTGTTTGATTTGCTCCAAGTTGGTAGCTACATACATCTGAGCTTATATTATTGTGTAGCAGGACTTTCCGATTCCGGCAAATAAAACTAAGTTAACTTAGGTTACTGCGTATACGCTAAATGCGATATGCAAGTGAGTGTACACTTGCTAAGTGGCAGTCCATGTCGACACCCGAACTTCCTTCCAGGTACTTAAAATGGTCCATGTGTCGACAACACGAGCGTCCATCTCATAAGATTCTGTGTGAACCATGGTAAATTTTTAATTATTTTTAACTAAGACAATATTTTTGGAGGGTGTGCAAATTTCATCCATTGGCATTTTAAAAATCCAATATGGCCGCCGCCACCCCCGAAAATGGCTATATAACGTTTAAGTATTTGTGACAGAGACATACTGTTGGGCTCTATACCCAGGTTTTTAAGTATGAGGAATCTACTGGAAAGGTTATTTATGTGATTAGACTATTATTTTATCCATTGGCATGAAGCACCACTAACCGCCGTTATGCGGCGAAGAAGCACCACTAACCCCCGGTATGTGCGACGAAGCACCACTAACCGCCGGTATGTGCGACGAAGTACCACTAACCGCCGTTATGTGCGACGAAGCACCACTAACCGCCGGTATGTGCGACAAAGCACCACTAACCGCCGGTATGTGCGACGTAGCACCACTAACCGCCGGTGTGTGCGACGAAGCACCACTAACCGCCGGTATGTGCGACGAAGCACAACTAACCGCCGGTATGTGCGACGAAGTACCACTAACCGCCAGTATGTGCGACGTAGCACCACTAACCGCCAATACCACTAACAGCCGGTATGTGCGATGAAGTACCACTAACCGCCGGTATGTGCGATGAAGTACCACTAACCGCCGGTATGTGCGACGAAGCACCACTAACCGCGGTATGTGCGACGTAGCACCACTAACCGCCGGTATGTGCGACGTAGCACCACTAACCGCCGGTATGTGCGACGTAGCACCACTAACCGCCGGTATGTGCGATGAAGCACCACTAACCGCCGGTATGTGCGATGAAGCACCACTAACCGCCGGTATGTGCGACGAAGCACCACTAACCGTCGGTATGTCCGACGTAGCACCACTAACCGCCGGTATGTCCGACGTAGCACCACTAACCGCCGGTATGTGCGACGAAGCACCACTAACCGCCGGTATGTGCGACGAAGCACCACTAGCCGCCAGTATGTGCGAGGAAGCACCACTAACCGCCGGTATGTGCGACGAAGCACCACTAACCGCCGTTACGTGCGACGAAGCACCACTAACCGCCGGTATTTGCGACGTAGCACCACTAACCGCCGGTATGTGCGACGAAGTACCACTAACCGCCGGTATGTGCGATGAAGCACCACTAACCGCCAGTACCACTAACCGCCGGTATGTGCGATGAACTACCACTAACCGCCGGTATGTGCGATGAAGTACCACTAACCGCCGGTATGTGCGATGAAGCACCACTAACCGCCGGTATGTGCGATGAAGCACCACTAACCGCCGGTATGTCCGACGTAGCACCACTAACCGCCGGTATGTGCGACGAAGCACCACTAACCGCCGGTATGTGCGACGAAGCACCACTAACCGCCGGTATGTGCGACGAAGCACCACTAACCGCCGGTATGTGCGACGAAACACCACTAACCTTCGTTACGTGCGACGAAGCACCAACCGCCGGTATGTGCGACGTAGCACCACTAACCGCCGGTATGTGCGACGAAGCACCACTAACCGCCGGTTTGTGCGACGAAGCACCACTAACCGCCGTTACGTGCGACGTAGCACCACTAACCGCCGGTATGTGCGACGAAGCAACACTAACCGCCGGTATGTGCGACGAAGCACCACTAACCACCGATATGTGCGATGAAGCACCACTAACCGCCGGTATGTGCGACGAAGCACCACTAACCGCCGGTATGTGCGACGAAGCACCACTAACCGCCGGTATGTGCGACGTAGCACCACTAACCGCCGGTATGTGCGACGTAGCACCACTAACCGCCGGTATGTGCGACGTAACACCACTAACCGCCGGTATGTGCGATGAAGTACCACTAACCGCCGGTATGTGCGATGAAGTACCACTAACCGCCGGTATGTGCGATGAAACACCACTAACCGCCGGCATGTGCGACGAAGCACCACTAACCGCCGGTTAGTCCGACGTAGCACCACTAACCGCCGGTATGTGCGACGAAGCACCACTAACAGCCGGTATGTGCGACGAAGCACCATTAACCGCCGGTATGTGCGAGGAAGCACCACTAACCGCCGGTATGTGCGACGAAGCACCACTAACCGCCGGTATGTGCGACGAAGCACCACTAACCGCCGGTATGTGCGTCGAAGCACCACTAACCGCCGGTATGTGCGACGAATCACCATTAACCGCCGTTATGTGCGATGAAGCACCATTAACCGCCGTTATGTGCGACGAAGCACCACTAACCGCCGGTATGTGCGACGAAGCACCACTAACCGCCGGTATGTTCGACGAAGCACCACTAACCGCCGGTATGTGCGACGAAGCACCACTAACCGCCGGTATGTGCGACGAAGCACCACTAACCGCCGGTATGTGCCACGAAGCACCACTAACCGCCTGTATGTGCGATGAAGTACCACTAACCGCCTGTATGTGCGATGAAGCACCACTAACCGCCTGTATGTGCGATGAAGCACCACTAACCGCCGGTATGTGCGATGAAGCACCACTAACCGCCTGTATGTGTGATGAAGCACCACTAACCGCCGGTATGTGCGACGAAGCACCACTAACCACCGGTATGTGCGACGAAGCACCACTAACCGCCGGTATGTGCGACGAAGCACCACTAACCACCGGTATGTGCGACGAAGCACCACTAACCGCCGGTATGTGCGACGAAGCACCACTAACCGCCGGTATGTGCGACGAAGCACCACTAACCGCCGGTATGTGCGACGAAGCACCACTAACCGCCGGTATGTGCGACGAAGCACCACTAACCGCCGGTATGTGCGACGAAGCACCACTAACCGCCGGTATGTGCGACGAAGCACCACTAACCGCCGGTATGTGCGACGAAGCACCACTAACCGCCGGTATGTGCGACGAAGCACCACTAACCGCCGGTATGTGCGACGAAGCACCACTAACCGCCGGTATGTGCGACGAAGCACCACTAACCGCCGGTATGTGCGACGAAGCACCACTAACCGCCGGTATGTGCGACGAAGCACCACTAACCGCCGGTATGTGCGACGAAGCACCACTAACCGCCGGTATGTGCGACGAAGCACCACTAACCGCCGGTATGTGCGACGTAGCACCACTAACCGCCGGTATGTGCGACGAAGCACCACTAACCGCCGGTATGTGCGAGGAAGCACCACTAACCGCCGGTATGTGCGACGAAGCACCACTAACCGCCGGTATGTGCGACGAAGCACCACTAACCGCCGGTATGTGCGACGAAGCACCACTAACCGCCGGTATGTGCGACGAAGCACCACTAACCGCCGGTATGTGCGACGAAGCACCACTAACCGCCGGTATGTGCGACGAAGCACCACTAACCGCCGGTATGTGCGACGAAGCACCACTAACCGCCGGTATGTGCGAGGAAGCACCACTAACCGCCGGTATGTGCGACGAAGCACCACTAACCGCCGGTATGTGCGAGAAGCACCACTAACCGCCGGTTGTGCGAGAAGCACCACTAACCCCGGTATGCGAAGCACCACTAACCGCCGGTATGTGCGACGAAGCACCACTAACCGCCGGTATGTGCGAGAAGCACCACTAACCGCCGTATGTGCGACGAAGCACCACTAACCGCCGGTATGTGCGACGAAGCACCACTAACCGCCGGTATGTGCGACGAAGCACCACTAACCGCCGGTATGTGCGACGTAGCACCACTAACCGCCGGTATGTGCGACGAAGCACCACTAACCGCCGGTATGTGCGAGGAAGCACCACTAACCACCGGTATGTGCGACGAAGCACCACTAACCGCCGGTATGTGCGACGAAGCACCACTAACCGCCGGTATGTGCGACGAAGCACCACTAACCGCCGGTATGTGCGACGAAGCACCACTAACCGCCGGTATGTGCGACGAAGCACCACTAACCGCCGGTATGTGCGACGAAGCACCACTAACCGCCGGTATGTGCGACGAAGCACCACTAACCGCCGGTATGTGCGACGAAGCACCACTAACCGCCGGTATGTGCGACGAAGCACCACTAACCGCCGGTATGTGCGACGAAGCACCACTAACCGCCGGTATGTGCGACGAAGCACCACTAACCGCCGGTATGTGCGACGAAGCACCACTAACCGCCGGTATGTGCGACGAAGCACCACTAACCGCCGGTATGTGCGACGAAGCACCACTAACCGCCGGTATGTGCGACGAAGCACCACTAACCGCCGGTATGTGCGAGAAGCACCACTAACCCGGTATGTGCGAGAAGCACCACTAACCGCGTATGTGCGACGAAGCACCACTAACCGCCGGTATGTGCGACGAAGCACCACTAACCGCCGGTATGTGCGACGAAGCACCACTAACCGCCGGTATGTGCGACGAAGCACCACTAACCGCCGGTATGTGCGACGAAGCACCACTAACCGCCGGTATGTGCGACGAAGCACCACTAACCGCCGGTATGTGCGAGGAAGCACCACTAACCGCCGGTATGTGCGACGAAGCACCACTAACCGCCGGTATGTGCGACGAAGCACCACTAACCGCCGGTATGTGCGACGAAGCACCACTAACCGCCGGTATGTGCGACGAAGCACCACTAACCGCCGGTATGTGCGACGAAGCACCACTAACCGCCGGTATGTGCGAGGAAGCACCACTAACCGCCGGTATGTGCGACGAAGCACCACTAACCGCCGGTATGTGCGACGAAGCACCACTAACCGCCGGTATGTGCGACGAAGCACCACTAACCGCCGGTATGTGCGACGAAGCACCACTAACCGCCGGTATGTGCGACGAAGCACCACTAACCGCCGGTATGTGCGACGAAGCACCACTAACCGCCGGTATGTGCGACGAAGCACCACTAACCGCCGGTATGTGCGACGAAGCACCACTAACCGCCGGTATGTGCGACGAAGCACCACTAACCGCCGGTATGTGCGAGGAAGCACCACTAACCGCCGGTATGTGCGACGAAGCACCACTAACCGCCGGTATGTGCGACGAAGCACCACTAACCGCCGGTATGTGCGACGAAGCACCACTAACCGCCGGTATGTGCGAGGAAGCACCACTAACCGCCGGTATGTGCGACGAAGCACCACTAACCGCCGGTATGTGCGACGAAGCACCACTAACCGCCGGTATGTGCGACGAAGCACCACTAACCGCCGGTATGTGCGACGAAGCACCACTAACCGCCGGTATGTGCGAGGAAGCACCACTAACCGCCGGTATGTGCGAGGAAGCACCACTAACCGCCGGTATGTGCGACGAAGCACCACTAACCGCCGGTATGTGCGAGGAAGCACCACTAACCGCCGGTATGTGCGACGAAGCACCACTAACCGCCGGTATGTGCGACGAAGCACCACTAACCGCCGGTATGTGCGACGAAGCACCACTAACCGCCGGTATGTGCGAGAGCACCACTAACCGCCGGTATGTGCGACGAAGCACCACTAACCGCCGGTATGTGCGACGAAGCACCACTAACCGCCGGTATGTGCGACGAAGCACCACTAACCGCCGGTATGTGCGACGAAGCACCACTAACCGCCGGTATGTGCGAGGAAGCACCACTAACCGCCGGTATGTGCGACGAAGCACCACTAACCGCCGGTATGTGCGAGGAAGCACCACTAACCGCCGGTATGTGCGACGAAGCACCACTAACCGCCGGTATGTGCGACGAAGCACCACTAACCGCCGGTATGTGCGACGAAGCACCACTAACCGCCGGTATGTGCGACGAAGCACCACTAACCGCCGGTATGTGCGAGGAAGCACCACTAACCGCCGGTATGTGCGACGAAGCACCACTAACCGCCGGTATGTGCGACGAAGCACCACTAACCGCCGGTATGTGCGACGAAGCACCACTAACCGCCGGTATGTGCGAGGAAGCACCACTAACCGCCGGTATGTGCGAGGAAGCACCACTAACCGCCGGTATGTGCGAGGAAGCACCACTAACCGCCGGTATGTGCGAGGAAGCACCACTAACCGCCGGTATGTGCGAGGAAGCACCACTAACCGCCGGTATGTGCGAGGAAGCACCACTAACCGCCGGTATGTGCGAGGAAGCACCACTAACCGCCGGTATGTGCGAGGAAGCACCACTAACCGCCGGTATGTGCGAGGAAGCACCACTAACCGCCGGTATGGCCAATGGCTAACACGATCGTTGTTAAAGAACAATTGATAATCCATTTTAATTTGTTGTTACTAGATATTTATTAATGAGGCGGGTGGCATACTTAATATCAATTATATTGTTTTATCAATAAAAGATACAAGAAGCTTTATTTAACATCGGATCACATTTATTAAAAACACAACATTAGCTAATAAGCTATTTCCCGACAAACACAGTTTAGAATCAAAGCTTAAGTAGAGTAAACATGGTTAATTTCAAACAATACAACATACAGAAATAGAAATTTTACACAGAATTTAGATACACGAATGAAAAAAGGATTAGAACCGAAAGCTATAGCTTATAGAGGTCTTCTCCTATGACAAGGTAATTGCAGTTACGATATGACAGTGTTGTAATATTTTCTAAACTTTTAATCATGTACTGTAAATTAGAATATCAATAAGATAAAGGTATTTGTGAAGTGAAACAAGTACCTCTTGTAAATAATAGGCTGTCTGATTAGCGCGCTCGCTTCTCACCAATGCAACCCGGGTTCGATCCTCGGACCGGGAAGCATGTGAGATGGTACAGTGGTCGCCAGATCCGACAGGTTGGTGTTCTCCGGGTACTCCGGTTTCCTCCCACACGAATGACCACATTTACGATTTCATGCGCGCCAACGACAGTGATTAATATAAGTTGTTAAAACTTGCTTGGCAATCGTTGTAAAATAAATAAAGTTTAAACTTTTAATAAATAATTGAGAAGCTTGAAATTGACTCAGAAAAATGAGAAATGATAGACTATAGGTAAGTAGAACATCTGATGTATTAAAAGACGGTTCAGCATGACAGCAACTAAACAGCAGAATGGCTAATCAAGTCAAACAGCAGAATGGCTAATCATGTCAAACAGCAGAATGGCTAATCATGTCAAACAGCAGAATGGCTAATCATGTCAAACAGCAGAATGGCTAATCAACTCAAACAGCAGAATGGCTAATCATGTCAAACAGCAGAATGGCTAATCATGTCAAACAGCAGAATGGCTAATCATGTCAAACAGCAGAATGGCTAATCATGTCAAACAGCAGAATGGCTAATCGTGTCAAACAGCAGAATGGCTAATCAACTCAAACAGCAGAATGGCTAATCAACTCAAACAGCAGAATGGCTAATCAAGTCAAACAGCAGAATGGCTAATCAGCTAATCATGTCAAACAGCAGAATGGCTAATCAGCTAATCATGTCAAACAGCAGAATGGCTAATCGTGTCAAACAGCAGAATGGCTAATCATGTCAAACAGCAGAATGGCTAATCATGTCAAACAGCAGAATGGCTAATCATGTCAAACAGCAGAATGGCTAATCATGTCAAACAGCAGAATGGCTAATCAGCTAATCATGTCAAACAGCAGAATGGCTAATCAAGTCAAACAGCAGAATGGCTAATCATGTCAAACAGTAGAATGGCTAATCAGCTAATCATGTCAAACAGCAGAATGGCTAATCATGTCAAACAGCAGAATGGCTAATCATGTCAAACAGTAGAATGGCTAATCAGCTAATCATGTCAAACAGCAGAATGGCTAATCATGTCAAACAGCAGAATGGCTAATCATGTCAAACAGCAGAATGGCTAATCAGCTAATCATGTCAAACAGCAGAATGGCTAATCAGCTAATCATGTCAAACAGCAGAATGGCTAATCAGCTAATCATGTCAAACAGCAGAATGGCTAATCAGCTAATCATGTCAAACAGCAGAATGGCTAATCAGCTAATCATGTCAAACAGCAGAATGGCTAATCAGCTAATCATGTCAAACAGCAGAATGGCTAATCATGTCAAACAGCAGAATGGCTAATCAGCTAATCATGTCAAACAGCAGAATGGCTAATCATGTCAAACAGCAGAATGGCTAATCATGTCAAACAGTAGAATGGCTAATCAGCTAATCATGTCAAACAGCAGAATGGCTAATCATGTCAAACAGCAGAATGGCTAATCATGTCAAACAGCAGAATGGCTAATCAGCTAATCATGTCAAACAGCAGAATGGCTAATCAGCTAATCATGTCAAACAGTAGAATGGCTAATCAGCTAATCATGTCAAACAGCAGAATGGCTAATCATGTCAAACAGCAGAATGGCTAATCATGTCAAACAGCAGAATGGCTAATCAGCTAATCATGTCAAACAGCAGAATGGCTAATCAGCTAATCATGTCAAACAGCAGAATGGCTAACCGTGTCAAACAGCAGAATGGCTAATCATGTCAAACAGCAGAATGGCTAATCGTGTCAAACAGCAGAATGGCTAATCATGTCAAACAGCAGAATGGCTAATCATGTCAAACAGCAGAATAGCTAATCATGTCAAACAGCAGAATGGCTAATCATGTCAAACAGCAGAATAGCTAATCATGTCAAACAGCAGAATGGCTAATCATGTCAAATTTAAAGAGCCTCTGAAACAAGTCAAAGAACTATTTTAATGCATCGAGTAATAGTTACAAAGATTAAGAACAGAACAGAACAACATTTCTATTATCAGACGTGTACATATAAGAATACAGAATCATATAATATATTTACATCACGTGACTGGTTATATACATACGTGTGTTTATTGTATTAGTAACAGACGGATCTGCAGTCCAGTGGTAACACGCTGGACTCGTAATCCAGGTATCGCAGGTTCGATCACCCGTCTGACCCTAATAAAAGTAACAGTCTCTCAGATTTGACAGTAAACCGAGGTATTGTGTCGGTGCTTTTCACCGTGCACGTGCACGTAAAAGAACCAGAGGAGACTCTGGAATGGGTTTCTCTCTGTATCATTGCACTATCCTCCATAATCTAAAATGATTAATCTCTTCATTGGGGCAATCAGGTTAGGTAGCGACGATAAATAAACGTATACACACTAGTAACAGACGATGCACATTATATTTCAGCAGACTAGCATACAGTATCAAGTAGTATTTATCAAGAAACGCGGGGTTACGTTGTCATTTAACTGTCGTTAAGAATTTCTGTAATACATGTACAAAGCTTTCTTATATATAATTTGCTAATTTAAATCGTTTTATCTTATGTTTTTAATAATTCTAGATATTTATGCACAGAATTTTATTTTATTCTTTATTTCAGTCTCATCAATGTACAGCATATAACAAACATAGAATATAGTTTACATATTAAAAAGTACATTGCCACTCAATTCTGAGTTACAAGAGACTATGCATATATACATCATTCATCTATAACATATTGCACTACTATAGTATATACAAGTACATGTGATAACTACATGTGTGAGATAAAGCTGAAAAGCAATCGCTAATTGAAATTTAAAATCTTATTAAGATGTAATGGAATGAAAAATACTGAACGCAAAATAAGCACTACTGCGCAAACTAAAATATGTTTTAAAAGATCAAATACCAATTCCAATCAGATTGGGATTAGCCTAATTAGCAAATGCTTTTCAGTTGTAATAAAATATGAAGAGGACATATAAAACACTCAATAGGCATTATTTACAGAGATAAGAGGTACGTCGTTGTAAAATACTAAAACAGGTTTTGGCAGCTAATCTAATAATGGGTGCATTTGTGAATATGAACTTAAGTTGTTCTTGACTAGACATATTAACAAAACCAGGTTGTATAAGTTGAGCTCTATCAAATAATATGTTTCTTAAATCATCATAAAGGTTACATGCAAGGATAACATGTGACTCATTTTCAATTGTGTTACAGAATGTACATGTTCTGTCTTCTACTGGTACGTTTTCGTATCTGCCAGTTTCAAGCCTTATAGGTGCTACGCCACATCTAAATTTACTAAATGCAGCCCGATGCGATCTAGACATAATAATTTTACAATAGTTTTCAGTTAAATAGTGTTGTTTAAATGTACAGTAAGTCCTTAGCTTATTCCTACCTCTCCCTGAAGTACTATCTGGTCTACTGATCGACTGAAGCCATTCCAGTTTATATTTAGACATAAATACATTTTCAACCTTCGAAACAATAGTATGTTTAGGTATGACATCATCCAGACTACAATATTGATATAATTCAACTTCGGTAAGTGTTTTTCGAACATTATAAAACCAATTGCGACATTTCATGTGTGCTAAGGAGTTTGCCCAGACTGCCGTTCCTCGATTGATTCTGTCCGAATTCATATGAGATGGGCAATAGACGGGCAATAGATTTTAACTGACGAACATATGGCGGTAACCAAGCCATTTCAGAATGCCTTCTGTAATAGAATGGCTTTAAATATGTATGTGGAATGTTAATGTAGCATGGACAAACACATACAAAGTGGTATTCATCTTCTATGTCATTGATATTGCAATAAATACAGAATCGTTCATATTTTATTGCGCGCATAGCGCCCAGTTTGTATTGTTAGATAGTAGACAGATAAGAAATCATACATACACATTAAGATATTAGTAACTGTGTCAGTAGAGTAGCATGTGTTTGTTAGATAATGCTGGGCTCATTACAGATAAAGCAAATCAAGAGCGAAATGGTGAACGTGGAGAAAGCTTGGCAGACAAAGCTACAGGATACGAAACGACTGATGGAGGTATAACAACAACAGTGTTTATAGAACTATATTTTGATTGCATTTGTATATATATATTGATGGCCTATGGTAGATTAACTCTTGTTAAATGAGTTCTCTCATCAAAATAAAGTCTTTATTATTATTATTATTATTATTATATAAACACATGCCTAGTCAATGACACTAAAATACTATATTTTAAACAGGGACAAATAACCAACTTGAATGTAATGCATTTAGTTGTAGCTAAGAAGTAACAACTTACAAATGAACAAGAAATGTTATTTTCACACCAGGTACAGATAGCGAAGGAAAGAAAGCTCGAGAAACAACGGGCGGAATTATCACATATGTGGAACCTGAACGAAGACCCTTCTTTATCAGGAAAAGTCTTTCATTTCATCAGACCAGGTCAGTATATTACATTGCTCTTGTGGCCTATTTGCTTATTCACCTCACGTGATCCACAGAAGCGTACGACAACAATGTATTCCTGTACATGGGATGACGGGGTTCTAAATAACATACCTATCACCAGATCCGGTGCAGATCTAGCATGTGCTCTGTTCTACATGGTATGCAATTATTTATTCACTGACGATTATGGTGGAACATATTGCTCCAAAATTGATGCACCTTTAGTAATAGCGTCTTTTATCCTACCTTCATGCGAAATAACGTACAAAAACGGCCTGCCTAATAAATTTTGCTTTATTAGTCAGTGCCTAATAAAGCTTTCGTGACTTCATAGGGCTAACCGTGGATATCAATAGAAATATCAATGCTCAACATATTACCAAGTGCGTAGCGAGTTTGTAAGCTGTCATGGCTAGTTTGTTTGATTTTGTGTCGGGTGCACACTCAGAATGTAGGATAAATAGAATATTAGGTTACTGTCTTATAAATTTTAATTTATTAGGCGAGTCGGAGAAAAAATACAAGGCTCGGCTCTTAATTTATTAGGCGAGTCGGATTTCTAAATTATTAAAATTTATAAGACAGTAACCTAATATTCTCTATTTAGCCTACCTTCATTCATAAAAATGGGCAAAAACGGCCTGCCTAATAAACCTTTTGTGACGTCATAACGCTGCGTGTATGACGTCATATGTTCAGATGGTATGATAAACTTCAGGTCATGTTTATTGGGTAGGTTTTCCTCTCTAAAATGTCATTTGTATCAGTCGATAAATAGAATATCTAAAGGTTACTGTTTCATAAATAATCCGGTCATATGGTACTCCTTCATGTTAACTCTGCACGCTAGCGGTGAAATAACAGTCAAATAGGTCATGGACGACACAATTCTAAATAAATTCGATGGCATAGTTCAAGAACAAGAGTCGTAACGACACAATTCTAAAGAAATTGCATGGCATACGTTTCAGCTACAAATAAGATAAACGCATTAATGAATTGTCGTCTGCTACAATTATTTGAATTATGTAGACCTATAGCCTTTACCCAGCATGCAACGATATTCAGTAAGTTACCGACGTTGAAGTAACTTGCAGTTTGGTAGGCAACTTATTTTGTATTGTTTTTTCTTTCTTCAAATAACATACATAAGTATGCACAAATTGCACAATAGTTATGCAGTTTGGTAGGCAACTTATTTTGTATTGTTTTTTCTTTCTTCAAATAACATACATAAGTATGCACAAATTGCACAATAGTTACACAACAAATGTAAATAATATTATATGAGTGAAACTGTTATAATTTATAAGAAGCAAATGGGTTGGGGCACAAGTTTTACCAAATTAGTGACGTTCCTCCCCTTATATCAAACAGGTGTACCAGAATGAGCAGACGCTATGATTCTTAAGAAGTAACGTGCGTAGTTTTTGCAATCGTTTGGAGAGGAATTATTACATAGTCTCTATGCTTGCTACCAATTTATCAACACCTACTTCCTATTATTTACATAAGCTCTCAGCTTGTTTTCCAATCCATTTCAGATATCCTGTTGTATTTATATACCGTATATATATTGAATGAACTGAATAAAATATGTTTAAACTATTATGCCAGGGGCGTGCCCCCTCCCCCACCCCAGGAATATTTTGAATCCTAGAGTATCAATGGTGCACTCTGACGCAATGTACGTCTTAGACGTTCAAACGTCGATATGTTCACGAGATGTCAAATCTACCCCAATCATACACCAGTACAGTTTTTATTACACTATCGGGTTTAGATTTTTTATTTTCTGTGACAATCTGCAGGCGGGTCTTCAGTGCCTTATAATAGCTACATGCATGTATGTGAATGTAAGACTGCACAGTCGTACATGCCCTAGTGATCCGCCTATCCAGTCACAGTCGTACATGCCCTAGTGATCCGCCTATCCAGTCACAGTCGTACATGCCCTAGTGATCCGCCTATCCAGTCACAGTCGTACATGCCCTAGTGATCCGCCTATCCAGTCACAGTCGTACATGCTCTAGTGATCCGCCTATCCAGTCACAGTCGTACATGCCCTAGTGATCCGCCTATCCAGTCACAGTCGTACATGCCCTAGTGATCCGCCTATCCAGTCACAGTCGTACATGCCCTAGTGATCCGCCTATCCAGTCACAGTCGTACATGCCCTAGTGATCCGCCTATCCAGTCACAGTCGTACATGCCCTAGTGATCCGCCTATCCAGTCACAGTCGTACATGCCCTAGTGATCCGCCTATCCAGTCACAGTCGTACATGCCCTAGTGATCCGCCTATCCAGTCACAGTCGTACATGCTCTAGTGATCCGCCTATCCAGTCACAGTCGTACATGCCCTAGTGATCCGCCTATCCAGTCACAGTCGTACATGCCCTAGTGATCCGCCTATCCAGTCACAGTCGTACATGCCCTAGTGATCCGCCTATCCAGTCACAGTCGTACATGCCCTAGTGATCCGCCTATCCAGTCACAGTCGTACATGCTCTAGTGATCCGCCTATCCAGTCACAGTCGTACATGCCCTAGTGATCCGCCTATCCAGTCACAGTCGTACATGCCCTAGTGATCCGCCTATCCAGTCACAGTCGTACATGCCCCAGTGATCCGCCTATCCAGTCACAGTCGTACATGCCCTAGTGATCCGCCTATCCAGTCACAGTCTGCTAATAGCCTAATGTCATTGATTATTCTGTATGCAATGTTCGAAGCCAGTTTCTAATAACATATTAATTCTATTTAGGTCAGATAACTACAGTTGGAAACTCGAGAGCCTTAAATCCACCAGTGGTAGAATTACATGGACCCAGGTGACGTGTGACGTACTTGTTATATCAATGAGACAATAACAAACAAGCAAGACATTAGCTGCCTACATTCAACTAACATCTTAAATAGTTGGTGATCAAAGCTTTGAAGATACAATAAAACACATCTTGCTTTTCTAAATCTACTTGCTCAAAGACCACTTGTATTAAGAGACCACTTGTAACCACTTCTATTAAGAGATCACATATATTAAGAGACCACTTGTATTAAGAGTCCACTTGTATTAAGAGACCACTTGTATTAAGAGACCACTTGTATTAAGAAACCACTTGTATTAAGAGACCACATATATTAAGAGACCACTTGTATTAAGAGACCACTTGTATTAAGAGACCACTTGTATTAAGAGACACCACTTGTATTGAGATACACCACTTGTATTAAGAGACCACTTGTATTAAGAGACCACATTTTCAGTTCCCGTTTGTGTTAAGGAACAAATTAGCTTGTCTACAGAAACAGAAAACAAAAATCATTGCAATTATGGCGTTAAAGCAATATTAAATTTTATTAACGCCATTTTTAGTTTAACGGAAAGAAAAATGATAATCTTTTAGTATGCCTCTTACCAATTTGATCGGTCTTTAATTTAATTGCATTGTGTTTTAGCATTGCCAAAGAACACGGAGTTTTGCAGAACAGGAATGCGCTGATAACCTTGATGCCACTGCAAGGTCAAATAAGGGTCAATGGAAAACATATAACGGAACAAACTACACTGAAACACCAAGACAGGCAAGTTGTCCGAGACGTAGCGGTGTGATGGCTTAGTTGGAAAAGTGCATTAACAAACAACCTTTTCCTGAAGACTGAACAATTTAATTTACTATTATTTTAATTGCCTTGAATTCTCAATTATTCTTAGTAACTTTTATTAGTCCATATTTCTAAAGAATGACCAATCAAGACTCGATGTGTCAACAAACGCCGTAAATTCTATAGAGGTTTGCGTATTCACCGATGTAGTGTCGCTTTAATGCAATACTATTACTACGATATCGATGTTTTAATGTAGTGTCGCTTTAATGCAATACTATTACTACGATATCAATGTTTTAATGTAGTGTCGCTTTAATGCAATACTATTACTACGATATCGATGTTTTAATGTAGTGTCGCTTTAATGCAATACTATTACTACGATATCGATGTTTTAATGTAGTGTTGCTTTAATGCAATACTATTACTACTACTACGATATGGATGTTTTAATGTAGTGTCGCTTTAATGCAATACTATTACTACGATATCGATGTTTTAATGTAGTGTCGCTTTAATGCAATACCATTACTACGATATCGATGTTATAATGTAGTGTCGCTTTAATGCAATAATATTACTACGATAACGATGTTTTAATGTAGTGTCGCTTTAATGCAATAATATTACTACGATATCGATGTTTTAATGTAATGTCGCTTTAATGCAATACTATTACTACGATATCGATGTTTTAATGTAGTGTCGCTTTAATGCAATACCATTACTACGATATTGTTGTTTTAATGTAGTGTCGCTTTAAAGCAATACTATTACTACGATATCGATGTTTTAATGTAGTGTCGCTTTAATGCAATACCATTACTACGATATTGTTGTTTTAATGTAGTGTCGCTTTAAAGCAATACTATTACTACAATATCGATGTTTTAATGTAATGTCGCTTTAATGCAATACTATTACTACGATATCGATGTTTTAATGTAGTGTCGCTTTAATGCAATACTATTACTACGATATTGTTGTTTTAATGTAGTGTCGCTTTAAAGCAATGATATTACTACAATATCGATGTTTTAATGTAATGTCGCTTTAATGCAATACTATTACTACGATATCGATGTTTTAATGTTGTGTCGCTTTAATGCAATACTATTACTACGACTACGATATGGAAGTTTTAATGTAGTGTCGCTTTAATGCAATACTATTACTACAATATCGATGTTTTAATGTAATGTCGCTTTAATGCAATACTATTACTACGATATCGATGTTTTAATGTAGGGTCGCTTTAATGCAACACTATTACTACGATATCGATGTGTTAATGTAGTGTCGCTTTAATGCAATACTATTACTACGATATCGATGTGTTAATGTAGTGTCACTTTAATGCAATACTATTACTACGATATCGATATTTAATGTATTCCAGGATTTTCTTTAGTGCAAACAATGTGTTTGTGTTTCACAATCCTTCGACAGAGAGACAGTTGAGGAAAGCTGGAAGAATGCCAAAGACTGTTACATTCGAGATGGCTCGGAATGAAATAGGGAAACACAGCACGGTTGACTCGGGAGGTATATATGTCTGTGTGCTTGTATATTCGTTCGTTCGTTCGTAGGATTTTGCGTTATCCTGCTGACAGACAGACAGACAGACAGACAGACAGACAGACAGACAGACAGACAGACAGACAGACAGACAGACAGACAGACAGACAGACAGACAGACAGACAGACAGACAGACAGACAGACAGACAGACAGACAGACAGACAGACAGACAGACAGACAGACAGACAGACAGACAGACAGACAGACAGACAGACAGACAGACAGACAGACAGACAGACAGACAGACAGACAGACAGACAGACAGACAGACAGACAGACAGACAGACAGACAGACAGACAGACAGACAGACAGACAGACCCGTCTGGAAGATAGATACACAATACCGCTATTTATAGTCCCATCTAATGTTAATCTATCTATTAATAGTATTATGGTTAGACGGGTGTCGAACCTGCGATGTCCAACGTGTTAACCACCGGACTACTGCCCGGAATACTGCCCGGACTACTGCCCTACCTATTCAGTGATTACACTACGTTTTATAGTCTACATAGCAAGCAGTGTCCTATTCATAAAAGGAATACGTGTTTTCGTCACACACAAGTGATACTGATTTATGTTGAAGGACTGGGGTGGCTAAAAGAAGAGATAGGTGAGATGTTGGTACAGACGCACGAAGCCAATGCTATGGCTATGGAACTGGGTCGTGGGATTAGGTTCGAGCCCATCATAGTTCCTACTCTTGTACTGGGGAACAAGAACAAACGCTCACAGGTAAATTAACCCTAACCCGCTAATTACAACAACAGTTTCTTTTGCAAACAGTATAGAGCCAGATAAGATGGCACATAATGTGCACATAACTAGCCGTCTAATCAGGCTCTCTGCTGTTTGCTATTCGGATAGTTGAGCTAAAACACTTGGCTGAATAGCTAACAACATAGATCAGACGCGTCATTACTACCAAGTATTGTTGTTTGCTAGTTGTATCCCATGTACAACTACCGTGTGATATCGCCGGACTCTAACACCGCTATTGACTTAGTTCGCAAATGTCCATTAACAGATGTACGCGTGACTTGAATCTCTTGTTCAACCGCCAATTACTGCGAATCACACCGAATTACTGCGAATCACACCGAATTACTGCGAATCACACCGAATTACTGCAAATCACACCGAGTGAATCACACCGAATTACTGCACATCACACCGAATTAATGCGAATCAGACCGAATTACTGCTAATCACACCGAATTACTGCGAATCACACCGAATTACTGCGATTTAGACGCGTCGGACGATTATTTTAGCTCGATTGTGGAACAAATGCTTACAACATTAGCTTAAGATTCGCTCCCGAGACCTCATTCCTGATGGAATCCATCGCCACGAGAAAGAGAGAGGAAGCAACGTGGATTCGAGTATCTTGCTTAAGGACATATCACTGACAGGGCTCGAACTCAAAACAGCTCGGGTACGAGGTGGACACCGTATCTATTTCATAACGGAGATAGTATTTCTATATCTGAAACAATCATATAATCTTGCCAAAATTATACTTATCGGATACATTGTATTTATTTTCACCATTCATTTGATGTGTTATTATATTTATTACATTATTGTGCACAATAACAGCCCGGATTGTTAACGTTTGTATACGTCTACCCCTGGATCCATGCCTGCCTGGTTAGTCGGGGCGACGTCTACAGAAGTGTACGACTCGTAGTTTACACACATTTATTTTAACTCGATTGTGAAACAAGTTCTTACAACTTATATTAATCACTCTCGAGACCTCATTTCTGATGGAATCCATCACCACGAGGGAGAGAGAAGTGGCAACGTGAAAATTAAATGCCTTGTCTAAGGGCAAAATCGTAACGGCTCCAGCGGGGCTCGAACTCCGGACCTTTCGCACCTGAAGCTAACGTGCATCCACTGCGCTATCACGACTTCCATAGGTTTTAAGTTTCCATTACGACTCGTATTAGGGCCTAGTGTAGACACAGACTCTGCTCCAGTTCCATAACTTGCATACACTGCCCGGTGTATATCACTGTTCGAATCTCGTCAGGGGTTCGTTCGGATATGGCCGGTTGGTGAGCCGCCAGCTAGTTAAATAATGGTTACCGATTGCCTACCAGCCTGGCGCCTGGCATACACGCATATGATTCGGGAAGTACTGATGTTCATAAAAAGAGGTGTCTCATAAGTCAGAATTGACTGGCCCTTTAAATAAGGGGTGACACTATAATTAACAAACACTTTACATGAAACATCGGTTTACAGTTCCACCTGAAAGACTGTTAATGTGTGTGTATGTTACGTTTATTTATCGGCGCTACCGGTTGCCCATATGAGCGACGCCTCCTGAATAAATTAGTCATTTTAGGTTTTTGGAGGATAGTGCAATGATACAGAGAGAGACCCATTCCAGAGTCTCCTCTGGTTCTTTTACGTGCACTGTGTACAGCACCGACACGAGACCTCGGTTTAACGTCCCATCTGAAAGACTGCTAATTGTATTAGGGTCAGATGGGGGATCGAACCTGCGATCCCTGGATTAACAGTCCAGCGTGTTACCACTGGACTACATATCCGTCTGTTAATATTAGCATTGTATCGCTGTATTCTCAGTTACCCACTAGGCCACTGACACCTATATAGTTTATCACTTTCTCTTTTCAATAAATATTATGTACTTATTGTTGAAGGTTAATGTTCAAGTGAATACATCTGTTGGTGGAGAATTTCTGTGGGGAAAGAACAATTTTTTGGATAGGTTCGACCTCATGATGGCCGTGTTTCAAAAATATGAAAGTGGGGAGGCGGACTGGGAGCCCACTACCAAAGTAAGTAAGAGACGAATGCACGTGTGCACATGGTAATTCACCGTCTTCAAATCTTATAAACAATATAAAAGGTGCATTTAAGGCAATAAGTCATTGTGTGCCTATCAACATGGAACAACAAGTAGTGTTGAAGTTGACAGTTACTTGTAAGCTTAAAGCAGCATTACATCGTATGAAATAAAAGATATTTGAAAAATTCCAATTTTACGTATGGGTAGCAATGCTGCTACACATTCTAACATTATACGTTGTATGCTTATGTTCATTTAGTAAACAGTGTTTTTTTTGGCGATAAAACAAACTCGAAATCAAAAGTAGGACTTTCCGAGTCGATCAGTCACGCACTTGTTTGCAACCAGAACGCATCTTCCGCACTTGTTTGCATTCGGAATGCATCGTCCCCATTTGTCCCACGTTGTCTTTTTTAATTAAATTACTTGATATTTTGATTCATACCTCTGTTAGCTAAGTCTTTTAGGGACATTTCTACATCCCCGCGAGGGGTTCGACATTAGAGGAAGATAGATAGATAGTATTTCATGCTCAAAATATATACGTTATTTTCTACATCCTCTGTTGTTTCACGCATGCGCGCTGTTTACATTTCGTGTGTTGATAAACAAATTCGCGTATACGACGGTTTAAATTTATTAGAATGTTATCGTTTCTGAGCGACTATTTCGATTTATGTAAGCACACACACATTAGTATTTATATTTTACCCAAAACATCCTTTATTACGATGTAATGCTGCTTTAATTACTTACAGCACTAGCAATTTCTAGAAAATGGTTCAGTTGTGTGACACTCTCCAAACAACATTTACAGTTCTAAGTGAATGATTAACTACTGAGCACGAGTTGGATGCATCAATTGTCTACTCTTCAATGCTGTAACATTGGTGACGCCTATTCGATGTTTATTATAACATAACACATGGATAGTTAATCACATATAAATTGTACACATCACCTATCTGGTAAAGTGATGATTTTTAATAAAATAATTGCATAACAATTAAAGCTCGGACAACAACGCTGAAATATGTTCTATATGTTTAATAAAGAAATTTGGCCGAATAATGGCCGCGACGTGTGAACGAGTATAACTATCAAAGAACGTAGGCTATACATATTGAATGTCATGGTACGAACACGTCATGGTACGAATACGTCATAGTACGAACACGTCGTGGCCGAAAACCGCAATACATTTATATAATAACACAATGTTAGTATCATTGTACGTATAACATAATCAATGTACAACATTACAAAATCAATACAAGTATATAATATATACATAATGGGAGGGCTGGGAGTGTTTTTAAATCCTGAACAAACGTCCAACACCGACGGCAACTGAACACTAACTAACCAGTGACGTAAAATATGCATGCGCCACTGGTCGGTGAACGAATGGTCAAAGGGAAATCACTCTTTCTAATTACGACTGTATAAAAAGTTTTAAAATATTTAAATATGACTTTATTGAATACATGGAATATCAAGCAGTATGACGTGCTCACACTGACGTCGTAAATGGAGTACACAAATACTATAAATAAAAAGACGGCACATGACGTTTACACATTGACGTCACTAGTGGAGTATAAATTACTATGAATAAATGATGTCGCATTGACGTCGTAAATGGAATACAAATTAGTATGATAAATGACGCCATATGACGTTCTAGCATTGACGTCGTAAATGGAATACAAAGTAGTATGATAAATGACGCCATATGACGTTCTAGCATTGACGTCGTAAATGGAATACAAAGTAGTATGATAAATGACGCCATATGACGTTCTAGCATTGACGTCGTAAAAGGAATACAAATTAGTATGATAAATGACGCCATATGACGTTCTAGCATTGACGTCATAAATGGAATACAAAGTAGTATGATAAATGACGCCATATGACGTTCTAGCATTGACGTCGTAAATGGAATACAAATTAGTATGATAAATGACACCATATGACGTTCTAGCATTGACGTCGTAAATGGAATACAAATTAGTATGATAAATGACACCATATGACGTTCTAGCATTGACGTCGTAAATGGAATACAAATTAGTATGATAAATGACGCCATATGACGTTCTAGCATTGACGTCGTAAATGGAATACAAAGTAGTATGATAAATGACGCCATATGACGTTCTAGCATTGACGTCGTAAATGGAATACAAATTAGTATGATAAATGACGCCATATGACGTTCTAGCATTGACGTCGTAAATGGAATTCAAATTAGTATGATAAATGACACCATATGACGTTCTAGCATTGACGTCGTAAATGGAATACAAATTAGTATGATAAATGACACCATATGACGTTCTAGCATTGACGTCGTAAATGGAAAACGGTTGTGTACTGAACGTTGTCATATCTTACGGAACTATTACAGCGTATATATCAAAATTAGGAGACATGCCTGTTCAGGTAGACTGATTAACGATATATCAAACATATAATAAAGACTTCATACTTTTTTCAATGATGTTTAATGGATACAAATTTCTCTCCGATCGATTGCGAAACATTAAGTGTTTTTAAACGATAGTTTAATCGCTCGCGAGATCTAATTCCTAAAGGAAACCATCGAAATTAAGAAGAGAGCAGAGGCAATGAGGATTCAAGTGTCGTGCCTAAGGACACCACCACGCTGGTTCTATCGGGGTTCGAACTCTCGATTATGATAAGGGTACTGTATCAATAGCCCCATGTAAGTTCCTTTCTATGGGGCATTGGCACACTATAGAGTGCACATGGTTTGTGCTAAGTTCCTTTCTATGGTGCATTGGCACACTATAGAGTGCATATGGTTTGTGCTAAGTTCCTTTCTATGGTGCATTGGCACACTATAGAGTGCACATGGTTTGTGCTAAGTTCCTTTCTATGGTGCATTGGCACACTATAGAGTGCACATGGTTTGTGCTATCATTTTACAATACACGCTGTGAAATACTTTAGCATTACAATGTTGCCTTCACTGAAGCACGCTGTATCAACCAGACACAATAAGTTTATATCCTTACATACAAATCGATTGACACAACTACAACTCTTCTTTAGTCCATACTCATCTATACAAAACTGATAGTATCAAATAAGAACAAACTCAGTCTGCAGTTTGCGAGGGGACGCTTCTATTTTAGGAAACATGTACACAAAAGAAAAAGGTTTTAGAAACAATGATATAATTTACCAAAAATTATGCTTATAATAATGATTGATCAAATATGTGTTATTGTGTGGTAACATAATTATTTTTTAGACCAATGTCTTTTTGTAAATAACGAGAATTTTGTTCAGGTTTTTATGCAAGTACATGTCTATATATTTATTTTACTTCTATTGTACAACGCCAGTGAATATAATGTGTAAAATTAGGCGTTTTATCAATTATTATGATTATGATTCGGGTTTTACGCCTGCATCAGCACCATTTTGGGCTATATCGCCGGCGGGCAGTTTACCTAACAACACCTTTCCTGGGCAGGCTCCAGCGGTTAACCAGTACTTGGGTGCACCAACCTCCGTAAGAAACTGCCAACTTTTTCATATAAATGAGACACGGCCTGAGCGGGGCTCGAACCCATGACCATCAGTGATGATAGGTTACAGTGGTATACAAGTCAGCGACCTTAACCACTCGACCACGAAGGCGGACGCGTTTTATCAAATTAAACAGTTTCAGTTTCAAAGGCGATATTCTAATTTATTGAAATGTTCTGCAATCGGTGGCCGTATCGCCCAGGTAAAACCAGAGAGAAAACCCCAATTTTGATAGGAAAAAGTAAAAACTCTGGAACCCTGTAACCCTTTGTCACCGTTACCGGCAAGCGAGCGTACTGTCCCCATAGTACTACCACCTAGATGTGGGTCCCCATCCTTGCAAAACATTTAAATAACAATAACATGCAAAGTACATCAATAATCAATGATACATCTACAATATCCATTATGTACCTTGAACATCTCTCATAGGCATTGAATTGGAAATAGTTTGGGTGTGTGTTCCCTCGACGAGAAGCGGTCGCTAAAACTGGTTTACAAAGCACGGAGCTCTCGAGCAATAACTCTCGAATCATTCGAGTATAACATAACAAGTTTTGTTATCAATTCCGATTGGACAAAAATACTCGACTATACGATGAAACGTCGAGTATTAGTAATTATTTCAACAACTCGTCGTGTTCAATCGTTCACGGTAAATCCCATTGTTATATATATCTAGCTGTGAGAATAATGTGAAACTGCATGTTTATTTCAGACACAGGACCCGTTCTGGGAACCATTGGAAACACCGACTCTGATCGGGGTGGCATTTGTCCCGCTCGAACCAATAGCATACATGTTGGATATTGATGAGCAAAAGATCGGTATCTATGACTACCAAACCCGCCATGTTGGTCACCTGAACTTGTCACTGGTACCTTGCACAGCATGTGGAGAAGAGAGTTCAGAAGAAATATCAGTAGAGGAACCAAACGAGTTGGTAAAGTCCTTTATTGATGAACTTTATGCAACAATTAACATTCACCAAGCTTATATATATCAACTTCAAAGTTTATGTCATGATAATTTACCCGATTCGAACTTTAAATAAATATTTAACTTAAGATGTGAATGGTGTAAGTCGGTGTTATACCTCAACCGGAGAGCAACGTGTGCTCCGGAACATACATTGCTTTTGGCTGGACATAGGCCTACCTATATAAACTCAACTCACAGTACAGCAATAAGTCATGCAATAATGAAAATACGTTGGTCGATATAATGGACGGTTAATTTAACAAGATGAGAACAGTGATATGTCATCGATGATGCAATCAATGACGTATTGCTACCATATGCTACATGTGTTGTTCACGTGACTATTGATATAATATATGTAACATTATACGTGTGTGTTACTTGTCCTATTAACAGCTCGGCCAGAACATCATGTTTAAAGTGAAAATCAAAGGCGCCACTGGTATTCCCAAGAGATTTAAATCGGTAAATTGCATGTTTTGTGTTTCCTATCACCTCATACGTTTATGTAATTGTTTTTTAAGTTCGTAAATGACATTTGTAATAAGTTTGCTTTATTGGTTTACTTATACCATTGCCTTACTTATACCATTGCCTTACTTATACCATTGCCTTACTTATACCATTGCCTTGCTATTCCGAACATATGTGTAATAAATGCGAGTCTTGGCTGGACAGAATATCTATTAATAGAACTCCGATGACAAATCCGTGAGCGGAATCCGACGATATATATAAGGCAAATAGGCTACATATTAAAATGTGAAAACATAGTCTGTTCATTTATATTTCCAATCTTTCATTTCTTCTGATAACACATCCACTGTGTAGAGGTATTCAAATAAACAGGAAGACAGCAAGCACACCTACAAAATGAGTGTCAGACAGTGACACCATCTCCATGGAATGACGTCACTGTATTTACACACTGTATTCATCCGCCAAATATGACAGTATACCCTACCTTTAGTTTGCAATTGACTGGTTTTTGACAATATTTTCTAACATCCACTAGTCTGAATATGCAAGGTGCATAACAACAAACAAACAACACAAAAACTATCCACCGCCTGTCATGAAAATGCATTTTTTACCAAAACGAAAAATGCACTGTATTAGTTATCAGGACCTCGGATGCACTTCCGCCTATTTACGTGTATACAGCCATAATTAAGGTACGATTTACACAATTCAAAATGCCTTGTATATTTTCTTCAACTCGCCTAATAAATGAATATTTATAAATTAGACAGTAACCGACTATTCTCTATGTAAATGAAACGTCTATTATTTGTAAAATTAATGTACGCATTAATGATATTATATACATTTATATTTCTGACCATTCCAGTCGTGGTGCCATTACACATTTCACACGGAACAAGATAGGGTATACACAGACGAAGTTCATGGTGTGGCTGCCAGATACAATTTTGAACATGTTCACCAGATGAACAACATGTCATATAAGGTACGACAATTATAAAATAAACTGTAATTATTCAATACGTTATGTTTTTGACGTCATCGACCATTGCTCACTGTTTTTAACTTCATCGACCATTGTTCACACTCATTTTTAACTTCATCGACCATTGTTCACGCTCATTTTTAACTACATCGACCATTGTTCACGCTCATTTTTAACTTCATCGACCATTGTTCACGCTCATTTTTAACTTCATCGACCATTGTTCACGCTCATTTTTAACTACATCGACCATTGTTCACGCTCATTTTTAACTTCATCGACCATTGTTCACACTCATTTTTAACTTCATCGACCATTGTTCACACTCATTTTTAACTACATCGACCATTGTTCACACTCATTTTTAACTACATCGACCATTGTTCACACTCATTTTTAACTTCATCGACCATTGTTCACACTCATTTTTAACTTCATCGACCATTGTTCACACTCATTTTTAACTTCATCGACCATTGTTCACACTCATTTTTAACGTCATCGACCATTGTTCACACTCATTTTAACGTCATCGACCATTGTTCACACTCATCTTAACGTCATCGACCATTGTTCACACTCATTTTAACGTCATCGACCATTGTTCACATTCGTTTTTGACGCCACCGACCCTTGTTCACACTCATCTTAACGTCATCGACCATTGTTCACACTCATTTTAACGTCATCGACCATTGTTCACTCATTTTAACGTCATCGACCATTGTTCACACTCATTTTAACGTCATCGATCCTTGTTCACACTCATGTTAACATCATCGACCATTGTTCACATTCATTTTTGACGCCACCGACCATTGTTCACACTCATTTTAACGTCATCGACCATAGTTCGCAGTCATTTTAACGTCATGGACCATTGTTCACACTAATATATAGCTAAATAATAAAACATTGCTGTAGTACACATTATTTGTTTATTTTTGTAGTAATATAAAGGTGTCCTACAATAGTTATGCAATATATACATAAAAACAAGAGCAAAGCAAATACAAACCACATGCAGGCAATTATCTAAAAGCAAGCAAATATTAATTGCAACTCAATAAAAACGACTGATTAACTGTTGCTACTGATTTAATTTAAATCACCGACACTCGGCGTGGACATAGGACACAATAAAGGAGAACATAACCCAACCAGATCTCCCAAGAATGGCGTATAACAACATGAATGTGCACACGCATGATAACCATAGTACATGGGGGAGTATCATAACTATGCGTATTTGTATATAGTTAATTTTAATTTATACACATTTATTTTAGCTCGATTGCGAAACAAGTTCTTTCAACTTATATTAATCACTCTCGAGACCTCATTCCTAATGGAATCCATCGCCACGAGGGAGAGAGAAGAGGCAACTTGTATTTTAAATGCCTTGCCTAAGGGCACAATCGTAACGGCTCCAGTGGGGCTCGAACTCCAGACCTTTCGCACCTGGTATAAGATGGCATATTTCCAGTTCTGTAGATATATGGTGAGATCTGGTCTGTGTGGGAGGTCAAGGGGGGAGGGGTCAGTGGCGGGTTATCTTCTCCTTCATTGTGTCATAGGACCACGAAATAATCATTTAAAATAAATTGTGACAACCTGGGATGTTACCTGTGGCACTGTATATAAAATAAACATAGAAGTAGTTCTGTTGATCTAATCTAAAAATGATTTCTCTAACCTATCTTCACTCCATGAAAACTGGATTCTGTTTGTTTTGGATTGAAAAAGTGCACCCCAAAAAGATGAGATGTTAATATATTAGCCAACCAGCGAGCTTGTTATTAATTCATTCATGCAATGTCTCATATCTGGTTGCCAGGTCAATATCAATACAACCGTTGTGTTCATAATCTCCTCAAATTGTATTTATATAATTAACAATAGGTTGAACACATATAAATTATTGATTGTGACAGGTAGAACATCACTAATTCATCACCCGTGATGTAATAACCGCTACTATTATGGATGTGCCAGTGCGCGCAGGTACACTTCCACGACTAAAAAAACATAGATTGTAAAAGTTTGGCATCCCGGCGAAGGACATGGGATAATTAGGTAGCGGATATAATCTGTCTATGACATTGTATGGTTGTCGATATCCTCTGATTCCATTACATGTACTGTGTAATACATGTATGTATGTATGTTCCTTTAATGTCAAACCCCTCGCGGGGACTTAGACATGTTTTCCTAGGCAGGCTTAGCCGACCTAAGCGATTAACCAGTACTAAGCAATGTGTGTGAGGTGCCTTGCTCATTGACACTACATACGTGGCCTGACCGAGTATCAAACCCGGGACCGTTCGATTCCAAATCCGACGATCTACCACTGGACCACGGACGCCACACTATCATATCGGTATACATCGGTACGAGGCGTCTGTTTAAGGAATCAACAAAAAGACTAAACAAGACATATAACCCCTCAATATCCAAACAAGCGATGATGCTGTAAGACTAAATGTTCTCAGTTGGTTGGATAACTCTGTAGCTGGTGTTCCGAGATGATTGGAAATCTCCACAATTGACGTTCGAATTGGTTCAAAACCTCTTAGTTGTTTGGAGATATACAAGTTGGTTGGATAACTCTGTAGCTGGTGTTCTGAGATGATTGGAAATCTCCACAATTGACGTTCGAATTGGTTCAAAACCTCTTAGTTGTTTGGAGATATACAAGTTGGTTGGATAACTCTGTAGTTGGTGTTCTATGACGATTGGAAATCTCCACAATTGACGTTCGAATTGGTTCAAAACCTCTTAGTTGTTTGGAGATATACAAGTTGGTTGGATAACTCTGTAGTTGGTGTTCTGGGACGATTGGAAATCTCCACAATTGACGTTCAAATTGGTTAAAAACTCTTAGTTGGTTGGAGATATACATAGCTGGAAGTTTATAAGTAGATTTTGGTTATTGGAGCTGTTTATTACATGTCATTAGAGGTGTTGGTATATCACATTCCCCTAGGCACTTCCTGTTTGTCGTTATTTGAAATATCATCCAGAGTAGTTTCTTTCTGAACGGCAGCATGTTATTGCCACATCTCATATACTTTGGATGAACCTCCATTGAAGAAGCGACCTGGCAGTTAGCTAGAGAAACACCACTGCCGTCCTCTGACCGCCTGTACATCGCCTGATGAACACACGTTACATAAATACTAAATAAATTTAGCTCCTCCTTTTTCAAATGCCCACTGCATCCGAAATATGGGGGCTTAGCGGAAGCTAGACCGTGGAGAAATGCACCACATGCACCCATCACTGGAAGTTCCCACTCCGGTTGCAAGTGTGACATCACACTTTTGCAAGTATCCTACAGCTTCAATGGAGGGCGTTCCCTGGGGACAACGACGTCCACATTAATACATTTGAATAGTCCATTTGCAGAAAGATCGGAGTAACAGTGTTGTAACATTACATGTAGCTTTACCGTTGGTAAGCATATAGCAAGCACTTCATATCAACCAAACTGTGTGTGCAAGATCACTGTCCACTTCTTCTAGCAGGATATAAAAAGCGCTCCTCTGTTAAAACGGTCCGAGTCCTTCGTGTAGAAGATATACACACACAGTGTCAGAGCAATATATTTCAAATCAGCTTTTCTCAAATATGCTTTTATTTCACTCTGATAGTTCTACGAATGGATTCTTCAATTTTATGTCTGTAATTACCAACAGATGATTGAATACCTCGAGGAAGAATCGCTGATGTTAGAAATATACGGCCGACAGAGGAAGAGTTCTGAGCTTCGAATGGGAAGCAGTCTGGATGCATATACCATTGCGGACAAGCGCAGATTGAGCAGCATGAGTGTGGTGTCTACTCTCGCAGGTTCTACGTGTAGCAGCTACACGCAACAATCCATCAGTGGCGTAGTGCTAGAGGAGGAACATGAAGACCAGGAAGAAGAGGACCAATGCGGACAGCATACGCACAGTAATGACTGTTATTTTAATTTAAACAATATTAATAAAGCCTTTATGAGTAGTGCATTTACGTACATAACAATCATCGAAACTGCAAATATGAAAGCGTAGAAAGCTTTTAGCTTTGTGTTAGGAAAAGCACTCGTAACTATTATATATTGACTGTATCCAAAACCTTAATAGATAGGCTAGCATGGCTCGACATTTTGTCTGTATACACAGGGAAGGAATTTACCGTGCTTAATTCTGCAATAAAACATGGTTTAGCGTGTGATGTCAAACATGACGTGTGTAGAGTAGTCGAACTATGTCTTATTGAAATACAACAACTCTGGTCGTATAGTGGTTTATGAATGAGAATACACACACAGTATCTATCGAGACAAGTTAGCCATTATTTCCACACATTGCATTACTTTTAGTTTAAGTCCGAAATTAAATCAGTCATAATTTGGAACATGAATAACATGATTGTTCAGTTTTCAGTAATAGAACCCACATGAATCTCCCTCTCAATGTGTGTTTTACGTTTATTTATCGTCGCTACCAGTTGCCCATATGAACGACGCCTCCTCTATAAATTATATATAAAAAACTTTGTATTACAGAAATTCTTTAACGACAGTTTAATGACAATGTAACCCCTCGTTTCTTGATAAATAATATTTGATATTGTATGCTAGTCTGCTGAAATATAATGTCATCGTCACTAGTGTGCATACGTTTATTTATCGTCGCTACCGGTTGCCCATATGAGCGACGCCTCCTAAAGAGATTAGTCATTTTAGATTTTTGAAGGATACAGACAGAGACCCATTCCAAAGTATCCTCTGGTTCTTTTACGCACATGGTGTAAAGCACCGACACGAGACCTCGGTTTAAAGTCCCATCTTAAAGACTGTTAACTGTATTATGGTCAGACGGGGGAACGAACCCGCGATCGCTGGATTACCAGTCCAGCGTGTTACCACTGGAATATAGATCCGTCTGTATCCTTCCCAAAGTGCCACTCTCCATCTATATAGTTTCATCCAGCAAAATGGCCGCCTACTTTGACACAAAGGTGGAGCCAATTTGCGACTAATGAAATAGCGTTTTACAGAATCAGATACCAATGAAAACCAGTTTTATATCTAGCTAGGCAACCAATCTGGTATTTTGAAAATGTTAATTACAGAATAGGCTGCCAATTCACACGGTAACTGTTTATTATTGTTTGTGTTACTAGATCTAAACTGGGCACACTATTTACGGTTTCTGTCAAGACATGTTTATCGAACTTTGGTGCAACCGAACGATCGTGACGGAAACTGCACGATTTGCTGGGCTTCCCAGGCTATTTCTTGGACCAATATCAAATGCCCTCTGGAGAAGATTATATTTCATACTGTTTTACAGTGCATTTTCACAGATACAAAATTCTAGAGTGTAGTAATAGTACTATACACACGGCATTAGTATAGTACATGCTTGTGAACTTATTCGAGCTAAATAATGGGACAACGCATCAAGCTAAATAATGGGACAACGCATCAAGCTAAATAATGGGACAACGCATCAAGCTAAATAATGGGACAATGCATCAAGCTAAATAATGGGACAACGCATCAAGCTAAATAATGGGACAACGCATCAAGCTAAATAATGAGACAACGCATCAAGCTAAATAATGGGACAACGCATCAAGCTAAATAATGGGACAACGCATCAAGCTAAATAATGGGACAACGCATCAAGCTAAATAATGGGACAACGCATCAAGCTAAATAATGAGACAACGCATCAAGCTAAATAATGGGACAAAGCATCAAGCTAAATAATGGGACAAAACATCATTAGAAATCAATATAATTAATTGTAATCACATTGATTAACTATCTTATAAACAGTCATTATGTTAAACGTGTCATTTCGACTAGCATGTTTGCAGTTTTGTGACTAAAAAATAACACCAACTATGTTCGCGTGGTATAAAACATATTTAGGTCATGTTAGAATGGAAATAATAGTTGTGTTATTTATAGTCGAATAAAACATTGTGTATCGTTCTGATAGTCGAAATTAGTCACTTATGCCTAAGGCATGTGTGGTTAAGTCGTAAGCGTCAGAACTCCAACCCATATTATATTCGCCAATAAACAACTGAAGGACACATATTATTTATTTTTTGATTAAAATAGTCCGCCTTCGTGGTCGAGTGGTTACGGTCGCTGACTTGTATACCACTGTAACCTATCATCACTGATGGTCACGGGTTCCAGCCCCGCTCAGGCCGTGTCTCATTTATATGAAAAAGTTGGCAGTTTCTTACGGAGGTTGGTGCACCCAAGTACTGGTTAACCGCTGGAGCCTGCCCAGGAAAGGTGTTGTTAAGTAAACTGCCCGCCGGCGATATAGCCCAAAATGGTGCTGATGCAGGCGTAAAACCCGAAATATAACATAATAAAACATATGATTAAAATAATTCAAGGATGCATTTGATACATCTTACGCGAGAAGCGTTACCGTCAAACTACCATGATAGTATGCAATGCATGGAACTCACTTATAAACCTAAGAGGCATTATAGAACAATAAGTCAAAGGTGGGGTAATCGAACATACAATCCATGGTAATGAAGTAGTCTCATTCGGGAAACCATAAAAAACTATATTTCTCTCAAAGACCTGATTGTTTCTCAAATTGACAATGTCAATAACGCTTTATATATAAACTATTCTTCAGATGAAAGGGAAAGCTCTGTGTATTCAGAACAGACGGAATCTCCCGATAGTGATCGGGCTTCAACTTGTGACATTACAGGAGGAGGAGGGAATAAACAAGAACACGTTCATGATATACACGATGACAGTTATATCGAACACGTAGACAATACAACGATAGCAATGCAAGAAATGAGGCGCGGTATCGCGTCCGTTATGGATGAAATAATCAAGAGAGATGGACTCTCCGGAATTTAGAAAATCGATTATGAAACAACGTTTTATATATATTGTCGCAAACCTCTCTTTCTTCTTATATATAGTGTCCGATATAAATGCTCTAACCAGGGTCTATCCTATCGTAGACTCGCTGGAGTTGTCTAGGGGGGTTCTCTACGGTCCTTCAATAATGCTCTAACCAGGGTCTATCCTATCGTAGACTCGCTGGCGTTGTCTAGGGTGTTTCTCTACGGTCCTTCAATAATGCTCTAACCAGGGTATATCCTATCGTAGACTCGCTGGCGTTGTCTAGGAGGTTTCTCTATGGTCCTTCAATAATTGATAGCTCAACACAGTCTATCATTTTCCTTTGTATAATATAATTTATAACAATCGCCTTTAATTTATATCTATACATGTATCATATCTTCGTGATATCTCGTATCTTATTGTTCGCCTCACTATATCAATGTGTTCATAATAGTACTATAACTATATTAATTTCCTTCCTTTATCAAACTATTCCAATAGATATATTAGCCAAGACAATCGTTTCTTACAAGGCCTAATTATCTTCCGTTCACGTATTTAATACGACTCTATATTTAAGAGTTAATACTTCTTTAAATATTAATTTTTCTAACTATCATAGAAACAGTTTATATCTTAAAAGTGAGTTACATCAATTCCTTAATGCCTCCATGGCTGGATAAAAATGCACTAATTTCTAGTATTACATGTTTCTCTGTCATCAAGAAAGCGGCGATTATCTTACATAACTGACCACCTGCACTCGGTGGTGTCAAAATATATTGTTCCCGCGCAAACAGAGAACTGATAATTTAGGCGCGAAAATAATAGCAGACGATTATACATATTACATAAAAATCATAATCTTACATGGTTAACAATGTGTCATATATATAAATAAATAAATGTATTTATATAATACATTTCTATTTATATATGACAATAATTTATTCATGCAAATAGATGTTTGTTTTTTCTATCTTTTGCACAATATATATATATATATATATATATATATATATATATATATATATATATAATACATACACACACACATGCACATACATACACACATACATAAACGTATACATACAAGGAACATAATTATACTTGATGTTGAGGACTGAATCTATATCAGGAGTCTGCAGACTGATCCAGTCAGACAACATATAATTATTATGGCATTAAAATGTATTCTCACAGTACCATGGATACCGTGTTTAAGGAGTTACATTTACATCAATTTGGTATAAAGAAGATCCAAAGTACGATGTGGATATTGGGTTTATGCACGCATCATGGTATATGTGCCGCGAGATAACTTGATCATCATCAGAGATGCCCCTTGGCGAAACGAAATACAAAGGAACATAAATAATGTCAATCATTGAGGCCATATGATACCATACCATATACGGTCTGTCTATGTTTACAGGTTGTGCAACTTTGTATCATTCTATGTAGCACTGATAACGCTATAACATTTCTAAACATGATCACTAAACATCTTATAGAGTATATCAATAGCAATACATAACATGATACCATAATCATCCTCAGTGCTATACTAACACAACACTGATAGAAGATGTAACACTTGATTGCATGGACTGCTTTTTATAAACTGACAGTAGATGTGTATACCACACAAATCCATAATCTTTGTCCATAGCATATGCCTCCATTTAATATTCTGTCTACAATAGTGAACAACATGTATGTTTATATCATGTACACACTAATTACAGTATTTGCACACCGCAAATTTGCGGTAGGAAAAGCAATTGTCTAGTATTTGAATGGCTTTATAGCATTTCCTTAACATGTTTGGACTGCTTTTAGAAACTTACCATATTTTACATGGACCATCTAAGCAAAATATCCCATTATTAGGGAATTTATTAACAAGCTGCATTCTCTCGTTTTTACACACGATGTCAATCTTTCGTTTAACCAAAGTTTTCCAAGAACATTTATTTGGAAAATGACCGTTGGAGATAAAAGCCCACACAACTTCCATTAAATCATATGTTGCCAAAAGTCTATAAATGTCTGGTATAAACCCTTGTACCTGTCTATCGTTATTGATGTACCTAATTAGTCGGTTTATGAATAATTGCTTAGACAAATATTTACACGGCAAACGACACAGTTGGCCAAAAAATTGAAGTTTCCTTTTATCAATTTCCACTTCAATTGGGTAGACACCTAATGACCATTGGAACATGAGAGTTGATGTAGATATCGGTAAGTGTTGCATATATTTAATACACATTCTGTGGATTCTTTCAATGATAATTAGCTGTGATACTGAAATCGAATTCCACAATTCGCACCCGTATAATGCTTTGGGTAAAATAATTTACCGGAAAATATTAACAAAGGTCATAGGATTCAAGCCATTTGGGTGTAGCCCACTGTTTACGAGGCTAAAAAATGTACCTCTTAATTTCAGAGCAGATGCCCGAATAGCATCATTCATATTATACATTTCACCACATACCATATCGAGATGTTTATACTTGGAGTCCGTATTAATGACTTCCTCACCTAGTGTCCATGAAAATGAATGTTCTGGAACATGTCTTGCGTTATTAAAAGTCATCACGCAACATTTGGCAGCATTATATTGATAGCGCCACTTCAGAGAATAGTTGTGGCATATGTCCAACATGTTTTGGAGGCCCCTCTTGGAATATGAAAGAAGGACCATATCCTCTGCAACTGTAGGTGAGCTTGCATTGAGGTTGTAGATGCACACACCAAGGCCACTATTTTCTAGTGTGTCTATCAGTTCATTGATGAATAGGAGGTATAGCAATGGAGACGATTTTCCTCCTTGTCTGGTTCCTTGCAAGACGCTGAACCACTCTGACGTCAGTCCTTTATATCGTACGCAGCTAGTCATATTACGGTATATATTCACAAAGGATCAGAAGCTGTTGATATCTACCCCACAATCAAAGATCTTAATTTCAAATATCAGTCGAACAATTTCGCCTATATAGCGACCTTTCATGAAACCATTTTGTTCATGACTTTGAGTACTTAAAATAGTTTTAGTTGCTATTTTATAATCTACAATCAATTTCGTATTTCAATTTTCTGCTTATTACATTTCTATCTGTGAAAAATATCTCGCTCCCAAAATGCATCAATTTCCTATTGATACATTTTGATTATCAATTGTACAGTAGTAGTAATTGTTGTTGTTGGTTAGTTGCGGTTTATGTTGCACCGGAATTTAACAGGACAGATAAGATGATGTTTCTGATTTCATTTAGTTGAACACGAAACTACGAGTCACGGAATAAATATTTACAATAGCTATAGATGCGGTGATAACTACTTCTCAGACAAATACATAACAAACGAAATTATGATGACCCTCGGCAAACCTGCCCGTAATTAATAATGTTTGTTTCTGAAAGAATGACGAACAATACTACATTTAATTTATTACAATGTCATAGAAAGAACTCATAATATGCTAGTCCAATCAGTGTCAAGCATGTTGTATATTGAGTGCGCATGTGTGATTTTGACGTCGTTACTAAGACGCCACGACGTCAATAACACAACGCTTTCGATACATAAAACACGCTCAACAGTCGATTTCAATATTATATATTAAAAATTAAATGGAGAAGGAAATCAGAAACACAATTTGGCGAAGGTTTTCGAAATATGTGAAAGGTAGCAAAATCGGACAGTTTGCACGACGTGTGAATAGATTGATGGACGCATGTAACGGAAACACGAATATGTATACCGACGGTTAGTGCAATTATCCACATACTAATTTGCTTATACTTATTTTTGTTCCATTAATGTCAAACCTATTGCAGGGACCTAACCATGATTCTCTTGGCAGATTTTGTCGACATAAGCGGTTAACCGGTACTAAGCAATGGGTGTGGGGGGGGGAGTGCTCAATGACACTACATACGTGGCCTGATCGAGTATTGAACCTGGGACATTTCGATTCCAAATCCAACACGTTACCACAGGACCACTGATGCCACACTTATTTTGGAGGATAGTGCAATTAAGTTACAATAGAACATATGATTCCAGACGAATCTCTAGTTATTTTACATTCCGATGCATAAGCAGCCGATCTCATAGATACGCCTCATGTAGCTCTTATATAATGCATGGCACCTAAGGTACACTGTCAAATCGTACGCTAGTCACCATATTGCATAGTTCCATCGACGTTTTATTTTCGTATTTCTAAAACGAGGATGTTACTGTAAATGTTGTTGATATTTGAAGTGAAGTTCTGGTCATTCAGTAAAGTCGAAAATCGCCGCGTACAAAGCCATGGGTCGAGTTGACTAAGGTACGATTTTACTGGATACATATGAAAGAGTTACGCGGGCGTATCTGTACAATCGGCTGCCTATATATGTGGTCCGGTGTATAGAACCGCTACACGAGACCTCGGTTTATACAGAAACGTGGTGAACGGTCCATTTGCATCTGTTAACAATTTGACAGACCATTTAGCTTTTGGTAATGATTAAAATGTTGTAAATTGTTAGACAGACATCCCTATTCAAGTGTAGGCCACGACATGAACCCAAATCCCAGATATCATCAACAAAGTAATGTACTATATTAATATATGGTGGAAATGCTAAAGTGTATTTTTACGTTTATTTATCGTCGCTACCGGTTGCACATATGAGCGACGCCTCCTGAAGAGGTTAGTCATTTTAGATTGTTGGAGGATAGTGCATGATACAGACGGAGACCCATTCCAGAGTCTCATCTGGTTCTTTTACGTGCACGATGTAAAGCACCGACACGAGACATCGGTTTAGCGTCCCATCTGAAAGACTGTTAATTTTATTAGGGTCAGACGGGGGATTTAACCTGCGATCCCTGGATTACCAGTCCAGCGTGTTACCACTGGACTACAGATCCGTCTGTGCAATGCTAAAGAAACGACGAGTACTCTGTTATATATGTTTGTATTAATACAAATAAGTTGTGATGTGTAGTTACAACAACAATCAGAGATACTTGTCGCAAATAATGTAAATGGTAAGCAAATCAAAAGTGTAAGGAAACTATGTGTTCGGTAGATAGACAGAATGCAAACATTCCCAACTATTACTTCGCTACCCTGGATAAATCCGGACAGATTGACCACCGATGCATCACATGTGGTTCCTTGTAGTATAATTTAACATACATTACACTAATGTCACAGGGCTCACTTGTACAACAACGCCTGGCGTAGGTTCGAATATTTAATCTTGTATGTATAGGAATAGGGCCTAAAACATACAATCTATACACTCATAAATCTACAGTAAAAACATGATAAAACAATACAATATTTCACATAATTAATTCCACGCGTATATACACAATGCAACACATGTATATATATATATTATATCTATAGTAATTCATTATAAATATCTTACCACAGCGTTAATTAAACATCTTTCCAATATAAATTGGAAAGTCTTTAAACGAATTTCGACTACCTCGTACGAGTTCATCCATAGATCTGAGCTGAGAAACAGTTCAGAATAACCAGAAAAGGGATTAGATTAGCAAGGAGCCAATGCATTCAAACCTTTCATACAACTCTCATTCATATGCATACAACCGACAAAACGAGTGGACATGTACAATACAATACAGTGACAACTGCTCACCTGGGGTTGATTCGGCGAACGTCGATAATTTCCGTCACAGACGGACATTGCCGATCGTCACCGATGCACACTCGAGTGAACAGACAACGACAAGACATGAAGTCATCCGTATATACGACGCATGCGCTATTGAAACTGCGTTAACTATGGAACGCCGCATCCGTCATATAAACACGTACATATAAAAACACAACCTGTGACACTAATATGGTACTATAGTTCAACTAAAGTATTTAGATGTTATTTATTTTACAACGATCGCGAAACAAGCTTTAACAACTTATATCAATCACGCTCGTCGGCACGGATGAATGCGTATAAGTATGTTGCACCCGGAGTAAACCCACCTGTCTGATCTGGTTACCACAGTACAATCTCACAGACCGAGATGTCCGAGAATCAACAGCGAGCGTGCTAACCTCTACGTTAATCGGATAGCCTTCAATGGAACGAGTTTTTAGTAATAAACATTATTTTTGTAGATGACGCAGTTTCCCTTGCACTATCTGAGGCAAGTGTGGCCCCATCCGTGGCAAGTGTTGCCTCATCCGAGGCGAGTGTTGCTCCATCCGTGGCAAGTGTTGCCCCATCCGAGGCGAGTGTTGCCCCATCGGAAGCAAGTGTGGCCCCATCCGAGACAAGTGTTGCTCCATCAGAGGCGAGTGTTGCCCCATCGGAGGCAAGTGTTGCCCCATCCGAGACAAGTGTTGCTCCCTCAGAGGCGAGTGTTGCATCCTACGATGTCAGTATTGTATCCTCTGAAGTTAGCCTCACCCCATCGGAATGTAGCATGTCACCCTCCGAATACGAACGAGTGGTAAAGGAAATTGAACGGCTGGAGGCTTCCATAGTGAAGGATAAAGAGCACATGAAGTATTTGGAAACACTTTGAGGTTAGTTTATTTCTTAAGTATTTGTCTATCATTTAACAACAGTACACATTCATTAGACAAACGCAGTGTCTGTTTCTTATATTGTGGATTTAGGCTAGAAACTGACAAGGGGCTTTTAGAATCAAAACACAGTTTGGAAGTTTTAAGTTAGAAAGGCATATTGGGGCGTTAAGCTAGAAATGCATTATATGCCTTAGCCGTTAGACAGATCTATAAGGGCAAATAGTTCGAATCTTTAATTAAGACACGGCATAATTTCTATTTTCAGGTTTGACGAGGCACCTAGAAATGAATATTAGTATTGTATAAATTGATTACAAAACATGAACTAAATTGTTTCTTCGTTTCTTTGAACTTATTTAACATTTAGCTGCACCCTAGTAAATGGTGACGTCATATTATTCTTTAACACACTGAGCAAAAGATATAACAAATCGCATTCAACGTGAATAATTGTAATATTAATTATTATTGAATATAACGACCCAGTTAATAGTCTGTGTTAAAATATATTTATTATTATTTATTTGACTGACCAGGCAAAATATATTGACGCCTGTTCCCAGGCTAGCATATATCCCATTATAATAAGAAACGATAATTTTCGGACTAGTAAATATGTCATACAAAACCAGCTACACTACTTAGCATATGTGGCTGCTTAATAAAGGACAATTGTATAACATATTAACAACATATTTGGAAATCTGGAATCTGGCTGCTTAATAAAGCTTAATAAACACTTGCAATACTGGATTTCCGGACTGAATCAATAGTAATACTGGATTTCCGGACTGAATCACTTGTAATACTGGATTTCCGGACTGAATCACTTGTAATACTGGATTTCCGGACTGAATCACTGGTAATACTGGATTTCCGGATTGAATCACTGGTACTACTGGATTTCCGGACTGAATCACTGGTAATACTGGATTTCCGGACTGAATCACTAGTAATACTGGATTTCCGGACTGAATCACTAGTAATACTGGAGTTCATGACTGAATCACTGGTAATACTGGATTTCCGGACTGAATCACTGGTAATGCTGGATTTCCGGACTGAATCACTGGTAATACTGGATTTCCGGACTGAATCACTGGTAATACTGGATTTCCGGACTGAATCACTTGTAATACTGGATTTCCGGACTGAATCACTAGTAATACTGGATTTCATGACTGAATCACTGGTAATACTGGATTTCCGGACTGAATCACTAGTAATACTGGATTTCCGGACTGAATCACTAGTAATACTGGATTTCCGGACTGAATCACTTGTAATACTGGATTTCCGGACTGAATCAATAGTAATACTGGATTTCCGGACTGAATCACTTGTAATACTGGATTTCCGGACTGAATCAATAGTAATACTGGATTTCCGGACTGCATCACTGGTAATACTGGATTTCCGGACTGAATCACTTGTAATACTGGATTTCCGGACTGAATCAATAGTAATACTGGATTTCCGGACTGAATCAATAGTAATACTGGATTTCCGGACTGAATCAATAGTAATACTGGATTCCCGGGCTGAATGGTTTATACAAATTTATTTTAGCTCGATTGCGAAACAATTTCTTACAACTTATATTAATCACTCTCGGGACCTCATTGCCACGAGGAAGAGGCAACGTGGAATTTAAATACCTTGCCTAGGGGCACACTCGTAACGGCTCCAGCGGGGCAGTTAAGTTATGCTGGAGAACTGTTAATTGAGAAATTAAATATACTGTAGAGTCAACTATACATGCATATATCTCGCCTGGGTTCCAGTCTGTCGACTTTTTAACTTCTGGCCAAATGACACGTTGATATGATCAGAAGCTCAATACGGCCCAATTAATAGTATTGGTGTTGAACTATATTTATTTGACTGACCAGGCAAAATATATCGACGCCTGTTCCCAGGCTACATCTTGGAATAAAATGCATTAAATGTCAATATGAAAATAGATCCAAACTTAAACATGGGCTCCCTGTGTAGTCCCCTGAATGGTCACGTTAACACCAGCAGTTGCTGCGGCTCTCCAGGCCCAACTGGTGAAGTATTAAACGTATCCACCACATCAACCAAGTTTTTAAAGCAATAAGTCGTATAAACTTCATAGACGAGAGGCATTAGTCAGTAACTGCCCCTGAATACTCATATATGTAGATGTCGCCAGTGGCGTTGAAGAGTACTACATTGAAGTCGAAGGTTGTCTTAATTGGTGTCCTCTGTTTCTATCGTTGCTTCCTTTGCGCACATGCTATCTATTTCCATCCACTGTTTCATGATATGATTATTAAACTATTAAATCTTGACAGATATCCTACTGTGTAATCATTGGATATTTAACTGTAATTATTTGTTTCCAATTAATTAACATAATATCACATCTGATTAGGGAAAAACAGTAAAAACAAAGAATTCCAAATAAAAGGACCAATCTACAATGCGGGATACATCAGACTTTATCTGCCAAGGGAGGTAATAGAAAAACTAACGACGTGGCTTAATAAAATAGTAGGCTAGTACGACTGCAATAATTGGATACAAAATAATCATCTCACGTTTCCATGATAACATTACAATTATCGCATTCGTTCACCCCTGCTCCAGAAACTGTACATTACATCATGTGTTACGGACACCATACATTACATGATGTGTTACGGACACTATGCATTGCATCATGTGTTACGGACACTATACATTACATCATGTGTTACCGACACTATACATTACATCATGTGTTACGGACATTATACATTACATCATGTGTTACGGACATTATACATTACATCATGTGTTACGGACATTATACATTACATCATGTGTTACGGACACTATACATTACATCATGTGTTACGGACACTATACATTACATCATGTGTTACGGACATTATACATTACATCATGTGTTACGGACACTATACATTACATCATGTGTTACGGACACTATACATTACATCTGTGTTACGGACACTATACATTACATCATGTGTTACGGACACTATACATTACATCATGTGTTACGGACACTATACATTACATCATGTGTTACGGACATTATACATTACATCATGTGTTACGGACACTATACATTACATCATGTGTTACGGACATTATACATTACCTCATGTGTTACGGACATTATACATTACCTCATGTGTTACGGACATCATACATTACATCATGTGTTACGGACATCATACATTACATCATGTATTACCGACACTATACATTACATCATGCGTTACGGACACTATACATTACATCATGTGTTACGGACACTATACATTACACCATGTGTTACGGACATTATACACTATACATTACATCATGTGTTACGGACATTATACATTACATCATGTGTTACGGACACTATACATTACATCATTGTGGTGCCATATACTAGATGAGGAGGGGGATAGGATAGAGATACATGATTGTGGTGCCATATACTAGATGAGGAGGGGGATAGGATAGAGATACATGATTGTGGTGCCATATACTAGATGAGGAGGGGGATATGATAGAGATACATGATGTGGTGCCATATACTAGATGAGGAGGGGATATGATAGATAGGAAGATACATGATTGTGGTGCCATATACTAGATGAGGAGGGGGATAGGATAGAGATACATGATTGTGGTGCCATATACTAGATGAGGAGGGGGATATGATAGAGATACATGATTGTGGTGCCATATACTAGATGAGGAGGGGGATAGGATAGAGATACATGATTGTGGTGCCATATACTAGATGAGGAGGGGGATATGATAGAGATACATGATTGTGGTGCCATATACTAGATGAGGAGGGGGATAGGATAGAGATACATGATTGTGGTGCCATATACTAGATGAGGAGGGGGATAGGA
>CM026398.1:13089659-13129896 GCA_014843695.1 Archivesica marissinica
GGAGGGGGATAGGATAGAGATACATGATTGTGGTGCCATATACTAGATGAGGAGGGGGATAGGATAGAGATACATGATTGTGGTGCCATATACTAGATGAGGAGGGGGATAGGATAGAGATACATGATTGTGGTGCCATATACTAGATGAGGAGGGGGATAGGATAGAGATACATGATTGTGGTGCCATATACTAGATGAGGAGGGGGATAGGATAGAGATACATGATTGTGGTGCCATATACTAGATGAGGAGGGGGATAGGATAGAGATACATGATTGTGGTGCCATATACTAGATGAGGAGGGGGATAGGATAGAGATACATGATTGTGGTGCCATATACTAGATGAGGAGGGGGATAGGATAGAGATACATGATTGTGGTGCCATATACTAGATGAGGAGGGGGATAGGATAGAGATACATGATTGTGGTGCCATATACTAGATGAGGAGGGGGATAGGATAGAGATACATGATTGTGGTGCCATATACTAGATGAGGAGGGGGATAGGATAGAGATACATGATTGTGGTGCCATATACTAGATGAGGAGGGGGATATGATATAGATACATGATTGTGGTGCCATATACTAGATGAGGAGGGGGATAGGATAGAGATACATGATTGTGGTGCCATATACTAGATGAGGAGGGGGATATGATAGAGATACATGATTGTGGTGCCATATACTAGATGAGGAGGGGGATAGGATAGAGATACATGATTGTGGTGCCATATACTAGATGAGGAGGGGGATAGGATAGAGATACATGATTGTGGTGCCATATACTAGATGAGGAGGGGGGATATGATAGAGATACATGATTGTGGTGCCATATACTAGATGAGGAGGGGGATATGATATAGATACATGATTGTGGTGCCATATACTAGATGAGGAGGGGGATAGGATGGAGTTACCACATAATAAAACAACACACCGATCATCTGGAAACCGGCTGCTTAATACAGGTTGGCTGCTTAATAGAGGTGACCTCTAACATAGGTGTGACTGTATGTATTAATGGATGCATACTGCATTGCAAAGTATGTCTGTTCAATATTATAGTGTGCGTTTATATTTTCTGTGACAACATGCAACATTACATATATGCAAAATATATATCACTGTTGTACGGTGACACTGGAATGAAAAAATAATAAATTAATTAATAATAATCACTGGATTAGTCTTAACTAGTTGTTGTTTCAAACCGGTAGCGACGATAAATAAATGCTACTAATAGTCCATGATAATCATTATTAGGCGTTCAAATGAGTCTTTTTGTTCATTGTTGATGTATGTTGCATCTCCCTCACTGCAATGGGGTTTGTTTGATTTCTTATTGTTATTCCAACTACTGTATTATCTTTAGTAATGAAGTTTGATAGTAATTCCATGAATATAATGAAGAGAGAAGATGGTAATGGACATCCTTGTTGTACACCTCTTTCAATTGGAAAAGCTTCAGATATATTACCATTGTTACTGATAGCACTAGTTGGCTGATTGTAGAACAAGCGAACCCAATTAGTCAAGGATTCTCCAAATTGTCAAATGGTCAATACTGTCAAATAATAATAACTTTTAGTTCCTCCAATTATGGGAGAGCACAACAGTAAATATTTACATAAACGAATATACAAATTACACAGGATCGCACACATTTACAGAACATACAATACGTTATATATATATATGTGTGTATGTATATATAGTAAATGCGAAGAGGTTAGACACCAAGGTTATTTGCATTTGTTTATATATAATACCCTAAACACCATAGGTTCTCAGTTTCACTTGTATCTGATTTCTCTAATTCCTCAACTACAGAAACATAGATTGTAAAAGTTGATGAGACAACGGACATATAAAGTTGGACAATACCAGCCACATATACAATTTTGAAAGTATGTATTGCCAATTAAGTTAGTACTGGGCCAGTGTAAAAAACCCAAGATGTCAAAACTCATAAATGTGGTGTTTTTGTAAAACAACTCTGGAAAGCTGTACACAGAAACATCAGGCATTCTCGATATCAAATCTATATCTTATGTAAAGGTGGACAAGCCAAGACCATAACATTTGACATTCAATTCAACTTTATTGATAAAATATATCTATTAATAGACTTCCTGTTAATAATTAAGGAAGATGGAGAGGTTGTAACGGAGAGAAAGTGAGTACATTAATAACATATATACAAATCTGATGTATCCAAGGCAACATTTCCAGTTTAAATAGGTCTCAGCTGACCTGCATCACAAGGAAACAAGCCGTTTAGTTTATACAAATTTATTTTTGTGGAAGTCGTGATAGCGCGTTCGTTTCGGGTACAAAAGGCCCCGAGTTCGCGCCCCACTGGAGCTGTTACGATCGATTGTGCCCTTAGGCATGTCATTTAAATTCCACATGTCGTTTCTCTCTCCTTCGTGGCGATGGATTACATCATGAATGAGGTCTCGAAAGTGATTAATATAAGTTGTAAGAACTTGTTCCGCAATCGAGCTAAAATAACTTTGTATAAACTGAGGTGGCAAATTCTCACTATGTTATTTAACTATATCTGAAATCAATCATTGAATGCGAGACTCGCAGCTTAGTGGTTACTGTACCGCATCCCTTAAAGATGAACGCCGATTCCACATTTATGGACACGATTCTGTGGTTAGGGGAAACATAAAGTTGAATAACATTGCAACTAATATATCTATTGTGGCATATTACCATTCACAATATTGCTAAGCTGATACTCTATAATTATACTACTGTATGTTATCATAAATAAATCGCGGAGGGGTTACCATAGGTCAACGATCAAATATTGATCCCTTAGTGGTCTCCTTCCCCAACCTGTTGGAACTGTTTATAGGAAGTAGTTCTCACATTCCTAGTCTCCAATAGTAGCATTCCTTCCAGTGTAAGTACGTCTATCTCATCGCTGTTGATACGAGATTGGCTTAGATGTGGCTACCTTTTCCAATTGCATCACGCTTGTATTCGAGCCAACCTGCACAGATAATCCACCTCTTTCTAAACATGCTAGCACATCAGGATGTTCATGTCCAAGATTGATCATTTCAGCATAATACCAGGACAGGAAGCGAGCATAGTTCAGCTTTCATATGCAAAGCATCATGGGATCATGTCGTGAATGGTGGCCAATTACATTCTCTTGAACTACGCAAACATTGAACATGACATAGACGATATCAAGTTACGGCATCTAAAAACGATGCAAGATCCCATCCATGTTGATGAAGATGCTCCTAAAAAGGATTTGCCAATGATATAACATTGAATGGTGAAGTGCCTTAGTTAAGCTCTCTTGTCTAGTGAAAACTCATTGATCACTGATGTATGTGGTGTCAGATCTAATTCCATTGGAAGCCACCCATCCACCAAACCGCTTCCATTACGGCTGTTGGGAAATTTCCAATATTTTTTAGGATATTTGTCATTCAAGTTTCTGTAGTTTTATTGAGTTACTATGTTTCTTTTTTTTTAATATAAAATTCCATAGTTCGCATATATATAAAAGTTGATATTATAAAGGTAAATTATCGTAGCTACCGCGAATCCCGGAGCACATCGTTTATGGAAAACGATTCAAATTAATGTCTGTATTGTCAACGCGATGCTGCAAGATGTCAGCATGATGTTTGCTTTGACGGGGAGTTGGTTTAAACAGTAGTTATTGCAAGGCATACATCACATATAACATACAACGACATACATAAACAATGCAAAGGATCAAGTAGGACGCTTAAAACTAGCCTTTATAAAACGGGGAGTTGATGTCACCGCGATGGGGGAAGACTATTAACTATATAAGCGAAAAGATAAACATTTTCATAATTGTTTTGCAGTATTATGCTCACATTTCCTATTAGTTTAAACTTTATTTATTTTGCAACGATTGCGAAGCAACTTCTAACAACTTATATTAATCACTCTCGTTGGCGCTGATGAAAGCGTATATGTGGTCATTCGTGTGGGAGGAAACCGGAGCACCCGGAGAAAACCCACCTGTCCGTTCTGGCAACCATCGTACCATCTCACATTCTTCCCGGTCCAAGGATCGAACCCGGGTTTCATTGGTGAGAAGCGATCGCGCTAACCACTGCGCTAATCGGACAGCGTATTAGTTGGTGTTTAAATTGACCGAAGTCTTTCCAAGTTTTTCGCTTGATCTAATCTAGTTCACTGTCGTCACTTGTATTCGTACTGTCAGTTTGATAACTCGAATGAAACCGAAAGAGAAAATCAAAAAGTCCGGTGTGACGTGTAGCCTGGCTGAAAGTGAATTGAGAATCTGAAGAAGCCCCAGCGTTGTTCTCTGAACTTCCATATGGTCTGTTCTGACCACTCCCAAAAAGCTGCTCCTCAGATATATTATCATCGGAAGAAATGGACTCATTGTCGTCTGCTGAGCTATCGTCATAATCGCTTATACTATTTACTGATATGTTCAACATCGGTCTGTGTTGTCGTTTATGGAGTCTCGTTAACTCATCGTGATTTTCAGAATTCAAGGTTAGCTCGTTTGTCTGTAGTATTTGTTGAGTACATTGAACTTCATTTCTTTTTACCGTCGTTTCCATTGTCGGTTTCTGAGTGATTTGGCAATTCACATGTTGGGAAGTAGAACTCTCCAATGACATGTCGTCTTCCGAAAATGAGAAATTATTCATCTTCGATTCTCTGCTTTTTCCCCGTTGCTGTTTTGATGGTATGCTGCATTGTGGTGATATAGATGTTCTCCAAGTCCTGTAACAAACACAGTAGAATATTGTTTATTGCTCGTATTAGAAACGGTTGTGAATTTATTTCATATTTCAGTGACCGAGAGGTTCCAACTGCGAATATTTCATATGATCAAGCTACCTATAGCTGGCTTGCAGAGTCTCCGTTGGCCTACATATGTTGACCACATAAAAAGCAGAACTCCCCCATTATAGGCAAAATAATGACGGATTATAATTCAGCAATTACCTAAGCATTTCAGTTAGGTAACTCACAACTAAATCGACGTAATAATAATACCATGTATCTTGCAAAAAATATTCATATTCGTATTACGCTACTATGGTACGAAACTGCGAAAATGAGAAAAAGTGACATTCTAAATAGTTATACGCTAGTTGTAATGTTATCTCTGGCATAACTCAATGTGTTTTGAAAATCAGACGAAAACGATCGTTACAGTGTTTTTGTCTTCTGCTATATACATTAATATCGATATGTATCATATCCATATATGTACAATGTGACAATTGAGCTTGTTGGGGTTTTTTCACATACCTATTAGAGCTATCCAAATCCATATGTTTGTCCATATCGTGTGGCACCTCCATTTTGTCCCCATGTATGCCACCTGCCTTCATCACCTTGTTGCCCTTTCCAATCTGCACAACCTTACAACCGACAATGTTGACAACCCTTGTCTTCACGGATTTTCTTCTTTCTGTTGGAAGATCGAGATCACTGTCACTGCTATAGTCGCCCGACTCGCTGCTATCATCTGAAATGCCAGTAATATTAAATTTATTTTAATACATTGTATATAAACATTATGTAGTATTACGCTAGTCTCATGTTAATGTAGCTTAGAGCATACGGCAACTCTTCGACTCTCATGTCGAATGAAGACACAAGGTGTCCTCCTGTCTGAGTAGTATTTCAGGCATTGTCGGACACCAGGACAGAACCACCGACCTTCTGCAAGCCATCTGGATAGCTTCCTCACATACACTAATCAGACATGCCAAGTGGGATTGGAACATACAACGGTCAAGGGCAAGTAATTTGAAGTCAACTACCTAAACCATTCGGCCATTTAGTTTCATATATTTGTTTTAGCTTACAGCATACTAGACATACGTACCATCTCAGACAAACACCACCACCGAATACAGAACACCTCTGAACAAAGACCTCATTTGAACAAAGACTACCGTTACATTCGAATAAAAACAATCTCTGAACAAAGACCACCTCCTAACAAAGACTACCTTCGAATAAACAACGTACTCGTGAAATCATGTCTTGCTTAAATATATAATGATCGAGCTTAAGAATAAAGTTAACCTGTGCTCATAATATCTTCTTACGCCTTTGGGGTGTCCATGGTCCAGTGGTAGAGAGTTGTCGCATTAGGATTCTATGGTCCCAAGTTCGATACTCGTCAGGGCCACGCCAAAGCACCTTACACACATTGCTTAGTACTTAGTACACATTCCGGAATAAATCAGAGTTAGGTACATGTATGATAGCTGAAGCACATTAAGATATTATATTCAGAACTACCCCGTGAACATGAGATTGTATCATTTGCCATAACAACATTTAACGAATATCCTTCCCGGTCGAAACAATAGTCGCTTAATATATATTCTGCACTAGCTGAAATGCAACCAAAATACAAGTACATTGCAATAATCTTAACTTACCATTTGGCATCTGTTTCCAATATTCAGTCATGTGTTTCTTAGTGATTTTGTTGGAGGTAGGAATAGGTTCTGAGACGATATCGACCTCGACATCATCAGTGGAAAGATTCGGGTTCACTATTAGCTTGCCAGATACTTTCGAAACTACACTAAGTCTAGATGAGGATGTAGTGTCGAGCCTTACACCCCGGGCGTAACTGCTTGTCGCACTTGGAAGTGCATCCCGACTCAGATACTCGTTTCGAAGTGCGTCAGATGGGCGTGTATGCTGATCGTTCCTAGTTGGACGATAGATTGGGATTTGTGGGTTTCTGAAATCCGTGTGTATCGGAGCGTCTCCCACTTGGGTTGTTGGCATTACTGGAGGCTGCTGGTTCATATATCCTCGCAATTGTTGCCCCACACGAGCACTGTGAGTTTGCAAACCAGCCGATTGGTAAACAATTCCAGGCCTGGTTGCAGCTAAATGTTGCGGTTGTATATGTTGGACAGGAAATTGTGCTAATTGCTGTCCATCTGCTGGTCGAGATCTAACCTGCTGAATTGAATGCCTGTGGTGTCGCTGCTGGTGTACAGCATACGGTGACATTGTTGGAGAACCAGGAAATGCCACTGATGCGGTCTGAGATACAAATTTCGGATTGGCAGTGAAATCCCGACTAGTGCCATAAGAACTGCAACTGTCAAAAGAGGTAGATGGAGGCATGTGCTGATGATCGATAGTGTATACACCGACGTTTGCATCGGAATATTCATTCCATATAGGACGGTCTTCGGGAGCCATTCGCTGATTCACTGCCATAACCGGGAACATAGACATTGCATCTTCTGATGGGTGAGAGATCAACTGGCGCACTGGCCGCCAATGTGTTGGTGCATCTGGAAACTTGGCACTAAGTCTAGAACGTCTGTTTGTAAAAGGCGGTTCAAGAGATGGTACCTCAGGAAGACTTCCGAACACCTGTATATACATATTTGATGTATTTACTTCCATGTCTCTCTGTTTTCTCTGCGTAATGGCTGTCTGCATCAATGCTACGATGTTACTTGTTGTATGACCGGATGATCTGTCAAACCAATCGATACCGTTAACGGTGAGTAGACTTACGGGTGTTTTGTAGTCTCGGTATTTGCGAGATTTGGTATGAACAGGTTTTAACACCCATTGATTACTGACACGACCGGATTGTATGCCCGTGTTATTATAACCAAACCTAGAAATACATATAGCTTCTTCAATAAATAAATGAAGCTCTGGTGAAGTAGAATTACATGTAAGGTACACTAAAATCACACTACATCTATTAATAACGTCTTCGACTATCATAATATTAGACTGAGCCAATTCTTTACTGTCAAATAATTCAATCCTTGGATCATCATATATACGAGATCTAACAATAAACATAAGCTCATTCTTCAAATCTAAGGCACCCTCATAGTCTTTTTTATCATACACAATTGCTGCATCGAAAAAATTCACGTGTTCCTTAGAACTGTGTTTTATAGAAACGTCTATGTCACCTTTGTCAGTGTGATTTTTCTTTCCCATATCTTCAAAATCAACTTCTTTGCTCTTATCATTATTAAATTCTGGAACATGATATTGATTTATATTGTCTTCTTTTGCTTTTCTCAATGAATGTATTCTACCTTGTGTTACCATAGAACTGGCATTACTAGATTTAGCCTCCGTTTTCAAATTTCGTTCAGAGCCAACATTCAGATTTGCTACATTTCCCACTAACGTTGCAACTCTGTTGCTGGCAGTGTCTGTTGACGAATTGGTATCATGGCCTACTATGGCATAATGTGTTGTATCGCTGTCCCCCGTGGCATATTTAGTAGCACCACAGTTCTCTGCGGCATACTTGGGAGCATCAGCGTAATCCATGGCACGTTTTGTTATATCGTGTTCCCCAATGCCATACTTTGCTGTGTCCAATGCACATTGTTCGCTGGAACTTGAAGACGAATCGTCATCATTCGCGGAATCAACCTTGTCTTTATTGTGTTCGTCTGAAGGAAATGAACTCTGCATTTGATTAGCATGTTTATTAAAAGTATGGAGACATTTGGTAAATAGCAGTTATATTCCTGGTCAAACTGATATAATTTCACTACAAAGTTGACAGCATACAATTATATTCATTACAAAATCAGTATTAACCACGTTTTTCAGTAATGAACATGTTAAGGTACTTGAACATTGTTGAACAATATATAATAATGTTATGCTATTGACTATGTTAGTTGTTTGTTTCGTTTTGCTTTCTTCGTAGCTGTCTTTCTCCGTAACAAATCTAAGCAATGCAATAAATTAATGTACGTTCATAACATTTGGCATGTTTTATTAGTCTATACAAATTTAGTTTAGCTCGATTGCGAAACAAGTTCTTTCAACTTATATTAATCACTCTCGATACGAGGGAGAGAGAAGAGGCAACGTGGAATTTAAATGTCTTGCCTAAGGGCACAATCGTAACGGCTCCAGCATGTTTTATTAACATTGCTGGCATAAAAAGGGGGAATATGCATACAAAGGGCACTTGCACACAAAGGGCACTTACACACAAAGGGCACTTACACACAAAGGGCACTTGCACACAAAGGGCACTTACACACAAAGGGCACTTACACACAAAGGGCACTTACACACAAAGGGCACTTACACACAAAGGGCACTTACACACAAAGGGCACTTACACACAAAGGGCACTTGCACACAAAGGGCACTTACACACAAAGGGCACTTGCACACAAAGGGCACTTACACACAAAGGGCACTTACACACAAAGGGCACTTGCACACAAAGGGCACTTGCACACAAAGGGCACTTACACACAAAGGGCACTTACACACAAAGGGCACTTACACACAAAGGGCACTTACACACAAAGGGCACTTGCACACAAAGGGCACTTGCACACAAAGGGCACTTGCACACAAAGGCACTTACACACAAAGGGCACTTACACACAAAGGGCACTTACACACAAAGGGCACTTACACACAAAGGGCACTTGCACACAAAGGGCACTTGCACACAAAGGGCACTTACACATAAGGGCACTTACACATAAAGGGCACTTACACATAAGGGCACTTACACACAAAGGGCACTTGCACACAAAGGGCACTTACACACAAAGGGCACTTACACACAAAGGGCACTTGCATACAAAGGGCACTTACACACAAAGGGCACTTGCACACAAAGGGCACTTGCACACAAAGGGCACTTACACACAAAGGGCACTTGCACACAAAGGGCACTTACACACAAAGGGCACTTGCACACAAAGGGCACTTGCACACAAAGGGCACTTACACACAAAGGGCACTTACACACAAAGGGCACTTGCACACAAAGGGCACTTGCACACAAAGGGCACTTGCATACAAAGGGCACTTGCATACAAAGGGCACTTGCACACAAAGGGCACTTGCACACAAAGGGCACTTGCACACAAAGGGCACTTGCACACAAAGGGCACTTGCACACAAAGGGCACTTGCACACAAAGGGCACTTGCACACAAAGGGCACTTGCACACAAAGGGCACTTGCACACAAAGGGCACTTGCACACAAAGGGCACTTGCACACAAAGGCACTTGCACACAAAGGGCACTTGCACACAAAGGGCACTTGCACACAAAGGGCACTTACACACAAAGGGCACTTGCACATAAAGGGCACTTACACACAAAGGGCACTTGCACACAAAGGGCACTTACACACAAAGGGCACTTGCACATAAAGGGCACTTACACACAAAGGGCACTTGCACATAAAGGGCACGTGCATACAAAGGGCACTTGCACACAAAGGGCACTTACACACAAAGGGCACTTGCACATAAAGGGCACTTACACACAAAGGGCACTTGCACATAAAGGGCACGTGCATACAAAGGGCACTTGCATACAATGCAATTACGTCTAATTCTAAACAGGTATATGACTTTGTATAAAACAAATGTATCTCTTCCGGAATTAATACAATTTGACATACATAAACTATGTAAACTGTACACACGAATTAGTACTGACAGCATTTATACAGAACTCCAACATCAGCACAGTATTACTACCATACAGTATATATCTGCCTAGCCTATACTAGAACATTATAAACTGCTTAGCAACAATCTTGCTGGGATCCATACAAGTGGGAAGGTGTTGCATATTAGTACCGCCATGGACCTATGACTTACCTGAACCTGAATTCCCGGCATATACTGTCTACATTAGTACTGGATGTATGCCTTACATAGCAGGAATACCTAGTTACCTGAACCTGAATTCCGGGCATATACTGTCTACATTAGTACTGGATGTATGCCTTACATAGCAGGAATACCTAGTTACCTGAACCTGAATTCCCGGCATATACTGTCTACATTAGTACTGGACCTATGCCTTACATAGCAGGAATACCTAGTTACCTGAACCTGAATTCCCGGCATATACTGTCTACATTAGTACTGGATGTATGACTTACATAGCAGGAATACCTAGTTACCTGAATTCCCGGTTGGTATATACTAACTACATTAGAATAATCAGATCAAAATCTCGACCGAAACAACTGCTGTTCGCCATTGGTTCGGTAAGACAACATGTCAACTACTCACAGCAACAATGGTGTGTTGTACTGGGTTACATAGGGTGATACCGATTGAAATGACAACCGAAGTTGATTGACATGTCAGACTTGTCAGTATATATGTTGATTGACATGTTAGTATATAACCACCGATGTTGATTGACATGTTAGTATATAACCACCGATGTTGATTGACATGTTAGTATATAACCACCGATGTTGATTGACATGTTAGTATATAACCACAGATGTTGATTGACATGTCAGTATATATAACCTCAGAAGTTGATTGACATGTCAGTATATAACCACAGATATCGATTGACATGTCGGTATATAACTACCGATGTTGATTGACATGTCGATATATAACTACCGATGTGGATTGACATGTCGATATATAGCTACCGATGTGGATTGACATGTCGATATATAACTACCGATGTGGATTGACATGTCGGTATATAACTACCGATGTGGATTGACATGTCGATATATAACTACCGATGTGGATTGACATGTCAGTATATAACCACCGATATAGATTGACATGTCGGTATATAACTACCGATGTTGATTGACATGTCGGTATATAACCACCGATGTGGATTGACATGTCGGTATATAACTACCGATGTTGATTGACATGTCAGTACATAACCACAGATATTGATTGACATGTCGGTATATAATTATTTTCCTTAACCACTCGACCACGGAGGCGGACGTACAGTTAGTAAATGCGTCCACTGTTTGTGTAAAGTATGGTTATTAATTACGGTACTGAGTACTACATCCCATGCCACCCAATCGGATAGGGAAATGTCTCCACAAACTGCTAGTAGTGTTACTAACCTTCAGGGAATTTGGGAATCGCCGGGTTTGCCATGACCACTTGGTTGCCCAGCACTGAACTCACATTTTCCTGTAAGTAAAGATAGAGTTTGATTAATATTCAGAGTCGAAGCTAGCCATTTTGTTTTGACTATAATAAATTGGACATGAAGGATTTTCAAGCGCATGCTCCTCCAGGAAAAGTTTTAATCATAGAACGTCGATGGTGCACACCAGACACATTTTGCGCTCAAATTACTCTCATTGGCGCAGATGTAAGCGTAAATTTGGTCATACGTGTGGGAGGAAACCGGAATACCCGGAGAAAACCCACCTGTCCGATCTGGCGACCATCGTACCATCTCACATGCTTCCCGGAGTTGAGTTGAAAAATCCGCAGACACCGAAGTGCACAGTTATAATATATAGGTTTGCATATACATACATGTTATTTAGTTTGTTGACAGGGTATATGAGTATATAGTGCCGGACAGGGAGTGATATTCCCAGAGTAGCAAGATCGATATTATAGAAATACATTAGTAGTACACTCGCCCATTGATTCACCGGTGGCGAGCGTAGAATTAAATACGCTTAACCACATTATTTATGAAGCTTACCACGTGTCTAATTAATACCAATGACATACATAGGCAGAAGTATGGGTTTGAACCCGCAATGCAATGGTGACGTCGCCCGCAATGCAATGGTGACGTCGCCCGCAATGCAATGGTGACGTCGCCCACAATGCAATGGTGACGTCGCCCGCAATGCAATGGTGACGTCGCCCACAATGCTATGGTGACGTCGCCCGCAATGCAATGGTGACGTCGCCCACAATACAATGGTGACGTCGCCCGCAATGCAATGGTGACGTCCTCCGCTATGCAATGGTGACGTCACCCACAATGCTATGGTGACGTCGCCCGCAATGCAATGGTGACGTCGCCCACAATGCTATGGTGACGTCGCCCGTAATGTCATAGTGACGTGGCCCAAATGCTATGTTGATGTCGCCCAAAATGCTATGGTGACGTCGTCGCAATGCTATGATGACGTCGCCCGCAATGCAATGGTGACGTCGCCCACAATGCTATGGTGACCTCGCTTGCAATGCAATGGTGACGTTGCCCACAATGCTATGGTGACGTTGCCGCAATGCTATGGTGACGTCGCCCACAATGCTATGGTGACGTCGCATATCATTTACAAATCTGAACATTTCTAATCTACTAAATACTAACTAGGCCTATAAATAAACATGCATTAATGTCGTACATGTATTTAGAAAGGATCTCTATTTACCATGACACATGGTCACGTTGCCGGTGCATTCTTACGGCTGTTAGGACACCGGTACGTTTTCTTTATGACACAACTGAACAAACATGCATATGCATGCAGTGGCGGCCGGTCCATGGGGAGTGGTTGGCTAATAACCAGGGGCCACGGGCCCAAAGGGGGTCCCCGAAGACCAGAAGGGAAAAATAAATTAGGAGTTTTCTGGAAACATATAACAAAACGACTTTGTTAAAGTACTTTTGATGTCTCCATCTCCGTGTGTTTTTATGGTTCTATATAATTTTATTTTTACTGAAGAATGTTCCCATTTATTTTTATAATTGTATTATATGTCAGTGAAGTACAACACTGTTGTTTCTGTTTCTGTTGTTCTAATAGTTTTTAAAATTTTATTTCCTTATTAAAGAACCTACCTCAACCTAGCGTCACTTGGATATGTTATCATATGTATACTTCAAAACCCGAGTTCCCAGAAAAAAACAATGGCAGCTGTCTATTCATGCAGTCATATAATTATGACAAGACCTTCAATTAATGAACAACTGAATCATTGTCCAATTCCACTCTAGAGTGAAGGATTTGGCGTATTTCTTCCCCAATTTCCAAAATTTTCTCACACCATGGTCGGCCCGGTGCGTTTTGTGTCAAAATTGTTAATAATTATAGCCAGGGGCCCCGGAATACTATATACATGTCAGGCGCGTAGCTACCTGTACGCAACGTATGCAATTGCGTACACATTGTTAAAATAAAAAGTATGCAATAAAAGGCGACGGGTTAACTTAACCCAGCCCTGCCTACTGAAGCTACCGTGTAGAGACAATATATACATCAGTATGCTGCTGAACTGGTTCTAGAATGCACCAGACGTTCTAGAAGAACAAAATGTTCAAGGGGCTTGATCCCGGACACCCGTAACCTGTTTGCGTACACATTGGAACGGGCCTAGCTACGCACCTGCATGCAGCTTAAATTAAGTATATAATTATTAAAATAACCGAAATAATGTAATCATTTCTTACCATGGATAAAACAGAACAAAAATGGTCCAACTTTGATACAAAAATGGTCCAACTTTGATACGAACATGTTTTGTATGTGCAGTCTAACACCAATATTAACCGATTCAATATCCAGCATTTTTAACAAATAATGTCAACCACCGATGTTGAGTAGCAACCGTGACCCAGAGACTAGACTGAGATACATGCATGTGAATCTACTTCAACATAGTTCTCAGTCTATCTGTGTATAATATCATCGAACGATGGTTTAGGTTTTTCTCAATAGATAACTGATTTACTAACGCATCGGAAACCATGGGGTTTTTCTTTAAAAAATACGCACAACTAAGGTCATTTAGCCTAATAGCGGCATTTCCTACTTTCGTTTTCAAAAGTGTATAAAATATTAATAAACGAATACGTTTAATTGCGTTTACCTTAGACTAGAATTACTACAGTAGTACAGTATATTATTTTAAACCCATCAGTAGAACAAAGTATAGGCCAAAACAAACAACCAAACAAATAAATATCATTTCAACGGCGCTGAATATTATAATTGGGTCGTATTCTTGTAATTAGCTCCATTATACACGAGTTTAAAAATGTACTTATATAGAGTATACAGTTATCACACACAGCTGTTCAATATGCATGTATCGACGAATTGAGTAGCGGCAGCCTAGCCTCATACAATCGTGCACATCTGTATAGTTATTTATTTGACTGGGGCCGATATCCGGCCGAAGTTAACATCCTCTTGTCGGGCCTCTACCGAACATGCGTAGGCAGACAAGTGCACTACTGTAGGCCTACGCCTAATGGTTTATTGAAAGTAAGAAATTGTGACAACAGTAATCAAAAGTTTAAATATAAATAGCATTATTTATGTGTTCCGTTTCTTGAAAATGTGCCAATTGCATAAAATTGTACCTGTAATGTTAAATGCAGAAAATCCAGCGGAATTTCCAAACGGGTTATTTATAGATATTGGTTTCCTGTTATCGGTGTAAGCCAATGCGGCCGGGATACAGTCGTTCCTATACATGTATCATCTAATAGATACAAGAATTCCCGATTTATTTATTAGGGAAATGACATCCACTGATCATTCATTCAACCTAGTTGAATCAGCGAACTCGCAATTAGCAGAGACTAGTCTGTCATCTTCTGACATTGAATTGATCTTACGGCGTAGGCCTACATATATATATAATATGAGGCCCGATAGGTGTAATTAGTGTTCATGTCGTAGAAACAAGTATGTATCATTGTATATATGTACCATTAATGTCAAAGCCCTTGCGGGGACCTATACATGTTTTCCTGGGCATGCTTAGCCGACCATAGCGGTTAACCAGTACTAAGCAATGTGTGTGAGGTGCCTTGCTCAATGACACTACATACGTGGCGTGACAGTATCGAACCCGGACCGTTCGATTCCAAATCCGACGCTCTACCATTGGACCACGGACGCCACACTATACAGCAGTCTTGCAACCATATGTCGGCATTGCCTTCTATACCACATTCGAATATTCATAATCAACGTTTGGTACAGCTTATATGATTGACCACTGAACTTTTCGGGACTTTCCGTAGTTTCCTCCTTAGTAAACTTTAGTCTCAATCTGTGATACCTTTACTTGTATTTCTCTGTCAACTTCTGTTGGCTTTGCAATTTTATTGTTATTGTTTTTTTATTGGAGCGGTAGCAAGCTGGTCGTTGGTTGTTGCTTCTTCTTTGGTGTGACGTTTTCGTTGACTCAGCTCGCTTGTTTGGTTGGGCAGCAACACGAATTTGTTGGGCAGCAACATGAATTTGTTCATCATTTCTTTCGGGTGACATTGGTGGTGTATTACACACTTTTTAAGCGGCTGGACCATCTTTTGTTTTTCACGATTCAAACGCTTCGAATTTACCCATCTTTGCCGGCGATATCTTTTTCCTCGCCCAGACAGCTCATGTATCATTTTGATCTCTCTCCTCTCCTCTCTCCCCGCTCTCTCTCGCTCTCTCTCTCTCTCTCTCTCGCTCTCTCTCTCTTCTCTCCCTCTCTCTCTCAGCAGCCTTATACCGCTCGTAGATATCAGGATTATCGCGTCTGCGTTTTCTGTACTCTGCCGTGTGTTCTTTGACAGACTTTGTCATGCTTGTATTTGGATTTTCAAGAGCTTTATTTGATCTGTTTGATTAACAACTTGGTCATGTAGGTCACACACATTAGTTGCCCAACCTCTAATTTGCAGATGTCGTGGAATTATCAAGAGTGGTCAAGCTACGTTCCATTCTCCCTAATTGGATGTCCTTCTGTTGAAGTGATCGTTTGGCAACTAAAACGAAATACCGGTTCTTACTTGAGTTTCCATTGATTGAATTTTATATTAAAATACAATAACTGGCGGTGTCCGTCTTATAGTGTATGGCTGTGTGTTGCAGTCACATTGAGACGTCGTGGTGCTGTGGTAGAATGACTGTCAGAGACTTATGTTTGGTCTGACTGTGGGTTGAAGTCACATTGAGACGTCGTGGTGCTGTGGTAGAATGACTGTCAGAGACTAATGTTTGGCGTGACTGTGGGTTGAAGTCACATTGAGACGTCGTGGTGCTGTGGTAGAATGACTGTCAGAGACTAATGTTTGGCGTGACTGTGGGTTGAAGTCACATTGAGACGTCGTGGTGCTGTGGTAGAATGACTGTCAGAGACTAATGTTTGGCGTGACTGTGGGTTGAAGTCACATTGAGACGTCGTGGTGCTGTGGTAGAATGACTGTCAGAGACTAATGTTTGGCGTGACTGTGGGTTGAAGTCACATTGAGACGTCGTGGTGCTGTGGTAGAATGACTGTCAGAGACTAATGTTTGGCGTGACTGTGGGTTGAAGTCACATTGAGACGTCGTGGTGCTGTGGTAGAATGACTGTCAGAGACTAATGTTTGGCGTGACTGTGGGTTGAAGTCACATTGAGACGTCGTGGTGCTGTGGTAGAATGACTGTCAGAGACTAATGTTTGGCGTGACTGTGGGTTGAAGTCACATTGAGACGTCGTGGTGCTGTGGTAGAATGACTGTCAGAGACTAATGTTTGGCCTGACTGTGGGTTGAAGTCACATTGAGACGTCGTGGTGCTGTGGTAGAATGACTGTCAGAGACTAATGTTTGGCCTGACTGTGGGCTGAAGTCACATTGAGACGTCGTGGTGCTGTGGTAGAATGACTGTCAGAGACTAATGTTTGGCCTGACTGTGGGTTGAAGTCACATTGAGACGTCGTGGTGCTGTGGTAGAATGACTGTCGGAGACTAATGTTTGGCGTGACTGTGGGTTGAAGTCACATTGAGACGTCGTGGTGCTGTGGTAGAATGACTGTCGGAGACTAATGTTTGGCGTGACTGTGGGTTGAAGTCACATTGAGACGTCGTGGTGCTGTGGTAGAATGACTGTCAGAGACTTATGTTTGGCCTGACTGTGGGTTGAAGTCACATTGAGACGTCGTGGTGCTGTGGTAGAATGACTGTCAGAGACTAATGTTTGGCGTGACTGTGGGTTGAAGTCACATTGAGACGTCGTGGTGCTGTGGTAGAATGACTGTCAGAGACTAATGTTTGGCGTGACTGTGGGTTGAAGTCACATTGAGACGTCGTGGTGCTGTGGTAGAATGACTGTCAGAGACTAATGTTTGGCGTGACTGTGGGTTGAAGTCACATTGAGACGTCGTGGTGCTGTGGTAGAATGACTGTCAGAGACTAATGTTTGGCCTGACTGTGGGCTGAAGTCACATTGAGACGTCGTGGTGCTGTGGTAGAATGACTGTCAGAGACTAATGTTTGGCCTGACTGTGGGCTGAAGTCACATTGAGACGTCGTGGTGCTGTGGTAGAATGACTGTCAGAGACTAATGTTTGGCCTGACTGTGGGCTGAAGTCACATTGAGACGTCGTGGTGCTGTGGTAGAATGACTGTCGGAGACTAATGTTTGGCGTGACTGTGGGTTGAAGTCACATTGAGACGTCGTGGTGCTGTGGTAGAATGACTGTCAGAGACTAATGTTTGGCCTGACTGTGGGTTGAAGTCACATTGAGACGTCGTGGTGCTGTGGTAGAATGACTGTCAGAGACTAATGTTTGGCCTGACTGTGGGCTGAAGTCACATTGAGACGTCGTGGTGCTGTGGTAGAATGACTGTCAGAGACTAATGTTTGGCGTGACTGTGGGTTGAAGTCACATTGAGACGTCGTGGTGCTGTGGTAGAATGACTGTCGGAGACTAATGTTTGGCGTGACTGTGGGTTGAAGTCACATTGAGACGTCGTGGTGCTGTGGTAGAATGACTGTCGGAGACTAATGTTTGGCGTGACTGTGGGTTGAAGTCACATTGAGACGTCGTGGTGCTGAATCCTGTGGTAGAATGACTGTCAGAGACTAATGTTTGGCCTGACTGTGGGCTGAAGTCACATTGAGACGTCGTGGTGCTGTGGTAGAATGACTGTCGGAGACTAATGTTTGGCGTGACTGTGGGTTGAAGTCACATTGAGACGTCGTGGTGCTGAATCCTGTGGTAGAATGACTGTCAGAGACTAATGTTTGGCCTGACTGTGGGCTGAAGTCACATTGAGACGTCGTGGTGCTGTGGTAGAATGACTGTCAGAGACTAATGTTTGGCCTGACTGTGGGCTGAAGTCACATTGAGACGTCGTGGTGCTGTGGTAGAATGACTGTCGGAGACTAATGTTTGGCGTGACTGTGGGTTGAAGTCACATTGAGACGTCGTGGTGCTGTGGTAGAATGACTGTCAGAGACTAATGTTTGGCCTGACTGTGGGTTGAAGTCACATTGAGACGTCGTGGTGCTGTGGTAGAATGACTGTCAGAGACTAATGTTTGGCCTGACTGTGGGCTGAAGTCACATTGAGACGTCGTGGTGCTGTGGTAGAATGACTGTCGGAGACTAATGTTTGGCGTGACTGTGGGTTGAAGTCACATTGAGACGTCGTGGTGCTGAAGCCTGTGGTAGAATGACTGTCAGAGACTAATGTTTGAACCGTAATTTTTACAATCTCTTCTTTTGGTAGATGATACTGGTAAGGATTCCAGCTCATGGTTAATACAGGTTATAAGAGCTTGTTCCACAATTGATGTAAAGAATATAAGTATTAACTAACGTAGCACCATTTGGATGTATGGAATTCTTAAGTGACCTTATTGCGGTCGGTTAATGGTTCTACCAGAATGCATGCCACAGAAAAGCACATGGGGTCAACCTGAACTCCGCCACTAAAACCAAGAAGTCACCATATGACCTAAGCTGAACGTTGTATGTGACTTAAACACCAAGTAAACAAACAAATATTGTATAAACTGAATTAGCTGGCACCAGGGATTGATTGTGTTTCGGTGTTACCAGAGCACTCAAAGCATTACTTTTATGATTCAGGAACTGAAGGTAGGGTGGTTTTTTTTTACTCTCGTCACCCAAAGCATTTCTGTTGTGCTTTTGGAAGGTTGATAGGTTTTTTAATGCCTCGCTCTCTGGTGTTCTATCGATCTACATTTTCCTTTTAATAAGTTCTGGATTATAATTCTATATAGCAAGCATCTGAGAAGTCAGCTCCGTCACGAATCTGTCAACTCCGTTACAAAATTCCTTGAAACGTAGTTGACCGTAACGGAGTTTATCTGTCGTTGCTAATGAAGGGTAATGAAGTATATCTGTTGTTGATAATGAAGGGTAATGCAGTATATCTGTCGTCGCTAATGAAGGGTAATGAAGTATATCTGTCGTCGCTAATGTAAGGTAATGAAGTATATCTGTCGTCGCTAATATATGGTAATGAAGTATATCTGTCGTCGCTAATGAAGGGTAATGAAGTATATCTGTCGTCGCTAATGAAGGGTAATGAAGTATATCTGTCGTCGCTAATGAAGGGTAATGAAGTATATCTGTCGTCGCTAATGAAGTATATCTGTCTTCGCTAATGAAGGGTAATGAAGTATATCTGTCGTCGCTAATGTAGGGTAATGAAGTATATCTGTTGTCGCTAATGTAGGGTAATGAAGTATATCTGTCGTCACTAATGTAGGGTAATGAAGTATACCTGTCGTCGCTAATGAAGTATATCTGTCTTCGCTAATGAAGGGTAATGAAGTATATTTGTCGTCGCTAATGTAGGGTAATGAAGTATATCTGTCGTCACTAATGAAGGGTAATGAAGTATATCTGTCATCACTAATGTAGGGTAATGAAGTATACCTGTCATCGCTAATGAAGGGTAATGAAGTATATCTGTTGTTGCTAATGAAGGGTAATGAAGTATATCTGTCGTCACTAATGAAGGGTAATAAAGTATATCTGTCGTTGCTAATGAAGGGTAATGAAGTATATCTGTCATCGCTAATGAAGGGTAATGAAGTATATCTGTCGTCGCTAATGAAGGGTAATGAAGTATATCTGTCGTCACTAATGTAGGGTAATGAAGTATATCTGTCATCGCTAATGAAGGGTAATGAAGTATATCTGTTGTCGCTAATGAAGGGTAATGAAGTATATCTGTCGTCACTAATGAAGGGTAATGAAGTATATCTGTCGTTGCTAATGAAGGTTAATGAGGTATATCTGTCATCGCTAATGAAAGGTAATGAAGTATATCTGTCGTCGCTAATGAAGGGTAATAAAGTATATCTGTCGTCGCTAATGTAGGGTAATGAAGTATATCTGTCAACGCTTATGAAGGGTAATGAAGTATATCTGTTGTCATTAATGTAGGGTAATGAAGTATATCTGCCGTCGCTAATGAAGGGTAATGAAGTATATCTGTCAACGCTTATGAAGGGTAATGAAGTATATCTGTTGTCGTTAATGTAGGGTAATGAAGTATATATGTCGTCGCTAATGAAGGGTAATGAAGTATATATGTCGTCGCTAATGAAGGGTAATGAAGTATATCTGTCAACTCTTATGAAGGGTAATGAAGTATATCTGTTGTCATTAATGTATGGTAATGAAGTATATCTGTCGTCGGTAATGAAGTATATCTGTTGTCGTTAATGAAGGGTAATGAAGTATATCTGTCTTCGCTAATGATGGGTAATGAAGTATATCTGTTTTCGCAAATGAAGGGTAATGAAGTATGTCGTCACTAATGACGGGTAATGACTTATATCTGTCGTCACTAATGAAGGGTAATGAAGTATATCTGTCGTCGCTAATGAAGGGTAATGAAGTATATCTGTCGTTGCTAATGAACGGTAATGAAGTATATCTGTCGTCGCTAATGTAGGGTAATTAAGTATATCTGTTTTCGCAAATGAAGGGTAATGAAGTATATCTGTCATCACTAATGAAGGGTAATGAAGTATATCTGTCATCGCTAATGAAGGGTAATGAAGTATATCTGTCATCGTTAATGAAGGGTAATGAAGTATATCTGTCAACGCTTATGATTGGTAATGAAGTATATGTCGTCGTTAATGAAGGGTAATGAAGTATATCTGTCATCGCTAATGAAGTATATCTGTCTTCGCTAATGAAGTATATCTGTCGTCGCATATGAAGGGTAATGAAGTATATCTGTCATCGCTAATGAAGGGTAATGAAGTATATCTGTCAACGCTTATGAAGAGTAATGAAGTATATATGTCGTGGTTAATGAAGGGTAATGAAGTATATCTGTCAACGCTTATGAAGGGTAATGAAGTATATCTGTCGTGGTTAATGATGGGTAATGAAGTATATCTGTCTTCGCTAATGAAGGGTAATGAAGTATATCTATCGTCGCTAATGAAGGGTAATGAAGTATATGTCATCGCTAATGAAGGGTAATGAAGTATATCTGTCATCGCTAATGAAGGGTAATGAAGTATATCTGTCATCGCTAATGAAGGGTAATGAAGTATATCTGTCTTCGCTAATGAAGGGTAATGAAGTATATCTGTCGTCACTAATAAAGGGTAATGAAGTATATCTGTCGTCGCTAATGAAGTATATGTCATCGCTAATGAAGGGTAATGAAGTATATCTGTCTTCGCTAATGATGGGTAATGAAGTATATCTGTTTTCGCAAATGAAGGGTAATGAAGTATGTCGTCACTAATGACGGGTAATGACTTATATCTGTCGTCACTAATAAAGGGTAATGAAGTATATCTGTCGTCGCTAATGAAGGGTAATGAAGTATATCTGTCGTTGCTAATGAACGGTAATGAAGTATATCTGTCGTCGCTAATGTAGGGTAATTAAGTATATCTGTTTTCGCAAATGAAGGGTAATGAAGTATATCTGTCGTCACTAATGAAGGGTAATGAAGTATATCTGTCATCGCTAATGAAGGGTAATGAAGTATATCTGTCATCGTTAATGAAGGGTAATGAAGTATATCTGTCAACGCTTATGATTGGTAATGAAGTATATGTCGTCGTTAATGAAGGGTAATGAAGTATATCTGTCATCGCTAATGAAGTATATCTGTCTTCGCTAATGAAGTATATCTGTCGTCGCATATGAAGGGTAATGAAGTATATCTGTCATCGCTAATGAAGGGTAATGAAGTATATCTGTCAACGCTTATGAAGAGTAATGAAGTATATATGTCGTGGTTAATGAAGGGTAATGAAGTATATCTGTCAACGCTTATGAAGGGTAATGAAGTATATCTGTCGTGGTTAATGATGGGTAATGAAGTATATCTGTCTTCGCTAATGAAGGGTAATGAAGTATATCTATCGTCGCTAATGAAGGGTAATGAAGTATATGTCATCGCTAATGAAGGGTAATGAAATATATCTGTCATCGCTAATGAAGGGTAATGAAGTATATCTGTCATCGCTAATGAAGGGTAATGAAGTATATCTGTCTTCGCTAATGAAGGGTAATGAAGTATATCTGTCGTCGCTAATAAAGGGTAATGAAGTATATCTGTCGTCGCTAATGAAGTATATGTCATCGCTAATGAAGGGTAATGAAGTATATCTGTCGTCGCTAATGAATGGTAATGAAGTATATCTGTCGTCACTAATGTAGGGTAATGAAGTATACCTGTCATCGCTAATGAAGGGTAATGAAGTATATCTGTTGTTGCTAATGAAGGGTAATGAAGTATATCTGTCGTCACTAATGAAGGGTAATAAAGTATATCTGTCGTTGCTAATGAAGGGTAATGAAGTATATCTGTCATCGCTAATGAAGGGTAATGAAGTATATCTGTCGTCGCTAATGAAGGGTAATGAAGTATATCTGTCGTCACTAATGTAGGGTAATGAAGTATATCTGTCATCGCTAATGAAGGGTAATGAAGTATATCTGTCGTCGCTAATGAAGGGTAATGAAGTATATCTGTAGTCACTAATGAATGGTAATGAAGTATATCTGTCGTTGCTAATGAAGGTAATGAAGTATATCTGTCATCGCTAATGAAGGGCAATGAAGTATATCTGTCGTCGCTAATGAAGGTAATGAAGTATATCTGTCGTCGCTAATGAAGGGTAATGAAGTATATCTGTTGTCGTTAATGAATGGTAATGAAGTATATCTGTTGTCATTAATGAAGGGTAATGAAGTATATCTGTCGTCGTTAATGAAGGGTAATGAAGTATATCTGTCAACGCTTATGAAGGGTAATGAAGTATATGTCATCGTTAATGAAGGGTAATGAAGTATATCTGTCGTCGCTAATGAAGGGTAATGAAGTATATCTGTCGTCGCTAATGAAGGGAAGTATATCTGTCATCGCTAATGAAGGGTAATGAAGTATATCTGTCATCGCTAATGAAGGGTAATGAAGTATATCTGTCGTCGGTAATGAAGTATATCTGTCGTCGCTAATGAAGGGTAATGAAGTATATCTGTCGTCGCAATGAGGTAATGAAGTATATCTGTCTCGCTAATGAAGGGTAATGAAGTATATCTGTCATCGTAATGAAGGGTAATGAAGTATATCTGTCTCCTAATGAAGGGTAATGTATATCTTCTCCTAATGAAGGGTAATGAAGTATATCTGTCTCGCTAATGAAGGGTAATGAAGTATATCTGTCGTCGCATGAAGGTAATGAAGTATATCTGTCGTCGCTAATGAAGGGTAATGAAGTATATCTGTCGTCGCTAATGAAGGTAATGAAGTATATCTGTCAACGCTTATGAATGGTAATGAAGTATACGTCGCAAATAATGAAGTATATCTGTCTCGCTAATGAAGTATATCTGTTGTCGCTAATGAAGATACCGCGCTAATGAAGTATATCTGTCGTCGCTAATGAAGGGTAATGAAGTATATCTGTCACGCTATGAAGGTAATGAAGTATACTGTGTGTAATGAAGGGTAATGAAGTATATCTGTCAACGCTTATGAAGGGTAATGAAGTATATCTGTCGTGGTTAATGATGGGTAATGAAGTATATCTGTCTTCGCTAATGAAGGGTAATGAAGTATATCTATCGTCGCTAATGAAGGGTAATGAAGTATATGTCATCGCTAATGAAGGGTAATGAAGTATATCTGTCATCGCTAATGAAGGGTAATGAAGTATATCTGTCATCGCTAATGAAGGGTAATGAAGTATATCTGTCTTCGCTAATGAAGGGTAATGAAGTATATCTGTCGTCGCTAATAAAGGGTAATGAAGTATATCTGTCGTCGCTAATGAAGTATATGTCATCGCTAATGAAGGGTAATGAAGTATATCTGTCGTCGCTAATGAATGGTAATGAAGTATATCTGTCAATGCATATGAATGGTAATGAAGTATATCTGTCGTCGCTTATGAAGGGTAATGAAGTATATCTGTCAACGCTTATGAAGGGTAATGAAGTATATCTGTCAACGCTTATGAATGGTAATGAAGTATATCTGTCAACGCTTATGAAGGGTAATGAAGTATATCTGTCAATGCTTATGACGGGTAATGAAGTATATCTGTCAACGCTTATGAATGGTAATGAAGTATATCTGTCAACGCTTATGAATGGTAATGAAGTATATCTGTCGTCGCTAATTAAGGGAAGGGTAATGAAGTATATCTGTCGTCGCTAATGAAGGGTAATGAAGTATATCTGTCAACGCTTATGAAGGGTAATGAAGTATATCTGTCGTGGTTAATGATGGGTAATAAAGTATATCTGTCTTCGCTAATGAAGGGTAATGAAGTATATCTGTCGTCGCTAATGAAGGGTAATGAAGTATATGTCATCGCTAATGAAGGGTAATGAAGTATATCTGTCATCGCTAATGAAGGGTAATGAAGTATATCTGTCGTCGCTAATGAAGGGTAATGAAATATATCTGTCTTCGCTAATGAAGGGTAATGAAGTATATCTGTCGTCGCTAATAAAGGGTAATGAAGTATATCTGTCGTCGCTAATGAAGGGTAATGAAGTATATGTCATCGCTAATGAAGGGTAATGAAGTATATCTGTCGTCGCTAATGAATGGTAATGAAGTATATCTGTCAACGCTTATGAATGGTAATGAAGTATATCTGTCAACGCTTATGAATTGTAATGAAGTATATCTGTCGTCGCTAATGAAGTATATCTGTTGTCGCTAATGAAGTATATCTGTCGTCGCTAATGAGGTATATCTGTCGTCGCTAATGAAGGGTAATGAAGTATATCTGTCGTCGCTAATGAAGGGTAATGAAGTATATCTGTCGTCGCTAATGAAGTATATCTGTCTTCGCTAATGAAGGGTAATGAAGTATATCTGTCGTCGCTAATGTAGGGTAATGAAGTATATCTGTTGTCGCTAATGTAGGGTAATGAAGTATATCTGTCGTCACTAATGTAGGGTAATGAAGTATACCTGTCGTCGCTAATGAAGTATATCTGTCTTCGCTAATGAAGGGTAATGAAGTATATTTGTCGTCGCTAATGTAGGGTAATGAAGTATATCTGTCGTCACTAATGAAGGGTAATGAAGTATATCTGTCGTCACTAATGTAGGGTAATGAAGTATACCTGTCATCGCTAATGAAAGGTAATGAAGTATATCTGTTGTTGCTAATGAAGGGTAATGAAGTATATCTGTCGTCACTAATGAAGGGTAATAAAGTATATCTGTCGTTGCTAATGAAGGGTAATGAAGTATATCTGTCATCGCTAATGAAGGGTAATGAAGTATATCTGTCGTCGCTAATGAAGGGTAATGAAGTATATCTGTCGTCACTAATGTAGGGTAATGAAGTATATCTGTCATCGCTAATGAAGGGTAATGAAGTATATCTGTTGTCGCTAATGAAGGGTAATGAAGTATATCTGTCGTCACTAATGAAGGGTAATGAAGTATATCTGTCGTTGCTAATGAAGGTTAATGAGGTATATCTGTCATCGCTAATGAAGGGAAGGGTAATGAAGTATATCTGTCAACGCTTATGAAGGGTAATGAAGTATATCTGTCGTCGCTAATGAAGTATATGTCATCGCTAATTAAGTATATCTGTCGTCGCTAATGAAGTATATCTGTCTTCACTAATGAAGTATATCTGTCTTCGCTAATGAAGGGTAATGAAGTATATCTGTTGTCGCTAATGTAGTGTAATGAAGTATATCTGTCGTGGTTAATGATGGGTAATAAAGTATATCTGTCTTCGCTAATGAAGGGTAATGAAGTATATCTGTCGTCGCTAATGAAGGGTAATGAAGTATATGTCATCGCTAATGAAGGGTAATGAAGTATATCTGTCATCGCTAATGAAGGGTAATGAAATATATCTGTCTTCGCTAATGAAGGGTAATGAAGTATATCTGTCGTCGCTAATAAAGGGTAATGAAGTATATCTGTCGTCGCTAATGAAGGGAATGAAGTATATCTGTCGCGCTAATGAAGGGTAATGAAGTATATCTATCGTTGCTAATGAAGGGTAATGAAGTATATCTGTTGTCGCTAATGAAGGGTAATGAAGTATATCTGTTGTCGTTAATGAAGGGTAATGAAGTATATCTGTTGTCGTTAATGAATGGTAATGAAGTATATCTGTCATCATTAATGAAGGGTAAAGAGGTATATCTGTCGTCGTTAATGAAGGGTAATGAAGTATATCTGTCAACGCTTATGAAGGGTAATGAAGTATATGTCATTGTTAATGAAGGGTAATGAAGTATATCTGTCGTCGCTAATGAAGGGTAATGAAGTATATCTGTCGTTGCTAATGAAGGGTAATGAAGTATATCTGTCAACGCTTATGAATGGTAATGAAGTATATCTGTCAACGCTTATGAAGGGTAATGAAGTATATCTGTCAACGCTTATGACGGGTAATGAAGTATATCTGTCAACGCTTATGAATGGTAATGAAGTATATCTGTCAACGCTTATGAATGGTAATGAAGTATATCTGTCGTCGCTAATGAAGGGAAGGGTAATGAAGTATATCTGTCGTCGCTAATGAAGGGTAATGAAGTATATCTGTCAACGCTTATGAAGGGTAATGAAGTATATCTGTCGTGGTTAATGATGGGTAATAAAGTATATCTGTCTTCGCTAATGAAGGGTAATGAAGTATATCTGTCGTTGCTAATGAAGGGTAATGAAGTATATGTCATCGCTAATGAAGGGTAATGAAGTATATCTGTCATCGCTAATGAAGGGTAATGAAGTATATCTGTCGTCGCTAATGAAGGGTAATGAAATATATCTGTCTTCGCTAATGAAGGGTAATGAAGTATATCTGTCATCGCTAATAAAGGGTAATGAAGTATATCTGTCGTCGCTAATGAAGGGTAATGAAGTATATGTCATCGCTAATGAAGGGTAATGAAGTATATCTGTCGTCGCTAATGAATGGTAATGAAGTATATCTGTCAACGCTTATGAATGGTAATGACGTATATCTGTCAACGCTTATGAATTGTAATGAAGTATATCTGTCGTCGCTAATGAAGTATATCTGTTGTCGCTAATGAAGTATATCTGTCGTCGCTAATGAAGTATATCTGTCGTCGCTAATGAAGGGTAATGAAGTATATCTGTCGTCGCTAATGAAGGGTAATGAAGTATATCTGTAGTCGCTAATGAAGGGAAGGGTAATGAAGTATATCTGTCAACGCTTATGAAGGGTAATGAAGTATATCTGTCGTCGCTAATGAAGTATATCTGTCTTCGCTAATGAAGTATATCTGTCTTCGCTAATGAAGGGTAATGAAGTATATCTGTTGTCGCTAATGTAGTGTAATGAAGTATATCTGTCGTGGTTAATGATGGGTAATAAAGTATATCTGTCTTCGCTAATGAAGGGTAATGAAGTATATCTGTCGTCGCTAATGAAGGGTAATGAAGTATATGTCATCGCTAATGAAGGGTAATGAAGTATATCTGTCATCGCTAATGAAGGGTAATGAAATATATCTGTCTTCGCTAATGAAGGGTAATGAAGTATATCTGTCGTCGCTAATAAAGGGTAATGAAGTATATCTGTCGTCGCTAATGAAGGGTAATGAAGTATATCTGTCATCGCTAATGAAGGGTAATGAAGTATATCTATCGTTGCTAATGAAGGGTAATGAAGTATATCTGTTGTCGCTAATGAAGGGTAATGAAGTATATCTGTTGTCGTTAATGAAGGGTAATGAAGTATATCTGTTGTCGTTAATGAATGGTAATGAAGTATATCTGTCATCATTAATGAAGGGTAAAGAAGTATATCTGTCGTCGTTAATGAAGGGTAATGAAGTATATCTGTCAACGCTTATGAAGGGTAATGAAGTATATGTCATTGTTAATGAAGGGTAATGAAGTATATCTGTCGTCGCTAATGAAGGGTAATGAAGTATATCTGTCGTTGCTAATGAAGGGTGATGAAGTATATCTGTCGTCGCTAATGAAGTATATCTGTCGTCGCTAATGAAGGGTAATGAAGTATATCTGTCATCGCTAATGTAGGGTAATGAAGTATATCTGTCGTTGCTAATGAAGGGTAATGAAGTATATCTGTCGTCGCTAATGAAGGGTAATGAAGTATATCTGTCGTCGCTAATGAAGTATATCTGTCATCGCTAATGAAGTATATCTGTCTTCGCTAATGAAGGGTAATGAAGTATATCTGTCATCGTTAATGAAGGGTAATGAAGTATATCTGTCAACGCTTATGATGGGTAATGAAGTATATGTCGTCGTTAATGAAGGGTAATGAAGTATATCTGTCATCGCTAATGAAGTATATCTGTCTTCGCTAATGAAGGGTAATGAAGTATATCTGTCGTCGCATATGAAGGGTAATGAAGTATATCTGTCGTCGCTAATGAAGGGTAATGAAGTATATGTCATCGCTAATGAAGGGTAATGAAGTATATCTGTCGTCGCTAATGAATGGTAATGAAGTATATCTGTCAACGCTTATGAATGGTAATGAAGTATATCTGTCAACGCTTATGAATTGTAATGAAGTATATCTGTCGTCGCTAATGAAGTATATCTGTTGTCGCTAATGACGTATATCTGTCGTCGCTAATGAAGTATATCTGTCGTCGCTAATGAAGGGTAATGAAGTATAACTGTCGTCGCTAATGAAGGGTAATGAAGTATATCTGTAGTCGCTAATGAAGGGAAGGGTAATGAAGTATATCTGTCAACGCTTATGAAGGGTAATGAAGTATATCTGTCGTGGTTAATGATGGGTAATGAAGTATATCTGTCTTCGCTAATGAAGGGTAATGAAGTATATCTATCGTCGCTAATGAAGGGTAATGAAGTATATGTCATCGCTAATGAAGGGTAATGAAGTATATCTGTCATCGCTAATGAAGGGTAATGAAGTATATCTGTCATCGCTAATGAAGGGTAATGAAGTATATCTGTCTTCGCTAATGAAGGGTAATGAAGTATATCTGTCGTCGCTAATAAAGGGTAATGAAGTATATCTGTCGTCGCTAATGAAGTATATGTCATCGCTAATGAAGGGTAATGAAGTATATCTGTCGTCGCTAATGAATGGTAATGAAGTATATCTGTCAATGCATATGAATGGTAATGAAGTATATCTGTCGTCGCTTATGAAGGGTAATGAAGTATATCTGTCAACGCTTATGAAGGGTAATGAAGTATATCTGTCAACGCTTATGAATGGTAATGAAGTATATCTGTCAACGCTTATGAAGGGTAATGAAGTATATCTGTCAATGCTTATGACGGGTAATGAAGTATATCTGTCAACGCTTATGAATGGTAATGAAGTATATCTGTCAACGCTTATGAATGGTAATGAAGTATATCTGTCGTCGCTAATTAAGGGAAGGGTAATGAAGTATATCTGTCGTCGCTAATGAAGGGTAATGAAGTATATCTGTCAACGCTTATGAAGGGTAATGAAGTATATCTGTCGTGGTTAATGATGGGTAATAAAGTATATCTGTCTTCGCTAATGAAGGGTAATGAAGTATATCTGTCGTCGCTAATGAAGGGTAATGAAGTATATGTCATCGCTAATGAAGGGTAATGAAGTATATCTGTCATCGCTAATGAAGGGTAATGAAGTATATCTGTCGTCGCTAATGAAGGGTAATGAAATATATCTGTCTTCGCTAATGAAGGGTAATGAAGTATATCTGTCGTCGCTAATAAAGGGTAATGAAGTATATCTGTCGTCGCTAATGAAGGGTAATGAAGTATATGTCATCGCTAATGAAGGGTAATGAAGTATATCTGTCGTCGCTAATGAATGGTAATGAAGTATATCTGTCAACGCTTATGAATGGTAATGAAGTATATCTGTCAACGCTTATGAATTGTAATGAAGTATATCTGTCGTCGCTAATGAAGTATATCTGTTGTCGCTAATGAAGTATATCTGTCGTCGCTAATGAGGTATATCTGTCGTCGCTAATGAAGGGTAATGAAGTATATCTGTCGTCGCTAATGAAGGGTAATGAAGTATATCTGTCGTCGCTAATGAAGTATATCTGTCTTCGCTAATGAAGGGTAATGAAGTATATCTGTCGTCGCTAATGTAGGGTAATGAAGTATATCTGTTGTCGCTAATGTAGGGTAATGAAGTATATCTGTCGTCACTAATGTAGGGTAATGAAGTATACCTGTCGTCGCTAATGAAGTATATCTGTCTTCGCTAATGAAGGGTAATGAAGTATATTTGTCGTCGCTAATGTAGGGTAATGAAGTATATCTGTCGTCACTAATGAAGGGTAATGAAGTATATCTGTCGTCACTAATGTAGGGTAATGAAGTATACCTGTCATCGCTAATGAAAGGTAATGAAGTATATCTGTTGTTGCTAATGAAGGGTAATGAAGTATATCTGTCGTCACTAATGAAGGGTAATAAAGTATATCTGTCGTTGCTAATGAAGGGTAATGAAGTATATCTGTCATCGCTAATGAAGGGTAATGAAGTATATCTGTCGTCGCTAATGAAGGGTAATGAAGTATATCTGTCGTCACTAATGTAGGGTAATGAAGTATATCTGTCATCGCTAATGAAGGGTAATGAAGTATATCTGTTGTCGCTAATGAAGGGTAATGAAGTATATCTGTCGTCACTAATGAAGGGTAATGAAGTATATCTGTCGTTGCTAATGAAGGTTAATGAGGTATATCTGTCATCGCTAATGAAGGGAAGGGTAATGAAGTATATCTGTCAACGCTTATGAAGGGTAATGAAGTATATCTGTCGTCGCTAATGAAGTATATGTCATCGCTAATTAAGTATATCTGTCGTCGCTAATGAAGTATATCTGTCTTCACTAATGAAGTATATCTGTCTTCGCTAATGAAGGGTAATGAAGTATATCTGTTGTCGCTAATGTAGTGTAATGAAGTATATCTGTCGTGGTTAATGATGGGTAATAAAGTATATCTGTCTTCGCTAATGAAGGGTAATGAAGTATATCTGTCGTCGCTAATGAAGGGTAATGAAGTATATGTCATCGCTAATGAAGGGTAATGAAGTATATCTGTCATCGCTAATGAAGGGTAATGAAATATATCTGTCTTCGCTAATGAAGGGTAATGAAGTATATCTGTCGTCGCTAATAAAGGGTAATGAAGTATATCTGTCGTCGCTAATGAAGGGTAATGAAGTATATCTGTCGTCGCTAATGAAGGGTAATGAAGTATATCTATCGTTGCTAATGAAGGGTAATGAAGTATATCTGTTGTCGCTAATGAAGGGTAATGAAGTATATCTGTTGTCGTTAATGAAGGGTAATGAAGTATATCTGTTGTCGTTAATGAATGGTAATGAAGTATATCTGTCATCATTAATGAAGGGTAAAGAGGTATATCTGTCGTCGTTAATGAAGGGTAATGAAGTATATCTGTCAACGCTTATGAAGGGTAATGAAGTATATGTCATTGTTAATGAAGGGTAATGAAGTATATCTGTCGTCGCTAATGAAGGGTAATGAAGTATATCTGTCGTTGCTAATGAAGGGTAATGAAGTATATCTGTCAACGCTTATGAATGGTAATGAAGTATATCTGTCAACGCTTATGAAGGGTAATGAAGTATATCTGTCAACGCTTATGACGGGTAATGAAGTATATCTGTCAACGCTTATGAATGGTAATGAAGTATATCTGTCAACGCTTATGAATGGTAATGAAGTATATCTGTCGTCGCTAATGAAGGGAAGGGTAATGAAGTATATCTGTCGTCGCTAATGAAGGGTAATGAAGTATATCTGTCAACGCTTATGAAGGGTAATGAAGTATATCTGTCGTGGTTAATGATGGGTAATAAAGTATATCTGTCTTCGCTAATGAAGGGTAATGAAGTATATCTGTCGTTGCTAATGAAGGGTAATGAAGTATATGTCATCGCTAATGAAGGGTAATGAAGTATATCTGTCATCGCTAATGAAGGGTAATGAAGTATATCTGTCGTCGCTAATGAAGGGTAATGAAATATATCTGTCTTCGCTAATGAAGGGTAATGAAGTATATCTGTCATCGCTAATAAAGGGTAATGAAGTATATCTGTCGTCGCTAATGAAGGGTAATGAAGTATATGTCATCGCTAATGAAGGGTAATGAAGTATATCTGTCGTCGCTAATGAATGGTAATGAAGTATATCTGTCAACGCTTATGAATGGTAATGACGTATATCTGTCAACGCTTATGAATTGTAATGAAGTATATCTGTCGTCGCTAATGAAGTATATCTGTTGTCGCTAATGAAGTATATCTGTCGTCGCTAATGAAGTATATCTGTCGTCGCTAATGAAGGGTAATGAAGTATATCTGTCGTCGCTAATGAAGGGTAATGAAGTATATCTGTAGTCGCTAATGAAGGGAAGGGTAATGAAGTATATCTGTCAACGCTTATGAAGGGTAATGAAGTATATCTGTCGTCGCTAATGAAGTATATCTGTCTTCGCTAATGAAGTATATCTGTCTTCGCTAATGAAGGGTAATGAAGTATATCTGTTGTCGCTAATGTAGTGTAATGAAGTATATCTGTCGTGGTTAATGATGGGTAATAAAGTATATCTGTCTTCGCTAATGAAGGGTAATGAAGTATATCTGTCGTCGCTAATGAAGGGTAATGAAGTATATGTCATCGCTAATGAAGGGTAATGAAGTATATCTGTCATCGCTAATGAAGGGTAATGAAATATATCTGTCTTCGCTAATGAAGGGTAATGAAGTATATCTGTCGTCGCTAATAAAGGGTAATGAAGTATATCTGTCGTCGCTAATGAAGGGTAATGAAGTATATCTGTCGTCGCTAATGAAGGGTAATGAAGTATATCTATCGTTGCTAATGAAGGGTAATGAAGTATATCTGTTGTCGCTAATGAAGGGTAATGAAGTATATCTGTTGTCGTTAATGAAGGGTAATGAAGTATATCTGTTGTCGTTAATGAATGGTAATGAAGTATATCTGTCATCATTAATGAAGGGTAAAGAAGTATATCTGTCGTCGTTAATGAAGGGTAATGAAGTATATCTGTCAACGCTTATGAAGGGTAATGAAGTATATGTCATTGTTAATGAAGGGTAATGAAGTATATCTGTCGTCGCTAATGAAGGGTAATGAAGTATATCTGTCGTTGCTAATGAAGGGTGATGAAGTATATCTGTCGTCGCTAATGAAGTATATCTGTCGTCGCTAATGAAGGGTAATGAAGTATATCTGTCATCGCTAATGTAGGGTAATGAAGTATATCTGTCGTTGCTAATGAAGGGTAATGAAGTATATCTGTCGTCGCTAATGAAGGGTAATGAAGTATATCTGTCGTCGCTAATGAAGTATATCTGTCATCGCTAATGAAGTATATCTGTCTTCGCTAATGAAGGGTAATGAAGTATATCTGTCATCGTTAATGAAGGGTAATGAAGTATATCTGTCAACGCTTATGATGGGTAATGAAGTATATGTCGTCGTTAATGAAGGGTAATGAAGTATATCTGTCATCGCTAATGAAGTATATCTGTCTTCGCTAATGAAGGGTAATGAAGTATATCTGTCGTCGCATATGAAGGGTAATGAAGTATATCTGTCGTCGCTAATGAAGGGTAATGAAGTATATCTGTCAACGCTTATGAAGGGTAATGAAGTATATATGTCATGGTTAATGAAGGGTAATGAAGTATATCTGTCTTCGCTAATGAAGGGTAATGAAGTATATCTGTCAACGCTTATGAAGGGTAATGAAGTATATCTGTCGTGGTTAATGATGGGTAATGAAGTATATCTGTCTTCGCTAATGAAGGGTAATGAAGTATATCTGTCGTCGCTAATGAAGGGTAATGAAGTATATGTCATCGCTAATGAAGGGTAATGAAGTATATCTGTCATCGCTAATGAAGGGTAATGAAGTATATCTGTCATCGCTAATGAAGGGTAATGAAGTATATCTGTCTTCGCTAATGAAGGGTAATGAAGTATATCTGTTGTCGCTAATAAAGGGTAATGAAGTATATCTGTCGTCGCTAATGAAGTATATGTCATCGCTAATGAAGGGTAATGAAGTATATCTGTCGTCGCTAATGAATGGTAATGAAGTATATCTGTCAACACTTATGAATGGTAATGAAGTATATCTGTCGTCGCTTATGAAGGGTAATGAAGTATATCTGTCAACGCTTATGAAGGGTAATGAAGTATATCTGTCAACGCTTATGAAGGGTAATGAAGTATATCTGTCAACGCTTATGACGGGTAATGAAGTATATCTGTCAACGCTTATGAATGGTAATGAAGTATATCTGTCAACGCTTATGAATGGTAATGAAGTATATCTGTCGTCGCTAATGAAGGGAAGGGTAATGAAGTATATCTGTCGTCGCTAATGAAGGGTAATGAAGTATATCTGTCAACGCTTATGAAGGGTAATGAAGTATATCTGTCGTGGTTAATGATGGGTAATAAAGTATATCTGTCTTCGCTAATGAAGGGTAATGAAGTATATCTGTCGTCGCTAATGAAGGGTAATGAAGTATATGTCATCGCTAATGAAGGGTAATGAAGTATATCTGTCATCGCTAATGAAGGGTAATGAAGTATATCTGTCGTCGCTAATGAAGGGTAATGAAATATATCTGTCTTCACTAATGAAGGGTAATGAAGTATATCTGTCGTCGCTAATAAAGGGTAATGAAGTATATCTGTCATCGCTAATGAAGGGTAATGAAGTATATGTCATCGCTAATGAAGGGTAATGAAGTATATCTGTCGTCGCTAATGAATGGTAATGAAGTATATCTGTCAACGCTTATGAATGGTAATGAAGTATATCTGTCAACGCTTATGAATTGTAATGAAGTATATCTGTCGTCGCTAATGAAGTATATCTGTTGTCGCTAATGAAGTATATCTGTCGTCGCTAATGAAGTATATCTGTCGTCGCTAATAAAGGGTAATGAAGTATATCTGTCGTCGCTAATGAAGGGTAATGAAGTATATCTGTAGTCGCTAATGAAGGGAACGGTAATGAAGTATATCTGTCAACGCTTATGAAGGGTAATGAAGTATATCTGTCGTCGCTAATGAAGTATATGTCATCGCTAATTAAGTATATCTGTCGTCGCTAATGAAGTATATCTGTCTTCGCTAATGAAGTATATCTGTCTTCGCTAATGAAGGGTAATGAAGTATATCTGTTGTCGCTAATGTAGTGTAATGAAGTATATCTGTCGTCGCTAATGAATGGTAATGAAGTATATCTGTCAACGCTTATGAAGGGTAATGAAGTATATCTGTCGTTGCTAATGAAGGGTAATGAAGTATATCTGTTGTCGCTAATGAAGGGTAATGAAGTATATATGTCGTCGCTAATGAAGTATATCTGTCGTCATTACTGAAGGGTAATGAAGTATATATGTCATCGCTAATGAAGGGTAATGAAGTATATCTGTCAACGCTTATGAAGGGTAATGAAGTATATGTCATCGTTAATGAAGGGCAATGAAGTATATCTGTCGTCGCTAATGAAGGGTAATGAAGTATATATGTCGTCGCTAATGAAGTATATCTGTCGTCGTTAATGAAGGGTAATGAAGTATATATGTCGTCGCTAATGAAGTATATGTCATCGCTAATTAAGTATATCTGTCGTCGCTAATGAAGTATATCTGTCTTCGCTAATGAAGTATATCTGTCTTCGCTAATGAAGGGTAATGAAGTATATCTGTTGTCGCTAATGTAGGGTAATGAAGTATATCTGTCGTCGCTAATGAAGGGTAATGAAGTATATCTGTCAACGCTTATGAAGGGTAATGAAGTATATCTGTTGTCGCTAATGTAGGGTAATGAAGTATATCTGTCAACGTTTATGAAGGGTAATGAAGTATATCTATCAACGCTTATGAAGGGTAATGAAGTATATCTGTTGTCGCTAATGAAGTATATCTGTCGTCGCTAACGAAGTATATCTGTTGTCGCTAATGAAGTATATCTGTCGTCGCTAATGAAGTATATCTGTTGTCGCTAATGATGTATATCTGTCGTCGCTAATGAAGTATATCTGTCAACGCTTATGAAGGGTAATGAAGTATATCTGTCTTCGCTAATGAAGTATATCTGTCTTCGCTAATGAAGTATATATGTCGTCGCTAATGAAGGGTAATGAAGTATATCTGTCAACGCTTATGAAGGGTAATGAAGTATATCTGTCGTTGCTAATGAAGGGTAATGAAGTATATCTGTTGTCGCTAATGAAGGGTAATGAAGTATATCTGTTGTCATTAATGAATGGTAATGAAGTATATCTGTCAACGCTTATGAAGGGTAATGAAGTATATGTCATCGTTAATGAAGGGTAATGAAGTATATCTGTCATCGCTAATGAAGGGTAATGAAGTATATCTGTCGTCGCTAATGAAGTATATCTGTCTTCGCTAATGAAGTATATATGTCTTCGCTAATGAAGGGTAATGAAGTATATCTGTCGTCGTTAATGAAGGGCAATGAAGTATATCTGTCATCGCTAATGAAGTATATGTCATCGCTAATTAAGTATATCTGTCGTCGCTAATGAAGTATATCTGTCTTCGCTAATGAAGTATATCTGTCAACGCTTATGAAGGGTAATGAAGTATATCTGTCTTCGCTAATGAAGTATATCTGTCTTTGCTAATGAAGTATATATGTCATCGCTAATGAAGGGTAAATGAAGTATATCTGTCAACGCTTATGAAGGGTAATGAAGTATATCTGTCGTTGCTAATGAAGGGTAATGAAGTATATCTGTTGTCGCTAGTGAAGGGTAATGAAGTATATCTGTTGTCGTTAATGAATGGTAATGAAGTATATCTGTCATCGTTAATGAAGGGTAATGAAGTATATGTCATTGCTAATGAAGTATATCTGTCATCGTTAATGAAGGGTAATGAAGTATATCTGTCGTCGTTAATGAAGGGTAATGAAGTATATCTGTCAACGCTTATGAAGGGTAATGAAGTATATGTCATCATTAATGAAGGGTAATGAAGTATATCTGTCGTCGCTAATGAAGGGTAATGAAGTGTATCTGTCGTCGCTAATGAAGTATATCTGTCTTCATTAATGAAGTATATATGTCGTCGCTAATGAAGGGTAATGAAGTATATCTGTCGTCGTTAATGAAGGGTAATGAAGTATATCTGTCGTCGCTAATGAAGTATATGTCATCGCTAATTGAGTATATCTGTCGTCGCTAATGAAGTATATCTGTCTTCGCTAATGAAGTATATCTGTCTTCGCTAATGAAGGGTAATGAAGTATATCTGTCAATGCTTATGAAGGGTAATGAAGTATATCTGTCGTCGCTAATGAAGGGTAATGAAGTATATCTGTCGTCGCTAATGAAGGGTAATGAAGTATATCTGTCAACGCTTATGAAGGGTAATGAAGTATATCTGTTGTCGCTAATGAAGTATATCTGTCGTCGCTAATGAAGTATATCTGTTGTCGCTAATGAAGTATATCTGTCGTCGCTAATGAAGATATCTGTCAACGCTTATGAAGGGTAATGAAGTATATCTGTCTTCGCTAATGAAGTATATCTGTCTTCGCTAATGAAGTATATATGTCGTCGCAATGAAGGGTAATGAAGTATATCTGTCAACGCTTATGAAGGGTAATGAAGATATCTGTCGTTGCTCATGAAGGGTAATGAAGTATATCTGTCATCGCTAATAAAGGGTAATGAAGTATATCTGTCGTCGCTAATGAAGTATATCTGTCGTCGTTAATGAAGGGTAATGAAGTATATCTGTCGTCGCTAATAAAGGGTAATGAAGTATATCTGTCATCGCTAATAAAGGGTAATGAAGTATATCTGTCGTCGCTAATGAAGTATATCTGTCTTCGCTAATGAAGGGTAATGAAGTATATCTGTCGTCGCTAATAAAGGGTAATGAAGTATATCTGTCGTCGCTAATGAAGTATATCTGTCGTCGTTAATGAAGGGTAATGAAGTATATCTGTCATCGCTAATAAAGGGTAATGAAGTATATCTGTCATCGCTAATAAAGGGTAATGAAGTATATCTGTCGTCGCTAATGAAGTATATCTGTCTTCGCTAATGAAGGGTAATGAAGTATATCTGTCGTCGCATATGAAGGGTAATGAAGTATATCTGTTGTCGCTAATGAAGGGTAATGAAGTATATCTGTCAACGCTTATGAAGGGTAATGAAGTATATCTGTCGTTTTTTCCCGCTTCCGGTAGTGACCAAGATGGACGACATTATTTACATCTCAAGTAGAAACTGACAAATTTCACCTTTCTTCCTGATAAACAGAACTTTTTAACGTTAAAATATACCAAAGAAACATGAACGATATGAACGCTAGTGTCAGTCAACCAGGAGAGGTATATCCCAACCCATATCAAGTGTATTGTCTCGCAATTGTTATGAATCACTAGGTCACATAGATAAACAAGGACAATGTGACCCACAAACTGACCATGTGTTTGATGATCAATCGTTTCAACGTAGCAAGCGTGCACGTACAAGCACAGGAAGCACTGGACTATCCATGGATCATTATAATTCCTTATCTACAGATGATAAACTCTGTGCTATTTATTCTGAACTAGGGGTCAGCAGGAAAAAAACAGAGGCCTTGAAAGTAAAATTGACCAGTGCTTGCAGCTCAATAGTAAAGTTATCGGTATCGAGGACAAATTATCCTCTTATGAAAAAACGTCTAAAATATCTTGATACAAGGCCATAGATCATGAAACACGCAACAGGCGTTGTAACTTATTCTTTGGAGGTTTCACAGAAACCAAGGGCGAGAACTGTGCCAGTCGTGTGAGTGAATTCTCGAGACACAATCTTGAAATTGAATGGCCCGTGCCCATTGAACGTGCATATAGACTTGGGCCTTTCATGAGGGGAAACACGCCCGATCCTAGTCTCTTTCGATAACTTTCCGTTGTGAAATTCATTTTATCTAGAGCATATCTATTGCGTGGTACCGACTATAACATAAACAAAGATTTTCCACCAGAAATTGCAAGTGCTAGGAAAGCCCTATGGCCAACATATAAATCGATTAGGCCAGGCACCCCCGATAGTAAGGTACTAGCATACCCAGCTAAAGTTATCAGGGATAACGAGGTAATTTTAGACAGATTCCCGATTGGGACTAGTTATGAAATCACATGTAAC